>WAAF01001803.1:0-41015 GCA_013400475.1 Tricholaema leucomelas | reverse complement strand
AAAGGAGGGTGAGGTTAGAAAGCAAGATGGAGTCCAGCCAGCAGCCACGAGCTCCCCAGCAGGCAAAGTTCCCCAGCGAGGAGAAGAAGCAAATGCCCTAATCTTTGTTTTGCCTTTCTTCTTTTGTATACATCTCAGCAAGACTGTGAGGGAAGCAGACACCATTGTTTTCATTTTACAGCCTATCATCTAGTTCTTCTCACCAAAACATCCCAGCTAGGCTCAAACTAGCACATTGTGTTTTTTTTTTTTGTTTTATATCCGAGCTGGAAATCAGCTCAAGCGGCTGCTGCCTCAGTTCTAGTTTAAATTCCCCAGAGACTCAGACCTAATTAATAGAACCAATAGCAGTTTATAGGATGCCTGTCCCTCTTCCCCTTTTTTACCCAAAGAAAGAGAATTAGATGTAGAGAGGAAAAGGTAAAGCAGACCCAAATAAATAGTGTCACTTCCATTTGGAAGTTAAAAGAGGAAAATTTTAACAATAAATAAAAGGTATTTGAGGCAGGAGAGTTACAAAGAGGTAGAGGGAAGGGAAACAAGGTACAGAATACATCTATACAGCCAGATTGATGGCAGTGGGTTTGTCTGCCTCATGGACTGATGGCCATGAGGTAGAACATAGAGAACAGGAAGATGATGCTGTCAGGCAGGGAGGCAGGGCAAGAGAGGACAAAACAGGCAGCTCCTGTGTTTTCATAGGGGGCTAGGCAGGAAGTGGCAGTGGGCTGAGCACCACAGCTGGAGTAAGGCTCGGACCCCCCCCCCCCCGGGGGGGGCTCCGGAGGACCCGGGGGCAGGGGCAAGAGCACTCCCCCAGGAGGTTAACCCTTTACAGCCTCACCGTGTTTAGCACTGTATCAAATAGCAGAGGGGTTTGGAGCCAAAGCACTGAGCAGTTTCTCCATTGCCCTCTTTTTACTTCAGGAAATAAGGAAACTGTTCAAGTGTTGGAGTTTTGCTTGTTTTTTATTCCACCCTCCAATCGATACTTAGATAAATAATCATCACATAGAATCATAGAATGGTTTAGGTTGGAAGGGACCTCAAGGATCATCCATCTCCAACCCCCCACCATAGGCAGGGACACCTCCCACTAGAGCAGGTTGCTCAAGGCCTCATCCAGCCTGGCCTTCAGCACCTCCAGGCTGGGAGCAGCCACAACCTCCCTGGGCAACCTGTGCCAGTGTCTCACCATCCTCACTGTAAAGAACTTCCTCCTAACATCCAGTCTAAATCTCCCCTCTGCCAGTTCAAACCCATTACCCCTCGTCGTGTCATTACAAGATCTTGTCAATAGTCCCTCCCCAGCCTTCCTGTGGCCCCCTTCAGATACTGGAAGGCCACTCCAAAGTCTCCTGGAAGCCTTCTCTTCTCCAGGCTGCAGAGCCCCAGCTCTTGTTGCCTGTCCTCATAGCAGAGCTGCTGCAGCCCTCTGAGCATCTTGGTGGCCTCCTCTGGACTGACTCCAACAGTTCCATGTCCTTCTTGTGCTGGGGGCTCCAGAACTGCACACAGGACTGCAGGTGGGGTCTGACGTATGTCACATGTTGCTCTTTAAAAAGCATCCTCTTGGAGACAATTGCAGACCTGAGTTCCTAATCTTTGCTACAACAGTTTCTGGCTAACTAGACCCACAGGTTTTCAACCAACTATGGTCAGCTGCTACTTAGAACAGAGGCACTCAAAATTCATCCTGTGTTTTTTTAGAGGTGAAATCTGCGATCTACAGGAATGGTACTACAAACTTTGCTCCACTGAGGCTCCATATGCAGCAGCCCTCTGAGGATCTTGGTGGCCCTACACATGATAACTAACTAATCACATATATAAAATCAAATCAGCTATGCTAGCATGTGGAATCCTAGCAACATTTTTTGTGTGTTAAAAGGTGCAGTGTAAGTTACATGAGGTTTTCTCAAGTTAAATATTTAATGAAACTTGTATAGCTACTGTAGCCTTAAGACCAAAATGTCGTAATCTAACAAGAAGAAGACAGTTTATACCTAATTTGTCAAGACATCTTCAAGGAAAGAAAAAATGCAATTGAAAATGTGATCGCATCACGTTTACTGTTTCTTCCTTGCTGATTGAAGTGATTGGGGTTAAGACCAGACCATAGGGGAAGGAGGAAAATCTGTTGCTCTGCTTGTTTTGAAAAAGGAGTGCAATTAATTTCCCAGTTTTGCTGTACAGAGGAGTCTCAGCAAGCGCCCATGTGTTGGTCTGCGAACATCACCAAAATTGCCAGGTGTGTTGTATGTATATAGTGCCCAAGTGTGCTAGTTGGAGCCCAGCGTGGATATTTTAGAGAAAAGAATTAGGCTATGGGCTGTGAAAAGGAAACAGCAGTGATGTCTGCTGCACTCATAGGCTTGCTGAGATGGATAAGAACAAGAATACAAACATAGGTAACGGAGTTGCTCTTGGGCTCTGGCCTGCATGCACTTCTCTCTCTGACTTGCTGCCTAACTAATCTGTCTGCTTCCTAACCCCTCTGGCTGACCCTCCAAACTCACCTTGAATGTAAGGCTAAGTCTGGGGTAAGGTAGAGGGTTGGGAAGAGGTGGTAGGGTGCTTGGGAGCCTCTCCTGGGGACTGGTTTTTGGGAGGGCTGTTGTGTTTCTGTATTACTTTTTAACTTGTCTATTTGTGTCTATAGCTATAAGTATTGTAAATACCTGCTTGTATCTTGTGCTAAGCTGTGAAAATGGCTTCATTCTTTAATTTCCAGCTCAACTGAGTTTAGTCTGGGTGATTTTCTTAAGTGGGTGAGGAACACCCTAACCATCACACCAAGAATCAGACTTTTTTGTGAGTGAAAATGTGCTGGGACAGACAAACACTAGACTGGTCTGCAGTGTGCTTTTCTTATTGAAGTTACCCAATTGGAGGTCAGGTATTATTTGCTATAACTCTGCATTACAAGAGCACCCTATCATAATTTACTTACAAGTATTACAGAAATCAAATTAATCTGATAATAGGAATCTTCACTGAAAATATACATCTGTTATTCAGTGATTTGAAAAAAAACAATAGAATTTAACTTAGAAGTACTGTAATTAAGGGCCCAAATCTGTCCCTTTATGGGGAAAAAATAGCTGTAAGAAACAGTGTCAAAGAGAGAATGAGGAAACAGGCAGCAGATGTATCCCCAGTTCAAGAATCCACACACTCTTGCTAGTAGCTTGTGGTGCACAGATGTTGAGGTGCTGGAAGGTGTCCAGAGAAGGGCGACAAAGCTGGTGAAAGGCCTGGAACACAAATCCTGTGAGGAGAGGCTGAGGGAGCTGGGGGTGTGCAGCCTGCAGAAGAGGAGGCTCAGGGCAGAGCTCATTGCTGTCTACAACTACCTGAAGGGAGGTGGTAGCCAGGTGGGGTTGGGCTCTTCTGCCAAGCACCCAGCAACAGAACAAGGGGACACAGTCTCAAGTTGTGCCAGGGGAGGTCTAGGCTGGATGTTAGGAGGAAGTTGTTGTCAGAGAGAGTGATTGGCATTGGAATGGGCTGCCCAGGGAGGTGGTGGAGTCGCCATCCCTGGAGGTGTTCAAGAAGAGATTTGATTGGACCATGGCACTTGTTGCCATGGTCTAGTTGACTGGCTAGGGCTGGGTGCTAGATTGGACTGGATGATCTTGGAGGTCTCTTCCAACCTGGTTGATCCTATGATTCATTGTAATCTCTCTCCCATGATAGCTACTTCTGGTTAACAGAAGTTGTAGTGCTTCTGAGACGCCACAATCTAATTGTCTATAAAATGGGATATATGAGAGTATGTGTTATTTATCTTTCTAAACCTAGCTTTGGTGAGCTTTAAAAGCAAACACTTCAGAGCTATTTCACTGACTCTGCCTTCTTTTAAAAGAAAAAATACATTTTGCCAAGTATGATCTTCATCTCATATGGTATTTGAGTTGTGTTGTGTGTGACTTTGAATTTTGGAGGTGACTTCCCATTCTGGCAGTTACTTGGTATCAAACTATACCTTTTCATGGAGGCAAGGCTGTGTCAACATTGAATGAGGTGCAGGTGTGCCTGCTGGAAGGGTACTGCCTGAAAGGGATTCGTGGTGTTTAGGGAAGTATGGCAGGCATGTCCAGTGCCTGCTTCTTGGTCAGATGACTGCGCTGTGGCACTCGGTGCGGGACCAGATACAGTTATCATGTGTTAACCTTACACGTTGGGGAGCATATGGGACAGTTGGGGAGCTTATGAAAGGCATTAAGAGGAAACAACTGGCAAGAGGAGGAATTACTTTTTCAAATTCATGCTGTTGTGCCAGAGGTAGCACTGGGTTCTCAAATGGTTCTCTCTTGAGCTGAACCAAAAGAAGGTAAGAAATGCAATGTATTTGGATGTGGTAAGGGTTCTAACTCAGTTCTTCATTCCCTGACTCTCTGTTTTCCTCAAAGGCAAGAAGGTATTGTACTCGGCACTGCTCAGGCCACACCTTGAGTGCTGTGTCCAGTTCTGGGCTCCTCAATTCAAGAGAGATGTTGAGGTGATGGAAGGTGTCCAGAGAAGGGCAATGAAGTTGGTGAGAGGCCTGAAGCACAGCCCTGTGAGGAGAGGCTGAGGGAGCTGGGGGTGTGCAGCCTGCAGAAGAGGAGGCTCAGGGCAGAGCTCATTGCTGTCTACAACTACCTGAAGGGAGGCTGTAGCCAGGTGGGGTTGGGCTCTGCTGCCAGGCACCCAGCAACAGAACAAGGGGACACAGTGTGAAGTTGTGCCAGGGCAGATCTAGGCTGGATGTTAGGAGGAAGTTCCTGCCGGAGAGAGTGATTGGCATTGGAATGGGCTGCCCAGGGAGGTGGTGGAGTTGCTGTCCCTGGAGGTGTTGAATCAAAGCCTGGCTGGGGCACTTAGTGCCATGGTCTGGTTGATTGTCTAGGGCTGGGTGCTAGGTTGGCCTGGCTGATCTTGGAGGTCTCTTCCAGCCTGGCTGACTCTGTGATTTTATGGTTAATTTTGAGTGAATGCTATAGGTTTCATATTTGGAAATAGTATAGCCTAAAATGTAGACCTACTGCCTAATGCTCTTACTGGAGTTTTGTTCCGAGAGCTCTACAAACAGAACAAAAAATATAATGGTCCTTAAATTTAAGTGCTTTTAGGATTTAAGCACAAAGATTAGGTTTATCTGTATTTGTCTTCTCTAGAAGTGCATTCTGAAGATTATTAGGTTCATTACACTAGGTGGTCCTGCTAGAGAGGTTGGACTAGATGATCTTTCAAGGTCCCTTCCAGCCTGTAACATTCCGTGATTCTGTGTGATGGTAGCCTTCTTTCATAAAATGGTGACACTTGAAATGAAAGTTGGAGCTATTCATTTAAATACTGGGTTCAGGAGGAGACCACATTGTTTTCACTATAATTTATTTTCACCTCTTCATGTGTATGATACAGTAATATTTTGAAGTGCAGTGGTAAGCCAAATTGTATATAGGGAATAAGGACTTAAAGTTCCTGGGCATTTATGCATTTCTTCTTATTCCGTTTCTTCCTTTCATGTCAGCTTTCCTAAAGGTTCTTCTGTGCTTTATCCCATAAATATACATCAAATGGAATGGTTCAGGACTTCAGTGTTACTTTTCAAAAGGCAGTAATTGAATCGTAGTTGTGTTTTCTGTGGTTTGAGACATGTAGAATTGTAGATAAGGCTTGCAAGATCAGCTTCCTGTTCTTTGGTGAGATTTCAAGACCATTTTTTGCTTTATACTTGAAAGCTGAATGTAGCCTTCTTTCTGTTTCTATGTAAATGTTTGTACTTCAGTTGTTTATTACACTTGCTGGCTTTCAGCTAAGTTAACCAAATAACCACAGAGTTATTTTCTGCTGTGTAACTGTTAGAGAAAGCATCAGTCTGTGAACCTGCGAAATGTTAATTCTGCTGTTTCTGCACTCTTGTTAAAGATGAAGAACTGTTATCGAATGTGATGCTTTATTATTTAGGTCTTTACCTGTTAGTGCCCATTAGTAGGCTCTCGAGTATTTCTTCAGTGGTTGGAAAAAAATATGTAATTAGTATTTTTCTTCACAGGCAGAAGAGAATTTATCCAAAGGTTAAAACTTGAAGCATCCCTGAATGTGCATGATGGATGTGTAAGTCACTTGTTGCTTTGTCATTTGTTAAAATACGTTAAATTGTGATTTTTGTTGCCATGATGATAGTTCCTTAACTTAAAAATACAAATGCTATGTGTTAAAGCTGAGCTGGAAAACTGTACTTGTTGAGACCTACATCTGAATTCTCTAGATACATGCTGCTTCTTAAACATCTGATGCTTTACCTTTGGAGCGAAACAAAATCCCATTCCTTTACAGCATTGCTAAACAAATTAATCTCTTATGCTAGGATAACAGACGCTTATCTTTCACTTAGAACTCATCTTAAAGCTCTGACATGGAATTTTAGTAGCATTGTGTTATTGATATATTTTGATCTATATTTTGAACCTATTTTATATTTTGAATTCTCTTATATTTTGAATATCTTTTGAATGTCTTTTGAAATATATTGATATATTTGTTACTGATATATTCTGTTGACTTAAAACTGCATTCTGGTTTTGAATGATTCATTTTCCAAGTCTAAAAAGCAAATGGTTGAGCGCTGCGTGCTTATTTAAAGAGATAAAGAAAACAAAAGTCATCTTCTCTGAAGGGTGAGAATATAATTTAAAATAGTCTTTATTTAAATTTTGCAATTTTTGAAAGTTGTCAAAATATTTTAAGTCTTTCTTTGAAATAAAATATTTTTACTTAATCTAGGTACAGGGCGAAGAGATTGAAATATTACCTATGACAAATAGAGCACAAATTCAGGAAGGAGGAGTAATGTATAAACATCAAGTTCAGTAGCAAGCAAGCATCCTGAGTGGTGTACCACATCTCCAGGATGGCACATGTGAGCAAGCCACTTTGAGGTGTACAGGTCCAGGGTGCCACATGCGAGCAACAGAGCAAGGGCACAGTCTCAACTTGTTCCAGGGGAGGTCTAGGCTGGATGTTAGGAGGAAGTTGTTGGCAGAGAGAGTGATTGGCATTGGAATGGGCTGCCCAGGGAGGTGGTGGAGTCACTGTCCCTGGAGGTGTTGAAACAGCCTGCATGAGGCACCATGGTCTGGTTGATTGTCTAGGGCTGGGTGCTAGGTTGGTCTGGATGAGCTTGGAGATCTCTTCCAATCTGGCTGATTCTATGATTCTATGAAGCCAATAGAATTTCTAATCAAGAAGGAAATTGATTTTTATATTACTTTTAAAATTTAAACCTATTTTCTTCTATGTATAAATGGAGCATCTAGTGGTTGCTTACAGCAGAGGGGTGGCAACTAATCCAATGCTGGATTCTAAGTCACTTTGAGATATGTATCTCCAGGATGGCACATGCGAGCAAATCAAAGCTACGCTTAAATTAACATAGGAAATTTGTTTGCATGTTGTTGCACGTGCAGTTTTTGCCTTTTCCTCCACAGATGTGTAGTGCCTTTTTCACTCCCTTCCTTGCTTAGGAGATCTTTCTGATATTCTGAGTATTCGCAGTTTTGTGTTTCCTTTATTCTGTTAATTTATCTTGTTTGCAAAGGAGTAGATTCTACTTTTACGTTGCATAGAAGTGTGAAGTCTGCATTTTCCCTTTTTTTTAAGGCTTGGCTGTAGTGCCTCCTGCATTGCCTTTGGAGAAGGCACAGAGAAAGTTAATTTATTTTTGACAGTTTGACTAATGAGTCAAAAGTGCCTGCTGCTTTCTTTCAAGGCTAGCTGAGTGGCAAGGAAAGCTAGATACACTTGATAATGTTGGAGTGCTTAGTAGAAAAAAGCTACTTGCACATCCTTTGGCTCTTCTCATCTTGATTGTAACTGTCATTTGCATTTTTATTTATATGCTTTCTTTTGGCTCCTACATATTTTTCCAGGAACTGCAAATTGTTAGAGCCATATATCATAGAATCAGCCAGGTTGGAAGAGACCTTTAAGATCATCCAGTCTAACCTATCACCCAGCCCTGACCAATCAACAAATGTTCCATTATGCTTACAGTTTGGGTATTAAGTGACTGTGAAGGTAATAGATATATAGCTGCTGTAGTTTTGAAATACAAACCAGTTTTCAGTGGCTGAGACATGAGAACACCTTTTAATTTGCTTTTATTGAGCATCTGTTTTTATTCATCAATACATGTATTTATGGGTTTTGTTCACTGTTGTTCAATAGGTTGTATTGAACACTGAAAAATGATGTGTGTTGACTGATGAGTTATTGGAAAGTCAGTGTTCTCTGGAAAAAAAAGGAATAAAAATCAAGCTTATTCCACTGAAAGACTTTGACTTATTTTTTGACGATGACGTTGAGAAGGTGAACTGGTACAGAATAAAAAGCCTGGTTAGCTGTGGACCTCTAGCTTCAGGATTTTTGTGAACCAGCTTTGTCCTCGGTAAGGGTGTGTGCAAGCTGCTCAACCCTGAGGCTATCTGTGCAATTAAATTGTAATTTAGAAGGAGAACAATTGATGTCTTGTGCAGGCTTGTAGTGCTGCAGTTTAGATTATCATGTCTCCCCTTTGCATCTTCAGTGCTTCCTCTGCCTCTTTGTCCTTCAGGTTCTGCTTTTGATCACCCATCCTTCTCTCTTTAATGTCTTTTTAATTTCTTTCATTTCTGTGGTAGCTTTTTTCTCTTCTTTTTTTCTTTTAATTTTTGGTGAGCTTTCTTGTTTGTATTTCTTTTTACATTCTTGTTTCTCTTATTCTATTCTTGTTTTAGCATTTTGGTTTCTTTAGGGCACTAACAGTATTTTTCTGCCTGAAAGGAAACGTAGATGAGTAATTTTGTGTTTTGTGTTTGCACTGTCCTATGGTTGGCAACGTTTTGTGAAGTACATTCATTCACATTGTCAGGACAGGTTACTTCAATGACAGATGGATCTAGGGGCTAGTCGAATGTGTGGTTCTTGATGATTGACAGCCGGGGTTATAAAACCATAAGAGTAGCCACTGCTTAGTAGAGCCTGATAACTTGTCCCTGACAGTGGACAGTCGTCATTTTTGAGAACAGTTGAGATAGGTCTGTCAAGGAATACTTGAAGGGTATTCCAGGGAACACACCACACAACAACAGATGGAGGTGGAAGTAGCATTTTGCTTCTGATGACTTCTCATTTTTCATCAATACATTTTTTTCATTGTATATTCATCTGGTTTTGGTGTTTAGGACATTCCAAGACAATGAATTCCATTTTTAATAAAGTGCCATATGTGTCATGTGGCTAACAAGTTAGCCATGGCACAGCAGTATGCCCTGGTGGCCAAGAAGGCCAATGGGATCCTGGGGCGTATTAAGCAGAGTGTGTCCAGCAGATCAAGGGAGGTTCTCCTGCCCCTCTACTCTGCCCTAGTGAGACCTCATCTTCAATACTACCTTCAGTTTTGGGCTTCCCAGTTTAAGAGGAATAGGGATCTGCTGGAGAGTCCAACAGAGGGCTACGAGGATGATGAGGGAACTGGAGGGCATGGCTGATGAGGAGAGGCTGAGGGAACTGGAGCTTTTTAATCTGGAGAAGAGAAGACTTAGAGGGGATTTGATAAGTGTGGAGGTTTCACTGAAGGCCTTCCATTTTCTGTACTGTAAAGATTTACAGAGAAGTAGTTGTTTTCCCACGTCATTCACGATTTCTTAAGCTTCTGTTGTATCCCCTCCCCAGAACAGTACAAATTAATTGCTGCTTGCTATAAAAAGTAGTAGATGCCTATGATCAACGTAGTAATTCTTTTTAAAAAACTCTTTTCAAATGGGTAGTAATAGAAATGAAGAATATTGAAGTGGGATATAAAGATAAAGTCTGTATAGTGTGGAAGACACAGATTGCCGTGCATGGACGTATACACTGGCAGAATGACGTTAGCTTTCCTGGGCATCTCCTAATCATAGAAAAGAATCATAGAATGGTTTAGGTTGCAAGGGACCTCAGGGATCATCCAGCTCCAACCCCCCACTGTAGGCAGGGACATCTCCCACTAGAACAGGTTGCTCAAGGCCTTATACAACCTGGCCTTAAAACACCTCCAGGGAGGGAGCATCCACAACCTCCCTGGGCAACCTGTGCCAGTGTCTCACCACCCTCACTGTAATGAACTTCCTCCTAACATCTAGTTTAAATCTCCCCTCTGCCAGTTCAAACCCATTCCCCATTGTCCTGTCATTACCAGACCTTGTCAATAGTCCCTCTACAGCCTTCCTGTAGCTCCCCTTCAGATACTGGAAGGCCACTCCAAGGTCTCCTCAAAGCCTTCTCTTCTCCAGGCTGCAGAGCCCCAACTTTCTCAGCCTGTCCTCATAGCAGAGCTGCTGCAGTCCTCTGAGCATCTTGGTGGCCTCCTCTGCACTGGCTCCAACACTTCCGTGTCCTTCTTGTGCTGGGGGCTCCAGAACTGCACACAGGACTGCAGGTGGGGTCTGAGGAGAGCAGAGCCAAGGGGCAGAATCCCCTCCCTTGCCCTGCTGCCCACACTGCTCTTGCTGCAGCCCAGCACAGGGTTGCTGTCTGGGCTGCACTCACACTGCAGGCTCCTGTTGAGCTTTTCATCAGCCCAGACCCCCAGGTCCTTTTCCTCAGGGCTGCTCTCAGCCATTCCCCACCCAGCCTGGAGCTGTGCCTGGGATTGCGCCCACGCAGGTGCAGGACCTTACACTTAATGATTGTTAACATTATTGGACTGCTGTTGAGCATTGAGCTAACTGTGCCACAGGCATTTGTAATGTAATATGAAGATGTTTTTTTGAGAGCAGAAGTTAATGTAAAGCTCTTTTATAAGTCAAATTGTTGTGCCTATGATCTATCTAATTGCTAATTCTGACTTTGCAGCTTTGCCTAATTAAGGCCCCAACTAAGCTTGTTATTAAAATAGTAACTAAAATGGCTATATTTATTTTAAACAGAAATATTTTCATCTTTGGGGATCAGAATGAGATGTGAATTTTAAAAAGCATTAAGAAGAGGATTTAGAACCAAGTGAATTTTCTACCACTTCCATAGTCTGTTCTGACACATGATGCTAAGGTAGTTAATCAGCCGACACAATACAGCAAACAGATGTTGGTAGTGCAGTTTGACACTTAAAACCTTTTTAAAGGCTACTGGGAATAATAATGGTGATGCATGCAGTCTTTTCCTGTGCTTGTGCTGGCTGCTGCTTGAAGACAGGTTACTCTAAGGATACTTTTTGAGCTTCCTGGACTTTGAGTGTTTTTTACAGTTTTATTTCAGTGACACATTATTAAACAGTCATGTGAGAAGGAGAACTGATCAGGGAATATATAGTAAGGTTCTCCCACTACAATTTGGTACCTCTTTGTGGAATTCTTCTTTCCCAGCATACTTGCTTCCCAAAAGGGGTGTGGGACAAGTTCTGTGGTGCTTTTCACATGACCCTTGAGAAGTATGCAAAGCAATTGATAGTCAGATCTGGATGCGGTGAAGACAAACTAATGCCAATGTCGTGACAACCTCCATTTAAAATGCAGAGAGCTTAGTTGAGTAACTTAGTGCATTAAAGCACCAGAATGTGTAAAATTGTGGATACTGTGGCCTTTATGGGAAGGCTTTATTTACCTGATGGACTCTTCTGCAGCAGGGGCAGTAATTGAGACTCCATAGATGAGTCATAGAATTAGGCAGGTTGGAAGAGACCACCAAGCTCATCCAGCCCAACCTATCACCCATCCCTATCCAACGTTGGATTAGTAGCACGCCCTCTGCTGTAAATAACCACTAGATGTTTCAATTATAGATAGAAGAAAATAGGTTTAAATTGCAAAAGTAGTATAAAAATCAAATTCCTTCTTGATTAGAAATTCTATTGGTTTCATATAATCAGGCGGGTTGGAAGAGACCTCCAAGCTCATCCAGCCCAACCTAGCACCCAGCTCTGTCCAGTCAACCAGACCATGGCACTGAGTGCCCCATCCAGTCTGTTCTTGAGCACCTCCAGGAATGGTGACTCCACCACCTCCCTGGGCAGCCCATTCCAATGCCAATCACTCTCTCTGCCAACAATTTCCTCCTAACATCCAGCCTAGACCTCCCCTGGCACAGCTTGAGGCAGCATCTTCATCTAAGTTTAAGCAAATTTGTGTTAAAAAAAATGATTTTTTAAAAATTTGTTTAAAAAGGAAGTTTAAATATGTTTGGGTTTTTTTGTGTGTGTGTGTGTGTGCTAGCTACTCAGAAATTGTATTTGTTAACTCCAGCTTCTGTAGTGGTGAGGAGTATTGATGTTAGAATATTCTGAAAATGTAAAGATAAGCTTTTCTTTTTTTCCCATGCAGGTGAATACAATTTGCTGGAATGACACAGGAGAATATATTTTGTCTGGTTCAGATGACACCAATCTGGTAATCAGTAATCCCTACAGCAGAAAGGTATGTTTGTTCTGGGTACTCAGGAATTATTCAAATAATATTTACTGTATTATTTAACAAGGTATTGAGCTATTTTCCAAGGTATTCAGATATTTTTCCCAAGGCATTCAATTAGTGCCATGGTGTAGTTGGTTGGATAAGGCTGGGTGCTAGGTTGGACTGGATGAGCTTGGAGGTCTCTTCCAACCTGCTTGATTCTATGATTCTGTTTTTCCCAAGTTATTCAGTTTTTTTTTCCAAGGTATTCAGCCTTTTTTTCCAAGATACTCAGCTTTTTTTTCCAAGGTATTCAGCTATTTTTTCCCAAGATATTCAGCCATTTTTTCCAAGGTGTTCACCTATTTTTTCCCAAGGTGTTCATCTTATTTTCCCATGGTGTTCAGCCATTTTTCCCAAAGTGTTCAGCTTATTTTTCCAAGGTGTTGAGCTATTTTTTTTTCCAAGGTGTTCAGCCTATTTTCCTGTGGTGTTCAGCCATTTTTTTCCAAGGTGTTCAGCTTATTTTTTCCCAAGGTGTTCAGCTTATTTGCCCCAAGGTGCTCACCTTCTTTTTTTCCAAGGTGTTAGCTTCTTTTCCCAAGGTATTATCTAAGATGTTAATTATTATTTGAAAAGAAAAGATATTCTGAAGCACTTTACAGCTTTATAAATGGAAATAAAAGTTCACAGTGCTTTAAAGCCTTGGTGCTCTAATCCCTTGCAATGTAGGTATTATCTCATTTTACGGTAGGTGGTCTGGCACAAAAGGAACATGGTCTCACAACAGATTAGTGTCAGAATTAGCAATGGGATTAAGTAAATCCTGTGAAATCTGAGAGTTACATGAATTGTTTTCTGTTTTGTTTTAGTTTTAAAATATTCAGGTTTGCTATATGTAATATACTGAATTGTCTTTCTTTGCAGGGTTGAAGTGTCAGTCCTGATTAAAATTTGCAATTCTGTTGCCTTGTGCTTGTGTATATTTGGCTCTGAAGCAGGGGGAGAACATTTGTGAAGGGGAAAGTGCTGCAGAGGCCTCTGCTTTTCCACTTTTGCACTCACATGGGTTACAATGAAGTCAAATGGCTTCCAGTAATGTTAGCTAGTATCTGTCACATAGCAGCACTGTTCCATGCTTTCTTTGCTCTTTAAGGAAGCATTGATTTGACAGAACAGATGCTATGAACTGTGTCCTTCAGTGCTCAGTACCCTATGCAGCAATGTTCAAGTGAAGTTTTCTCTCATATGCTTTCTTAGAGGTTGAGAACTAAAACCTGAGGAGGTGCTGAAAAATTAAATGTGATGGGGGAACCAAAATGTATGGTTGATACGGTGAAAGAGAGGTTGAATAGAAGGTTATGGAAGCAGCAAAATTTTACCTTCCTGAGAAGCCTTGGTGGGGCAGTGATATTAATCAGGAGTGTAGCCTGTGCCTATAGGTAAGGCCATTTTCCTCACTTCCCAAAACAAACTGTAGCTCCTGAACTTACTCTCTTCCTTTAAACTATTGGTACCAGATTGACAGCGTTCAGATCAGTGGTGTTAGGCCAGGGCTTCTCTTGGACTAGAGTTCACCTGAAGAAGGGATGTCTAAGACAGCAGATGAAGAGACTTGAGAGGTACAAAATTTCCATACAAGTAAAGGATGTTCAGTATTGTACAGAGTTTAATATATTGCTATGGGATTATAATATTGGCATTACATAACTATTAAAAGATAGTAATATGTTAACAGGGGCAGCAGTTTAAACTTTATTTTTTCATGGGATCATTTGGGGTTGTTTTTCCTCCATTGTGTACTGCTGCTGCCAAATGAGAAATACAGAGCTACACACATATCTTTCTTTTCATAGAAGACAAAAGCTGTTTTGTTTCCTCCCTTTAAATGATTAGGTAAAAAAAATATAACTCAGCTAACAGCAGAGCAGATTTTCCCCTCTCCCCCCTGCCCCCGAGCAGTATATGCAGATGCAATTACAAAACAGCAGGTACTGACAGGAAGACTTAATAATCAGTGTTGTTCCTGAAATGTACTAGAGATTAAATTGTTAATGACTTAAGATTATTTTCTGTGGCTAGAGTAACAGAATCAATATAGGAAAAGGCAGCAAGTGGGTATTGGTAGCAGAAATGTACTGTAATTCTGTCAGATTTTGGCAGATACATTTTCTGTTACGAGCTAGGTAGAGCAGCAGAAATGCACTTGAGCCACCAATACAGTCCTCTGTGTTGGTAAAATATCCAGTATAGTCCTCTGTGTTGGTAAAATATCCAATATAGTCCTCTGTGTTGGTAAAATATCTAATTTGCTAAGGAAGCATTTAATCTTGTTTATTTAATCTTATTTTCCATGAGTTTTAAATCAAGCACTCCAGTTCACGTATTTGCATCTGGCCATATATTACTAATTGCTACTATCTAATGTGTCTCAGCAGCTATGTTACGTGTTTATAGTGCTTGTGCATCTGTTATGTTATGGGTAAGATCCTCTTTTCTGCTTGTCTCAGAGCCCAGGACTCGTAATAGAACTATTTGGCAAAATGAATGTTATGCTTCTCTGGTGCCTGAGGCACCTCCACTGACACAGCTTCAGAAAATTAAAACAGTCAAGTTGATGAATTGTCCCAAGCAAGATACGCCAGATTTGGGATTGCTGCTGATAAATGCACTAACTGCAAGATGATCTTGGGTTAATAAAACCTGGGTAACATCCAACACAGTCAGAGATGCAAGCCTTTGCAGTAGCTCTACTATAATAGAAATGCAGCAAAAGTTAAGCCATATATTGAAGGTGCATTTCTCCCCAAGAAATCTATCCCTGTCTTGGGTGGAAGAAAAAGCACAGCCCATTGACAGTCCTTGTCTGTGTCTTTCCCTCCCAAATGCTGCTGAAGCTCCTGCTGCTGGTGCTGGTGCTCCTGGATGCTTAGAAATAGTCTTTTCATGGCTTTTATACCCTAGCCCCAGCTGATTCTGCCTTCTGGGTGACATCTAGCATGATTTGGGAGGACAACTGAACAGCATACTGATATGTATTTAGCATGTACTCAGGTTTGTTCATTAGCATATGGAGGGATGTCAACTTTAGTATTAACATTGCAGTTAATTAGAAAAGTCTTCGCTCTACTACGCTGGCCCTCAAAATCTGTTTTGAAGTTGGTTGGTTGTTATTTTAGCTTAGCTTCATCAGTTTTAGCCAAAATAGGGCTAAAGACTCCTCTTTCAGCCTTTGGGCAGGCCAGCTTGGCAGATCGTTAATGCAAACACCTGTTATCATAGAATCAAGCAGGTTGGAAGAGACCTGCAAGCTCATCCAGTCCAACCTAGCACCCAGCCCTAGACAGTCAACCAGACCATGGCACTAAGTGCTCCAGCCAGGCTTTGCTTCAACACCTCCAGGCACAGTGACTCCACCACCTCCCTGCGTAGGCCATTCCAATGCCAATCACTCTCTCTGACAACAACTTCCTGCTAACATCCAGTCTAGACCTCACCTGGCACAACTTGAGACTGTGTCCCCTTGTTCCATTGCTGCTTGCCTGGCAGAAAAGACCAACCCCACCTGGCTACAGCCTCCCTTCAGGTAGTTGTAGACAGCAATGAGGACTGCCCTGAGCCTCGTCTTCTGCAGGCTGCACACCCCCAGCTCCCTCAGCCTCTCCTCACAGCCCTGTGCTCCAGGCCCCTCATCTGGTGCCCTTCTCTGGACACCTTCTCTGGTTCCAGCACCTCAACATCTCTATTGAACTGAGGAGCCCGGAACTGGACACAACACTCAAGGTGTGGCCTGACCAGTGCTGAGCACAGGGACAGAATAACCTCCCTTGTCCTGCTGGCCACACTGGTCCTGAGCCAGCCCAGGATGCCATTGGCTCTGCTGCCCACCTGGGCACACTGCTGCCTCATCTTCAGCTACTCTCTACCAGCATCACCAGGTCCCTCTCTGCCTGGCTGCTCTCAGCTGCTCTCAGCCACTCTGTCCCCAGCCTGTAGTGCTGCTTGCAGTTGTTGTGACCAAAGTGCAGAACCCTGCACTTGGCCTTGTTAAATCTCATCCCATTGGCCTCTGTCAACTCACCCGGCCTGTCCAGGTCCCTCTGCAGGGCTCTCCTACCCTCCAACAGATCCACAGCTGCAAATGTACTGATGCTGGACTCAATCCCCTGGTCCAGATCAGTGCCGAGCCTGGCACTGATCCCTGGGGGACACCGCTAGTGACAGTTGCCAACTGGATGTGGCAGCATTCACCAAATGACCTTGGTCCTAAAGTGTGCTAAATCAGCTTTCGTTCCTGTCTCATGGTAAGATAGGCAGGTATCCCACAGCATCCGAGGAGAAATATGTCACTGTGATTTGTACTAGTGATGGCAAGTGTAAGTGAACAGGGCAAGCACTTTCATTATACCTTGGCATGGCTGAGAAGAATTCTTCCTGTGGATCTTTTCTTCCTCATTTGTTTTAGACATGACATTATTAGGGTTGAGGTGTGGGAAGAGTTTGGCAGAGCTAAAGCTCTGTGTCACAAGTGTGGTGCGAAAGTATGGGAATTCCTGTATTTTCCTCAGGTCAGACATTCCATTTTCAAAGGCTTGAAATGAAACTTGAGACTTCTCTTGGTTAATGGCAGGGAAGACCTGATTCTTAGAAGCTGCAGGAGGTTTTTTGAGTCACTCAGGATTTTTGAATCTTTAGCCTGATTTGTCTTCTGGAAGAAGAAGGGTTCAGCACACATGAGAGTGTTGGGGAGATGTGCTAGTTTGAGCCTAGCTAGCATGTTTTGGTGAGAAGAACTAGATGATAGGCTGTAAAATGAAAACAATGGTGTCTACTTCCCTCACAGTCTTGCTGGGATGTGTAAAGAAGAAAGGCAAAACAAAGATTAGGTCACTTGCTTCTTCTCTTGGCTGGGAGCTTCTGCCTGCTGGGGAGCTCGTGGCTGCTGGCTGGACTCCATCTTGCTTTCTAACCTCACCCTCCTTTGCTTGGCTGCTTCACCTTGCTTTTTAACCCTCTTGGCCGAACCTCCATTCTTCCTTAGGACTGGGGTAAGGTTGAGAGGGGTAGGGGGAAGGTGAGGGGTGGTTGAGAGCCCCTCCTGGGGACTCAGGTTTCTGGGAGGGGAGTTGTGTCTGTATTACCTTNTAAAGTTGGGGGGGGGGCAGGGGAATACCCAAACCATCACAGGAGACTTTGGAGGTTGCTTGGTGGGGCTGGAGGTTTACAGCTTTTCTATAATCAGGATTGCTACTTTTTAGGGTGCAGTTCCATTAGGTTTGCTTGACTTAGAAAGGAAGTACTATTGAAAAGACTGGATTGCAAATTGTTCTGCACTGAGTGTCTTGAGTAGCAACCCAAAACTAACTGTATCCTGAGAAGCTTTGAAATCTGCTGATATTTGAATTGCATTTGTTTAAACAGA
Organism: Tricholaema leucomelas; assembly: GCA_013400475.1. Lineage (NCBI taxonomy): Eukaryota > Metazoa > Chordata > Aves > Piciformes > Lybiidae > Tricholaema lacrymosa > Tricholaema leucomelas. The sequence goes on along the minus strand of WAAF01001803.1, from coordinate 23,198 downwards.
CTTTGGGCTTTTTCTCAAGAGTAAACCAGAGTGGAAATAAAGTCATGGCTTTGTTTCTTATTGTGACTTTAAAGATATTACTTTGTTCATAGAGTCATATAATGGTTTAGGTTGGAAGGGACCTCGAGGATCATCCAGTTCCAACCCCCTGCCATAGGCAGGGACACCTCCCACTAGAACAGGTTGCTCAAGGCCTCATTCAGTCTGGCCTTTAACACTTCCAGGGAGGGAGCAGTTACAACCTCCCTGGGCATATGACTTTTTTATTGTAAAGATTTTGGATAGGGAGCTTAAACATTTCAGGTTTAATGAAGACAACAGAAGAGCTGCCAGAAATTCTATTTTTTTTTGGAGGAAGGTATTTATTGTTATGGATGGAAGCCTGTGGGCAAGATTTTGGATGGCTACATGAATTAGTAATCCTTTCTTAGAGATTTAATCTGTGATTTTATGAGATGCAGTCTGAATTCTTGTCTTTTCTATTTATTTTGTGTGGCATATTACTTAAGCAATTGTAGAAGCTATGAATATGTAATTACTACAGGAGGTTAAGTGTTTCGAAGAACATCTGAGTTTCTTTGCTTCCCCCATCTTGCCCCTTCCATTGTTAAGTGTTTGTAGTCTCTATGTTGGTAGTAAAATGTTCAGGTAGAGTAAGGTGGTTTACTGTGTGTAGCTGAAAAGATGTTTTGGAGGGATGATTGTGTGTGGTACGTTTTTCTCATCTTTTTCTCTACCAGCAACTCTTATACCTCTTCCTTCACTCTGTAATGCAGTATAATAAGCACAGTAGAAAACGATGTTCAATGAAAGCAGTAAGGGCATGGAAAATCTTGTGCATGTAATATTGGACCTGAGTAAGGCTTTTGACTCTGTCCCACATGGCATCCTGGTCACCAAGCTGGAAAAAGACAGACTGGATGGGTGGAGCACTGCTGGATAAGGAATTGGCTGGGTGGTGGCCTGCAGAGACTGGTGACCAAGGGCACAATGTCCACCTGCAGACTAGTGCCAAGTGGCTTCCTCAGGGGTCAGTGTTGGCACCAGTGCTGTGTGACATCTTTGTCAGTGACATGGACAGAGGAATCAGTGCACCCTCAGCAAGTCTGCAGATGGCACCAAGCTGTGTGGCACAGTCAACTTGCTAGAGGGCAGGGATCCATCCAGAGGGACCTGGACATGCTGCAGAGGTGTGGCCAGGCCAATCTCAGGACATTCAACAAGGCCAAGTGTAAGGTCTTGCACCTGGGTGGGTGCAATCCCAAGCACAACTCCAGGCTGGGTAGAGGAATGGCTGAGAGCAGCCCTGAGGAAAAGGACCTGGGGGTCTGGGNAGAAGAGAAGGCTTCGAGGAGACCTTAGAGTGACCTTCCTGTATCTGAAGGGGACCTACAGGAAGGCTGAGGAGGGACTACTGACACGGTCCTGTAATGACAGTATAAGGGGTAATGGGTTTAAACTGGCAGAGGGGAGATTTAGACTGGATGTTAGGAGGAAGTTCTTTACAGTGAGGGTGGTGAGACACTGGCACAGGTTGCTCAGGGAGGGTGTGGATGCTCCCTCCCTGGAGGTGCTCAAGGCCAGGTTGAATGAGGCCTTGAGCAGCCTGTTCTAATGGGAGATGTCCCTGCCTAGGGCAGGGGGTTGGAACTGGATGATCCTTGAGGTCCCTTCCAACCTAAACCATTCTGTGATTCTATAACAGACACTAATACTTCATTGCTTTAGATCGCATTGCTGTGCAGGTGTGGAAACTGAGGGGCAAACAAGGTGAGGTTAGATCTGCTTTTTGAGAAAACTTCTCACCCCCAAAGTTTCGATGTGTGTGTTTCTGGATACTGTTTCAGCTTACAGTGTATGTGAGAAGTAAGGGAAGGAAATACCTGAAGGTTTTCTCAAGTTTGTGGGCAGTCATCAAATGCAGATTGCCCTCCGAACAGAGATTGTAGATGGGAAAAACTGGAGCAGAGGATAAGTTAGGTGTGACTACATGAAAACCAAGTGCATTAGGTTGAGGCTTGTGAGAAAAAGTGGGAAACATCCCTTAGCAACTTGTTCCAGTGTCTCACCACCCTTGATGTGAAGAATTTCTTTCTTGTCCACTAAGAAAAGCTACATTGAGAAGAATATTTTGTTTTCTGATAGTTACATATTGATTTGCATTCCACAGTGTACTAATGAAGTATCATCTCTGAGGGGAGGCAGGGTTGTTTAGCCTGGAGAAGAGGGCTGACCTCATTGCTGTCTACAACTACCTGAAGGGAGGCTGTAGCGAGGTGGGGTTGGGCTCTTCTGCCAGGGAACTAGCAACAGAACAAGGGGACACAGTCTCAAGTTGTGTCAGGGGAGGTCTAGGCTGGATGTTAGGAGGAAGTTTTTGGCAGAGAGAGTGATTGGCATTGGAATGGGCTGCCCAGGGAGGTGGTGGAGTCACTGTCCCTGGAGGTGTTGAAGCAAAGCCTGGATGAGGCACTTAGTGCCATGGTCTGGTTGATTGTCTAGGGCTGGGTGCTAGGTTGGACTGGCTGAGCTTGGAGGTCTCTTCCAACCTGGTTGATTCTATGATTCTATGACTTTGCCTTACTGTATGATTCTATGAAATGTAAGAAGCACCTTGTACCTTGGGAAGAGAAGGGCTTGGTACAGCAGAGTGAAGAGGAAAAAAGTCTGCCTGGTTATATTCAGTAACAGAGAGGAAGGGGTGAACTGGCAAGGTGATGAACCCCTCGTTTAGATTTCTTTTTAATTCTCTTTTTATTACGGAGATAAAAAAATAATTTCATGTCAGGAGAAAAATAATCCCGCTCTCTGTGAAGATATATATATGCAGATATACCATTAATTCTCTAGTGTGAGTTGCTTAAAAGGTGCAAAATAGCACTTGCAACATATTAGTCACAAGTTATCACTGAAAGAGTAGCTTCATTTGCGTAATTTTTTGGGGGATTAAGTTAATTGACTGGAATTTTGGAAGTAATTTGTGTACTGAAAGCAGTTTGGTGAATATTTTTTCATATCAATTCAAGAGAGATGTTGAGGTACTGGAAGGTGTCCAGAGAAGGGCAACGAATCGGATGGGGCCTGGAGCAGAGCCCTGTGAGGAGAGGCTGAGGGAGCTGGGGGTGTGCAGCCTGGAGAAGAGGAGGCTCAGGGCAGACCTCATTGCTGTCTACAACTATATGAAGAGAGGCTGTAGCCAGGTGGGGCTGGGCTCTTCTGCCAGACAAGCAGCAACAGAACAAGAGGACACAGTCTCCATGACATTCATTGAGACTAAGCTGAATTTCAGTTTATTGCCTTGTAATCACGTTCCTAAATCTGTTGGTTTGTTGTTGTTTTTTTCTTTTTTTAACCTGGTGTCAAAACATCCTTTCTTATAAACTTTGGTTGTCCTTTTAAAAGTGACTTTAGGTGTATCATAAATTTTTAAAGCCTTTAAAGTTGTCTTATAGTGCAGTGCCTTATTCTTGACCCATGATATCCTAGATCCTCCAGTTCTTTCCTCACTGACATGCTGTCTGGCTGCACTGTCATCCTGCCCTGGTGTTTTACTTTTGGACACCTGATAGGATATGTAACCAGCATTTTAAAAGCAAGAGGGGGCAGTTAAATTCCAGTCTTTCAATTTTGCAGACTACTTTGCTCAAGTGCATAAGTGAATGTCTCTTGTGGAACCACATTGTTCTTGGAAGAAATTTTGTAGGGTGGATGTTAGGAGGAAGTTGTTGGCAGAGAGAGTGATTGGCATTGGAATGGGCTGCCCAGGGAGGTGGTGGAGTTGCCGTCCCTGGAGGTGTTGAAGCAAAGCCTGGATGAGGCACTTAGTGCCATGGTCTGGTTGATTGTCTAGGGCTGGGTGCTAGGTTGGGCTGGCTGAGCTTGGAGGTCTCTTCCAACCTGCTTGGTTCTATGATTCTATTCTGTTACATTAAGCTGTAGGTTACTGGTAACCTGTACATAAATGATGTTTTATAGTACCAGAGGCTGTGTTATTTTCCCATCTTTTATTTGCTTTGGGAATACTAACCTGATACAACCTTCTTCTTTTTTTCTCTCTTCCTTAGGTTTTAACAACCATTCGCTCAGGACATAGGGCAAATATTTTCAGTGCAAAGTTCTTACCATGCACCAATGACAAACAGATTGTATCTTGTTCCGGAGATGGAGTCATTTTTTACACTAATGTTGAGCAAGATGCGGAGACCAACAGACAATGCCAGTACACCTGCCACTATGGGACTACCTATGAGGTACCTCTCAACAGTGAATGATGATTTCACACCAGCTAGAATGTAATATTTTCATGTAATGTTGCCCAAAATATTAAGCAGACTACTGAAAACTTTTAGTAGGAATTGAAGAACTTTTCTAACATCTCTGTTGTGCTGTTTCACTTTTAGTGTTTGGGTTTTGGTGTGGTATTGTGATGGTTTGGGTGTTCCCACACATACACTTAAGAAAATCGCCCTGACTTAGACTCAGTGGCTCTGGAAATTGAATGAAGCTTTGTATTCACAGCTTAGCACAAGATACAAGCAGATAGTTACAATATTAACAACTATAGACAGAAATAGACAAGTTAAAGGTGATACAGAAATGCAACAGCCCTCCCAGAAACCAGAGTCCCCAAGAGGGGCTCCCAACCACCCTTCCACCTTCCTCCCAGCCCTCCACCTTACCCTAGATCTCATCTTATGTTGAAGGTACTTTGGAGGGCCAGCCAGGGGGGTTAGGAAGCAGATGGATTAGTCACACAGATGGCAGGTTAGGCTAGAGAGAGAGAGAGAGGTTCAGCCCAAAGCCCAGACAGCGACTCTGTTATCTATGTTTGTGTTCTTGTTCTTATCCATCTCAGCAAGCCTATGAGTGCAGCAGACATCACTGCTGTTTCTTTTTCACAGCCTGTAATCTAATTCTTCTCACCAAAACATTCCAGCTAGGCTCCAACTAGCACAGTTGTTTTTGTTGGGTTTGTGGTTTTTTTTTCTTTTTTTCCTCCCTTTTTGTTTTTTTGTTTTATTTTTTAATAGTTAGAGCATGCTTTAGGAGAGAAACACATTGTCTAAATTATGTGGAGGACTTTTCAAAACAGTAGTGTCATTAAGGCCACTTCCATAGAATCAACCAGGTTGGAAGAGACCTCCAAGATCATCCAGTCAAACCTAGCACCCAGCCTACTGAGTTAAGTGACAGGACAGGGAAGCTTCACTGCATAGCTTTGCTCTTGAAACCAAGCTGGGAAAGACATACTGACCACAGCCTCCCAACCCTTTGAGCACCATGATAGCAGGGTAGGAGAGTTGGTAGTAAAGTTGAATCTGCAGAGCAAACCTGATTTTAAATTGTCCTGTGAATTTGGAGGGCAGAGCTTAGGGCATGGAAGCAATGGCTATGTCCCCCAGCTTTCCCAACTTTTCACCTTTTTAATGTCTTTTCCACAATTTAAATCCTTCTAAAAGATGCTTATTTCAGTATGTTTGAATTGCTTGCTCTGAAAAATAGATTCAGATATTGAGTACTGTGTCCAGTTCTGGGCTCCTCAATTCAAGAGAGATATTGAGGTACTGGAAGGTGTCCAGAGAAGAGCAATGAAGCTGGTAAGGGGCCTGGAGCAGAGCCCTGTGAAGAGAGGCTGAGGGAGCTGGGAGTGTGCAGCCTGCAGAAGAGGAGGCTCAGGGCAGACCTCATTGCTGTCTACAACTACCTGAAGGGAGGCTGTAGCCAGGTGGAGGTCAGTTTCTTCTGCCAGGCAGCCAGCAACAGAAGAAGGGGACAGAGTCTCAGGTTGTGCCAGGGGAGGTCTAGGCTGGATGTTAGGAGGAAGTTGTTGGCAGAGAGAGAGATTGGCATTGGAATGGGCTGCCCAGGGAGGTGGAGGAGTCACTGTCCCTGGAGGTGTTCAAGCAAAGTCTGGATGAGGCACTTAGTGCCATGGTCTGGTTGATTGGCTAGGGCTGGGTGCTGGGTTGTAGCGGATGAGCTTGGAGATCTCTTCCAGCCTGCTTGATTCTATGATTGTACAATAAGTTCTGTATTTTGTATTCTAGTTAACTCTTAACAAGTAAATTTCAAGCCAGCACATTCAGAATTTTCTTTTATATAAATAGATGAGTGAGGAAGTAAAATATTACATAATTTAGGAAGGTAATCAGCAAAATCTGCTGCTTGTAAAACTATGCTTAAAATAAATGAATAAAAATCAGTTACTTCCTAGGTTGTAAATATTCCTCTTTTTTTGATTATTTGTGTCATTTTGGTTTGTTTTTTAATTAACATTATCACAGTACACACAGGGGGAAAAGAAATCACAAATACATTGCTTATTAAACTATTTTAGCTCAGATTTCATAGCAAGCTTTTCTGTCTCCTTCTTTGTATTAAGGAATGAAACATTCCAAAACATCTGTTGAAAAAATTGGAGGCTCTGCAAGGTTATGTGGAAAAAGGAAAGAACTGAAATACTGCCAGAATTTTTGACTGTGTAGTAAAAGTATCCTTGGAGTTGTACTTACACATGTTCCATTAAAGGCTTTGCCAACAACATTTCCTGTCTGCAGGGGAACTTTGTAGATCAGTTGACCTTGTGGTACTCACTCTCTTTCTGGGATTTGTGGCTCTGGTGTTGTATGGTTTGGTTTTGCCTGGGTTTATTACAAGGCTTTATTTTCAGTTTTGCAAAACATGATCCTGGATCCCAGGCTCGCATCATGTGCTTTTGTTTTTAACCTTTGTTTGAGAAACTGCTGCCTCCTTAGAATAGCAGCAGTCGTCTGGCCTCAAACCAGAAGCTTCAATCCCCTCAGTTCTTGCTGAAGTTTACTATATATAGTAGTCTGTATGCTAGACTGGATTCTGCAGGCTGTTGGCTGCATGTTCCCTGTGTCTCAAATGAAGCCTGCCTTTTCATAAGAACATCTGGAGACTGAGAAGCTATTTATTGAAGATGAAATGTCCTCATTGAACTGGGGGTCTGTCAGGTTATATTGTGATTTCCTGGGGAAATAAGAGCCTCCCCTTCCTGGGTGGGTGCAGGATTGATGAGCCAGCAATTCCTGGTACCCCTGGTACCTCTGTTTCCTGGATAACTAACTATGAGGGCTATACAAAACATTTCTGAGCTTGGGTACTGTGCAGAACAGGTGGGCTAGGCTGCTCAGAGAACTGCAAAAGAGTTGGTGGCACCATAGATGTAATTTTGAGAAGTCACTGTGGCTGTTTTGATCTGCCTGAACTTAGGCTGACTGTCTGATTGATTACATGAAGTGGCTGACACTAGGTGCAAAGTAATGTCCAAAATGGGAAAATTCAATGAAAGCAGTTGCCAGCTCTGCTTGAGGGTCAGGACTAATAATAGAGACTGGAACCGTAAGCCCTGTGAGGGAAGGCTGAGGGAGCTGGGGGTGTGCAGCCTGCAGAAGAGGAGGCTCAGGGCAGACCTCATCACTCTCTACAACTACCTGAAGAGAGGTTGTGGCCAGATGGGGTTAGGCTCTTCTGCCAGGCAACCAGAAACAGTCTCAAGTTGTGCCAGGGGAGGTCTAGGCTGGATGTTAGGAGGAAGTTGTTGTCAGAGAGAGTGATTGGCATTGGAATGGGCTGCCCAGGGAGGTGGTGGAGTTGCCCTCCTTGGAGGTGTTGAAGCAAAGCCTGGATGGGGCTCTTAGTGCCATGGTCAGGTTGATTGTCTAGGGCTGGGTGCTAGGTTGGACTGGATGATCTTGGAGGTCTCTTCCAACCTGGCTGATTCTATGATTCTGCTGTTCAAACATTCAGTGCATGTGGTAGTGCTGTGTGGTGTAGCAGACCTTTCTTTGAGCGTGTGACAGTATATGGAAGTATAATAAATAGCAGGATTTTTACAAGCTGTGTCTCAGTGTCAGCTTGTGACATAACACCACTTTGTCACTGAGAAGTTTCTGGAGTGGGAAAATGATTTCAAAATCTGACTTTACCATCCAGCTGTATGTAACCACAGCATGGTATTAAATATAGAACTAGACTCATTGGATTCCTTAAATAACGGGAGCTAGCATCGTCTGTCCCTGACATAACTATGCTAAATTTGAACCTGCTTAGGATTTATACTCCACCTTAAAACTGAAGTTTGTGACAGTTCAAGGCATTACAGACCCCACTCAAATGGAGGAATGTGGAAACTTGTGTACTTTGTTATGAACTGTGAGATAGTTGTGCATTTGTTTTTACATCTGGAGGAGAATAAAGTAGTGAGGGAGAAGGAAGCTCTTGAGATATGTTTCTGGAGAACTCGTTGTTTATGCAAGACCATTACAAGTTTATTTTTACTCAGCTGAATGCTTTTCTTTATTTCCCTACATGCTAATTGCTTTTGAGAAAGAGAATGTGCCTTTCTGGACAACTCTTACCTCCCTACTTCCAATACAGTAACGTGATCACGTAGCTATATATTTTAAAAACAACATAGAAATTTGCTTTTTACTTAGGAAAAAAAATATTCAGTGTTTGTAATGTGTATTTCTTGGACTTAAATACAGTAACAAGGACTCTTAATTGCTGGAGTCTGCACTTTATAAACAGAGAAATTGAAAAGCACTTGTGGTTTTAAACGCCACGTGTCAAAATCAACATGTGCAAGCGGAGGTTATGTGCTTGTTGTGGAGGCAGGCAATTCACATGGCCGGGTCAGGAATCACAGAAAGAGAATGATTTTGTTTTCCTGAACACTCTGCCCCCAGACTAGATGCAGAACTAGTGCAGGTTTAGTTACAGATTCTGATTCCATCAGGAATTCTTCAAAAGGCTGTTGTGGACAAATTCAGAGATTTAGGAAGTCAGGAGATGGAAAAGGCTAAGCTACAAACACAGCTTTACCCCACTATCAGTCAGGCTGAGCAGAGCATTAAGGGAGCCGCAGGCTTTTCTCACACAGCTGAGAGAGGTACTCAGCAGTGATCCCTTGCTGGATTTCTCTGCGGCTCGGCTGCCTCCTGACGCTGCAGGCAATATCCAATAGTCTGGATCCAGGCGGCAGCAGCCCAAGGCCAGTGGCAAAGCTGCCAAGCTCAGAAATGCCTCTGGACACAGCTGCCACAAGACAGGGATTCGTGGAAGCGGAGCCACCTCGGCAGCAGCAGGAGAGAGCCAAACTGCTGGGGAAGTCCGGAAGGCAGCCAGGAAGGCAGCCAGGAAGTTGGCAGCCAGGAAGGCAGCCAGTCCGGAAGGCAGCCAGGAAGTTGGCTATGATATGGTCTGAGAGTAGCCAGGTCCAGCTGCCACTGGCAGCTCTCTCCCAGGACTTGCCAAGCTTGCAAGTTTGCACAGAATGGTGCAGAGTGGGGAGAAACATCCAAAGGCAGGGACGGTGTAAAACCAAGAGCTGTGCAAAAGGTAGGAGCCATCCAAAAGCAGGGATGGTCCAAAACGGGAACTCTGTCACAGCAGGAACCTGTCCTGTTGGGAGCTCTGTCCAGACAGGAACTCTTTCAGGATGGGAACCCCCTCCTGCCTTCTCCCTTGCTCTGTTTATGCTTTTCTAGACAAAGTGTCCATTTGCCATTTTATCCTGGGCACAAAAACCCAGCCAAGCACCAGCCCGAATCCAGCGTTGGGCTCCCACATGGGTCAGCACACCTGTGGAAAGGCCTCCTGCTGTTCCCCCTTCAAGCCTGCAGGGCCGGGGCCGGGGGGAGAGAGGAGCAGTTTTGGTGCTGCCGTCTTCCGATTCAAACCCACGGGGGAGGGAGAGGGGGAGAAGAAAGGAATTTGGAGTGCTCTGGAACAGTACTGTTTATTATATGTATAGTGAACTGGTATCTGTGGGAACAAAATAAGCTATAGCTACTAGAAAGAAGAGCTGGCTGGGTTGTGCCACATTCAGCAACGCTTCCAGTGAAAGCTGGCCACTGATACACAGCAAAGAGGCTGGAGGGATTTAGCGGGTTTAGGAACAATTGCTGGCTTTATAGCCACACTAATCAAACTGCTTTGGGTCAATGTGTAGTGCAAACCACGATTTTCACTATTTTGTGCCGTGAAAGAATGGTCATAGGTCAGATGTTACTGTTCCATTGCTGTTAAGGAGTGGTGGGTTGAGTTGAAGCTGCCGCTGTTATTCCTACCTGCTGCAGTCAGGCCAGCTTCAGAAATGGAAGTGCTAACTGCAGCAAGGTCTTATGGGGCTTGAAGTTCAGACTGCAATGTGGGAGGCTGCCTGGTAGGGTTGCTGCTTGTACAGGGTTAACCTTCCAGGAGGAGTGACCTGGAACCTGACTCCAGGTAGTCTTGACCCCTCCCCAGGGAGGAGGGTCTGAACACCACCAGGTGGTTCATGGTTAGCCCACTCCCCCTTCTGGTCTAAGGACCCATAAAAGCAGGGGGACTTTCTGTTCTCTCTCTTTCTGTGCTCCTTGCTTACCAGCGTCACCATCCTGTTCCTGGTTCTTGCCACGTGGCCATCACCCACGAGGCAGACAAACCCCTTACCATCAAAATCTGGTTGTGTTTACACATTTTGTATTTGTTTTCCCTTCCCTATACCTTTGTAACTTCCCTGCCTCAGATACCTTTTTAATTTATTGTTAAACTTTTCTTCTTTTTAACTTCCAAATCAGAGTGAGATTATTTATTTGTGTGTGCTTACCTTCCTCTCTCTACATCTAATTCCTTTCTTTTGGGAAAGAAGGGGGAAGAGGGAAGGGCACTCTATAAATTGTTATTGGTTCTATCAGATTTATTTGAGTCTCTGGGAATTTAAATTAGAACCAAGACACTGCTTATGGGTCCTTGGGTGTTGGCTGTTTTTTCTGCAAGCATGATGATGGAATAAGTGGGAGTCAGGTAGCTGCTAGTTTTGGTTTTGTTTTATGTTGGGTTTTTTTTTCCTGTGTTGCACTGCACTCCTTCTGCAAATAGGCAAAGCTAAAGTAATCAGGCTTTGTATGATTGAATTAGATTATTAGCTAAGACTGTAATAATGCATTGTGATTACAATATCTTATATTACATTAAACTCTTATCATAGAATGGTTTAGGTTGGAAGGGACCTCAAGGATCATCCAGTTCCAACCCCCTGCCACAGGCAAGGACACCTCCCAGTAGAGCAGGTCTCTCAAAGCTTCATCCAGCCTGGCCTTGAACACCTCCAGGGAGGTTGTGGAGCACAGAATCACAGAATGTGATCAAAGATGTGATCACATACTGTGATTTTGTGCTCCACAACCTCCCTGGGCAACCTGTGCCAGTGTCTCACCACCCTCACTGCAAAGAACCCTTTCCTAACATCTAGTTTGAGTCTCCCCTCTGCCAGTTTAAACCCATTCCCCACTATCCTGTCATTACAAGACCTTGGCCTGTGTCATAATGGCTTCAGTCTTTACTGCTGCTCAAACTGTTAATGCTTTTATTTTCAGGTTATTGGCATTTCTGCATGTATTAATACTTGTGGGTTTTTTGAACAGATTATGACAGTACCAAACGATCCCTATACTTTCCTGTCTTGTGGTGAAGACGGCACTGTAAGATGGTTTGATACTCGAATCAAAACAAGTTGCACAAAGGAAGATTGTAAAGATGTAAGAGTGAAATCTTTTACTAAAGATGACCTAAATGTAGAGCTGTACATCATACAAACATAGGATATGAATTCTGGTAAGGCTTTTAGAAATAATAGGTTTCAGAGTCGTTGGTGGAGATGACAACATGTTTCCCAAGAATCAAAAAAAAAGTTTGGGGAGTCTTTTTTTCCTTCCTCCCCCCCCCCACCTTTTAGTTTGTTTTATTGGAGTACCTACTTCGGCATTTCTTAGTTTCTGAACTTTGATGGGAAACTTCAGATATGATTGACGTTTAATCTCTTGCTCTGCTTTATGTTAGATTCTATAGAGTGCAGAATGGGAGGCAAAACATTAGCTTTGACAATCATCTGCAGCCCTGGATTCCTGAGCATCTTTTGTTCCTCCATTACAAAAGGAGATGGGGGGGGGGAATTAATAATTAATTATTGTAGGTCAAATTAGTCATTGGTATTACTCCCAAGAGGGCAAGATGTCTGTGATGTCCACTGTGTTTTAATTTCAGAACTAGTTTTTCTCCCATTCCATGTTAAAGCTGACACCAAATTATGTATTACTACTCTCAACTAATTTTATTCTAAATATGCTTTGTGCATATTCACCACTTCTGGGGGTTTCTTTCTGTCTTTTCCTGTATTCAGTTATTTGCTCCTATATCAAATCCATTCTGATCCTTTAAATCAATTTAGATTGTTTCTGCATATTTAGTACTTTTCTGACTCAGCAGTTACCCAGATGTCCTTAGGGAAATCCAAGCTGCAACCTAGCTTATACATCTCTAGTTGTCACACTTACCTGTTCTCAAATGTTTGTTCCTGTGGGTTTTTTAGTTTATTTTACCTCCTCTTTTTTTTTTTTTCAACATTCCAAGATCTGTTACATTTCTTTCTCCAATATTTTCCCTTCTTCGTAGTGGCTTTTCTGTTTGACTTATTTGCAGTCTGTCTTCACAGACCTAGCTTTCCCAAAACCTCTTTGACTGTAGTGGGCTTGTGTCCTGAAACAAGAAGTAGAATTAAGGTGAACGTTTTCAGAGGTGTTGTTTGAATGCAGTGCTTTGGTTTCTTCTAGGATATTTTAATTAACTGCCGGCGTGCTGCCACCTCGGTCGCAATCTGTCCGCCCATCCCATACTATCTCGCTGTAGGCTGCTCTGACAGCTCAGTAAGAATATATGATCGGAGAATGCTTGGAACAAGAGCAACAGGTAGGAACTGTACCTTACAGTAAGCGTTTCTAACCATTTGTGGTTCCATCTCCAGGTTCTTCTCTTTCAGAGTAGGTAGTTGACGGGAGAGGTACTGACATCTGACCCTGGTGCAAGCACGGTGGACTCCATATGAGTGATAAGCAAGTACTTGGTTTATTCAGATAGCTCAGGATATTTATACACTTCCAGTAAATCATGCTTACTTAATCAGAACATGATTGGTCATAGGTCTAAGACTACATTTACATAGTCCACCTACTTGCAGTTACAATGAGCAGTTGCTCTCTTTCTACAAGGGTCTTTGTTCTACAGAAGCTGTTTACCAAGTTCTCAAGGATACAAGTCCTTGACAACTTGCTGCACTCTGTGCTGCAGCATACAGGGTACATGCAGAGTATACAGGCCTCAAAGCAGTGTACCTGCAGTGAGTGCAAGCCGTGCAGACCAGCTGAGGCTGGCTCTAACAATCAGAAGCCTATTGCAAAGCAATAGCTTCATAATTANACTGCAAAGAACCCTTTCCTAACATCTAGGTTCAATCTCCCCTTTGCTGCTTTAAACCCACTACCCCTCATCCTGTCATTACAAGACCTTGTCAATAGTCCCTCCCTGGCCCTCCTCAGGTACTGGAAGGCCACTCCAAAGTCTCCTGGAAGCCTTCTCTTCTCCAGACTGCAGAGCCCCAACTCTCTCTGTCTGTCCTAGCAGAGCTGCTGTGGCCCTGCTTTGGACTGGCTCCAACTGTTCCATGTCCTCCTTGTGTTGAGGGCTCCAGAACTGCACCCAGGACTGCAGGTTGGGTCTGAGGAGAGCAGAGCCAAGGGGCAGAATCCCCTCCCTTGCCCTGCTGCCCACACTGCTCTTGCTGCAGCCCAGCACAGGGTTGCTGTCTGGGCTGCACTCACACTGCAGGCTGCTGTTGAGCTTTTCGTCAGCCCAGACCCCCAGGTCCTTTTCCTCAGGGCTGCTCTCAGCCATTCCTCTACCCAGTCTGGAGTTGTGCTTGGGATTGCGCCCACCCAGGTGCAGGACCTTACACTTGGCCTTGTTGAATGTCCTGAGGTTGGCATTTTGATGAGTGTCTCTGACCGACTGCAGCAGATGAAAACACCTCTAGAACCAATCCTAAGTTATTTCACCAAAAAAGGGAGATGCAGATGCCCAGCATCCCTGGCCTGTGCTCACCAAAGACAAAGCAGGCTGCATATGGTCTGTATGATAGACTGAGAGGTGCCAAGGCTTTTGTCTGCTTTCTCGCTTCTTCCATCCAGGACAAAAGGGAGGGGGGCAAGATGGGTATTCAGGCAGCTGTTTAGGACATGTCTTGGATATGTATTTTAGGTATAATTTGGACCTTCCACCACAGTTGCACACATTAATACACATTGCTGTGCACACACATTCATACAAATAATCAGTGTCACTAAATCTCTCATTTCTTGCAGCACTTTCTTGTTGATCATTGTGATGGAAGAGAAAGGAAACAGTAAAGATGGTTCAATAAATGAAAACACCCCTCTCACCAGGCTAATGCTCTCATAAGATCTGTCCCATTCATCTTACTGTGCCTGGTAAGATCATGGAGCAGATCCTCCTGGAGGCACTACTGAGACAGGAGAATAGTGAAGAGGTGATTGGGTGCAATCAGCATGGCTTCACCAAGGGCAAATCCTGCCTGACAAACCTGGTGGCCTTCTGTGAGCAGGTCACAACATGAATAGATGAGGGATGAGCAACTGATGGCATTTACCTGGACCTGAGCAAGGCTTTGACACTGTCCTGCACCACATCCTGGTCTCCAAGCTGGTGACTTTGATGGGTGGAGCACTAGATGGATAAAGAACTGGCTTGATGGCTGCACCCAAAGAGTGGCTGTCAATGGCTCCATGGCCAAGTGGAGTCCCTCAGGGATCAGTTCTGGGACCAGTCTTGTTCAACAGCTTTTTTAGTGCCATGAACAGAGGCACTGAGTGCACTCTCAGCAGGTTTGCTGATGACACCAAGTTGTGTGGTGCAGCAGACAGGCTGGAGGGAAAGCATCCATCCAGAGGGACCTGGACAGGCTGGAGAGGTGGGCACAAGCCAAGCTCAGGAGCTTCAACAAGACCAAGTGCAAGGTCCTGCATCTGGGTCGAGGCAATGCCAAGCACAAATCCAGGCTGGGCTGTGAGTGGCTGGAGAGCAGCCCTGAGGAGAGGGACTTGGGGGTGCTGCTGGACGAGAAGCTCAACAGGAGCCAGCAGTGTGCACTTGCAGCCCAGAAAGCCAAGCAGAGCCTGGGCTGCAGCAGCAGAAGTGTGGTGCCAGCAGGGCCAGGGAGGTGATTCTCCCCCTCTGCTCCACTTTGCTGAGACCCCACCTGGAGTACTGCATCCAGTTGTGGAGCCCTCTTACAAGAAGGATGTGGAGATGCTGGAGTGTGTCCAGAGAAGGGCCACGAGGATGCTCAGAGGGCTGCAGCAGCTCTGCCGTGGGCACAGACTGAAAGAGTTGGGTCTGTGCAGTCTGGAGAAGAGGAGGCTCCCAGGTGACCTTCTTGTGGCCTTCCAGCATACGAAGGGGGCTACAAAAATGCTGGGGAGGGACTTTTTAGGCTGTCAGGGAGTGACAGGACTGGGGGGAATGGAGCCAAGGTGGAGGTGGGGAGAGTCAGCCTGGATGTGAGGAGGAAGTTGTTGAGCATGAGAGTGGTGAGAGCCTGGAATGGGTTGCCCAGGGAGGTGGTTGAGGCCTCATCCCTGGAGGTGTTTAAGGCCAGGCTGGCTGAGGCTGTGGGCAGCCTGCTCTAGGGTAGGATGTCCCTGCCCATGGCAGGGGGGTTGGAACTGGCTGATCCTTGTGGTGCCTTCCAACCCTGACTGATTCTGTGATTCTGTGATCACAGTGTTTAGCAAAGTCCTGTGAGACCTGCCTGAGGAAGAGATTCCAGGAGACTGATGAAGAATACTATGCATCTTTGTTGTAGCAATAAGGGAATAAGATGAATTCAAGTATGCCCAGCCTGTGGAGTAAAGAAAAACCAAAAATTTCCAGCATGTAATTTTTCTGACTGTTTTGATGCAGTATTTTGTGTGGCTTGGGGTTTGTGTGCTTGTCTGTTTTGAATTTTTTAAGAGGTGAAGGAGTAGGCAGGAAACGGTTGGATTTTCATTTAAACTTTGTTTTGGTGCCTGTGTAAAATGAGATATTAAACTGAACTTCTCTGTGGTCAAGGACAGATTGTTGTGCATTCCAAGCCACGACAGGTGTGCCAAGTGGGAAACAGTTACCTGGGTAAGGTGAGGTTTTGGAACGGTCTGTTCTACTCGGTGTTAGACCTTCTGATGGGTAACTTTATCTCTTCACAAACTTGTAAATCTAGAACTTAAGATCATTTACTGTGTGGAGTGGAGATGAGTTGTAGCGGAAGCATGGTAATTCCCAGTGTGTTGTGTACTTCTGCTGTTTCAAAGTGACAGTATTATTATGTCTCAAAGAAAACCTCCTATTTTTCAAACATTTAGAGCAGAAAAGAGGAGGTGGATGTCCTAATTTTTATATAATGAATATCTTTCTACTTTGAGTGTAGATAGATTTGTATTATTACTGTGTAAACATCTTAGCTTTCAAAATCTCTATTTGCACTGCATTTGACAGGTAGCACCCACACACTCATGAGGTGGATTGGGAACTGGTTGAAGGAAAGAAGCCAGAGAGTTGTGGTCAATGGGATGGAGTCTAGTTGGAGGCCTGTGACTAGTGGAGTCTCGCAGGGGTCAATACTGGCACCACTTCTGGCCAATGTGTTCATCAATGTGAGTGGAGTGGCTGCCACACCAGAAGGCTGTGCTGCCATTCAGTCAGACTGGGACAGGCTGAGAGCTGGTCAGGGAGAAACTGAATGAAATTCAACAAGGGCAAGTGCAGAGTCTGGCACCTGGGAAAGAACAACCCCAGGGATCAGCATAGGTTGGGGACTGACCTGTTGGAAGGCAGCAAAGAAAAGGGTCTGGGAGTCCTAGTGGATGGGAGGTTGCCCATGAGCCAGCAGTGTGCTCTTGTGGCCAAGAGGGCCAATGCTATTCTGGGATGTATTAGAAGGGCTGTGGAGAGTAGGTTGAGAGAGGTTCTCCTGCCCTGGTGAGGCTGCATCTGGAGTACTGTGTCCAGTTCTGGGCCCCCAGTTCAAGAGGGACATAGAACTGCTGGAGAGAGTCCAGCACAGAGCCACAAAAATGATGAAAGGAATGGAACATCTCTGTTAGGAGGAGAGCCTGAGGGAGCTAGGGCTGTGCTGCTGGGAGAAGAGGAGACTAAAAGGTGACCTCATCAGATATGTAAAGAGTGAGTGCCAGGAGGCTGGAGCCAGGCTCTGCTAGGTGATGCCCAGTGACAGGACAACAGGCTAATGGTTGGAAGCTGAGGCATAAGAAGTTCCATGTAAACACAAGGAAGAATGTTTTCCCTGCGAGGGTGACAGAGCACTGAAACAGGTTGCCCAGGGGGGTTGTGGAGTCTTCTTCTCTGGAGATATCCAGAACCTTCCTGGACGCATTCCTGGGTGATCCTGCTCTGGCAGGAGGGTTGGACTGGATGATCTGTGGAGGCCTCTTCCAGCCCCTGACATTCTGTGATTCTGAGCACAAGATACAAGAATCTATTGGCACCTGTGGTTTTTTTTAAAGTGTTTTTAATAATGTATGCTGTGTTTGTAAACAAAAACATAAAATATCATTGAGATTTAATATGTCACTATTCTGACCCAGCTTAGTGCAGCAGGTGCAGGCTATTTAGCCTTTCTCTAACCCTCTGCTGTTGGACGTTAAAGCAGCATACTGAAGCTGCTGATAATTCGCGGTAGCAAATGTGCCATTTCTGTCTGCCTTCCCACGCCCCTTCTTTTCTGTTGCAGGGAATTATGCTGGTAGGGGCACTGTTGGAATGGTGGCACGTTTTGTTCCTCCTCATCTCAGCAACAAATCCTGCAGAGTAACATCTCTATGTTATAGTGAAGATGGTCAAGAGATCCTTGTTAGCTACTCCTCGGATTATATATACTTGTTTGATCCCAAGGATGACACAGCACGAGAACTTAAAGTTCCTTCTGAAGAGAGGCGGGAAGAGGCAAGTGATGAAGATGACCTGTTTGCATGCTTGCTATTTTTTTTTTCTAGTGGCACACTTATATCAGTTGTATTTCCCTTTTAGATTAATCTGAAGTTACTAAGTGATCATTACCTGGTCGCTAGACAATTGCTTTTGCAGCTACATGAGCTAAAATAATGGGCCAAGCTAGTGAAGTCCAGACAAAGCCTGACAAGTGTGAGTCTTGTGCAGTTAGTTTCTTATTAAACCCATGGCCTGTTGCTAACAATGAGCATCCTGTATTTACTGGGCCATAGGATGCTGTTCATAGTGCAACTAATGTTGATTAGAAGGGACTATAGATTCGTAGTATGAGGGAATAATGTCCAGCTGAGTTACACTCTTACTTCACTGAGGCAGGAGAAAGCAAAGAGGAACCCAGAAAAATTACACGGTGCGCAAATGGTTCTGCCCTTTTCCTTTCCTTCTGTCTAATTTTGGTTGGATGTGAAGTACTTTGGTGGAGGTTCAGCTGCCCAATTGTTATAGAAAAAGAAGATTCTGGCCACCTGTTAATAATGGATCCTCTGTATTCTTTCGTTTTGTAGGCACAGAATATGTCCTTTAATTTCTTCTTACCACCTTAATTTTTCCTTTAAAGCAGTTTTTGTTTCAGCCTGACTTTAAGTTGTGTAGAGCAGAAGGAAATTAAACCTTCCTTCCTGAATCTACTAGATCCTAAAAGTGAACACTTTAATATGCTTTCACCACAGGGGTTTCATATTTAATTTCAAACTGTCAGCACAAATATTCATGTGTTTGGTTGCTTTTGGTTTGGGTTTTCTTTTTTAGTGCCAGAAATCTCCAGCCAATAAACTTAATTTCAAACTCTGAATTGCCTGTCTGAACGTTCAAAGTTCAGAGCTATCTGCTTCTCTCCAAGTCACAGGAAGCAACACTACCTAGAGCATATTTGTATTTCCTTCTGGCACAGAAAAGAAAGTTATAAAAAATATAACCCCCCAAATGATGAAAACCTAAAGCTTGTTTTTGTAGCATTTCTTCATTTTGTTAATGCCCAGTTAGAGTCATAGAATGGTCAAGGTTGGAAGGGACCTCAAGGATCATCCAGTTCCAACCCCCTGCCATAAGCAGGGACACCTCCCACTAGAGCAGGTTGCTCAAGGCCTCATCCAACCTGGCCTTGAACATCTCTGGAGAGGGAGCAGCCACAGCCTCCCTGGGCAACCTGTGCCAGTGTCTCACCACCCTCACTGTAATGANGGGGCTCCAGAACTGCACACAGGACTCCAGGTGGGGTCTGAGGAGAGCAGAGCCAAGGGGCAGAATCCCCTCCCTTGCCATGCTGCCCGAACTGCTCTTGCTGCAGCCCAGCACAGGGTTGCTGTCTGGGCTGCACTCACACTGCAGGCTCCTGTTGAGCTTTTCATCAGCCCAGACCTCCAGGTCCTTTTTCTCAGGGCTGCTCTCAGCCATTCCCCACCCAGCCTGGAGTCGTGCTTGGGATTGCGCCCACCCAGGTGCAGGACCTTACACTTGGCCTTGTTGAATGTCCTGAGATTGGTCTGGGCACACCTCTGCAGCCTGTCCAGGTCCCTCTGTTGTTAGGTTTGAGGGTTTTTTGCTTAATTACATGTCCACATTTAGCTAAACTGAGGCTGCCATGTAGCTTTTAGGTACAGTTAGTACTGTACAAAATAAAGCCTGCATTACTTCTGCGTATCATTGATAAAAGTGTTCAGCTTCTGTTTAGCTAAACCTCCTGCATTCTATTGATTCAGTGTTGTGATTATTCATAGCTGATCTGAACATACAACTGATGTTGCCTTTTTTTGGGTACTGGTATAAATTTATGTAACTTAGCATGCTGGTTTGAGATTAATTGAAATATTTTACTGAGAGAAATTAAATCCTTAGCTGTGAGAAGAAAGACGAAAAGCTAACATGTGCCCTATATCACCCATTCTTCTGCTGAGAAATGCAACTAGTCAAAATATACATAAGACACTTCTCTCACACTGCTCAGCTCTCACTTCTGGCTGTGCCTTCTTTCTGGTGGTCTGGGGTCTGTGGCTGCCTCTGCCTTTACTCTAATCTCACCTAACCCTTTTTTCTCTAACCTCCTTGTTGTCTTTTTGACATCTCACCTCGGATCTCCAGATATATCACGTGAGATATATGTGGGTTGATCTATTTCTGAAGAAAGGGAGAGGGAAGGGGAGATTGGGTCAGGAGCCCTCCTGGGGATTCTGTTTCTGGGAGGGGTGTTGTGTTTCTGTGTTATCTTTAACTTGTTGTGATGGTTTGGGTGTTACCTGCCCCCCCACACTTAAGCAAATCACCCAGACTAGACTCAGCCGAGCTGGAGATTGAAGAATGAAGCTTTATATTCAGAGCTTAGCACATAATACAAGCAGAGAGTTACAATAGTTAAATAGTTAACAGCTATAGATAGAAATAGACAAGTTAAAGGTAATACAGAAACACAACAGCCCTCCCAGAAACCAGAGTCCCCAGGAGGGGCTCCCAACCACCCTTCCACCTTCCTTCTACCTTATCCTAGAGTTTGCTTTATGTGCAAGGTGAGTTTGGAAAGTCTGCCAAGGGGGTTAGAAAGAGATGGATTAGTTAGACAGCAAGTTAGGGAGAGAAGGGAGGCAGCCAAAGCCAGAGAGCAACTCTGTTATCTATGTTCTTGTTCTTATACATCTTGGCAAGCCTGTGAGTGCAGCAGACATCACCACTGTTTCCTTTTCACAGCCTATAGTCTAATTCCTCTCAATAAAATATTTCAGCTAGCTTCAAACTAGCACACTTATATATAATTATGTATATCTCTGCTTGTACATTGTGCTAAGCTGTAAATATAGCTTCATTCCTTAACTTCCAGCCAGCTGAGTCTAGTCTGGCTGATTTTCTTCAGTGTGGGGGGGCAGGTAACTCCCAAACCATCACACTTAGGAAAATGGAGATGTTGCATTTGTATTTAGACTTAGACTTCTGTTCCATCCAACTCAGACAGCTTTGTAATGCAGCCTTTTTATCGAATTGTATTTACTTTTCTTTTTCCTCCTAGTTACGGCAACCTCCTGTTAAACGTTTGCGTCTGAGAGGGGATTGGTCAGACACCGGACCAAGAGCAAGGCCTGAGAGTGAACGAGAAAGAGATGGTAAAGCGTCTGCATGCTTGCGGTGGAAGGGGGCTTGTTTTCTTTCATGGAGTGTTTTGGTTTTGTTGGGCTTTTTGTTTTGTTTTAGGTTTTATTTTCCAATTTTTCTTATGTATTCCTGAAATATGTAAGTGATCAGTGCAGAGTGAAGCAACAAGTCGCTGAGGACTTCTGCCTTCTCCACGTCCTCAGTAACCAGGTCACCTGTATCCTTCCACAGAGGCCCCACACACTCATTTTTATTTTTTCTCTCTCATACCTGTAAAATCCTTTTCTGTTAATTTTAATGTCCCAAGCCAGATTTGACTCCATCAGGGCCTTAGCTTTTCAAAGAATCACAGAATCAACCAGGTTGGAAGAGACCTCCAAGTTCAGGCAGTGCAACCTAGCACCCAGCCCTGGCCATTCAACCAGACCATGGCACTAAGTGCCTCATCCAGGCTTTGCTTCGACACGTCCAGGGACAGCAACTCCATCACCTCCCTGGGCAGCCCATTCCAATGCCAATCACTGTCTCTAGCAAGAGCTCCCTCCTGACACCCAGCCTAGGCCTGCTATGGCACAGCTTGAGACTGTGTCCCTTTCTTCTGTTTCTGGTTGCCTGGAAGAAGAGCCCAACCCCACCTGGCTACAGCCTCCCTTCAGGGAGTTGTAGACAGCAATGAGCTCTGCCCTGAGCCTCCTCTTCTGCAGGCTGCACACCCCCAGCTCCCTCAGCCTCTCCTCACAGGGCTGTTCTCCAGGCCCCTCCCCAGCTTTTCTAACTTGGTTTCTGATTTCACAAGAAACTTTTTTGTAATCATCCCAGGTTACCAGTCCTTGCTTCCACACTTTGTGGATTTTATATGTGATTTTCGTCAGAAGTTCCTTCTTCATCCATATATGTTTCCTGGCGTTTTAGCCTGATTTCTTCCTTTTAGGGATGTGATTTCACCATGTCGTGTATACAAAAGCTCTAGGTAATTGTAAAACAGAAAAGTAGCAAGGATGAGATAGAAATCATAGAATCAGTCAGGGTTGAAAGGGACCACAAGGATCAGGCAGTTCCAACCTCCCTGCCATGGGCAGGGACACCCTACCCTAGAGCAGGCTGCCCACAGCCTCAGCCAGCCTGGCCTTAAACACCTCCAGCCATGGGGCCTCAACCACCTCCCTGGGCAACCCATTCCAGCCTCTCACCACTCTCATGCTCAACAACTTCCTCCTCACATCCGCTCTGAATCTCTCCACCTCCAGCTTTGCTCCATTCCCCTCAGTCCTGTCACTCCTTGACAGCCTAAAAAGTCCCTCCCCAGCGTTTTTGTAGCCCCCTTCATATGCTGGAAGGCCACAAGAAGGTCACCTGGGAGCCTCCTCTTCTCCCGACTGCACAGACCCAACTCTTTCAGTCTGTGCTCACAGCAGAGCTGCTGCAGCCCTCTGATCAACCGAGTGGCCCTTCTCTGGGCATGCTCCAGCATCTCCACATCCTTCTTGTAATGGGGGCTCCAGAACTGGATGCAGTACTCCAGGTGGGGTCTCAGCAGAGTGGAGCAGAGGGGGAGAATCACCTCCCTGGCCCTGCTGGCGCCACACTTCTGCTGCTGCAGCCCAGGCTCTGGTTGGCTTTTTGGGCTGCAAGTGCACACTGCTGGCTCCTGTTGAGCTTCTCGTCCAGCAGCACCCCCAAGTCCCTCTCCTCAGGGCTGCTCTCCAGCCACTCACAGCCCAGCCTGGCTTTGTGCTTGGCATCGCCTCTAGGATGTTTTAGGAGAGTGCAGTTGCACAGCTTATGGTGCAGGGTTGTTCTGTGAAAGAAAAAAATTGTGGAGAAAATAAACATTTTTGTAAACTCATAGACAAAATTTTACTATTACTTGTTTTACAGGGGAGCAAAGTCCTAATGTCTCTCTAATGCAGAGGATGTCAGATATGCTGTCCAGATGGTTTGAAGAAGCTAGTGAAGTTGCACAAAGCAATCGAGGACGAGGAAGATCACGTTCCAGAGGTGATTTCCTTCTTTTCAAGAATAATGATTCCCTCAGAAAGTATGCAGTGGATGTATAGACCTTGAATATAAGCCTTTCTGAGGTGTAATCTAGGCAATCTTTTATTCACTTTGAAGACCTGAGCACACTTGTTTGCCATATGAATGGCAATGCAAAGGGATCACAGATCACAGGATGTCAAGGTTTGGAAGGGACC
>WAAF01001802.1:157199-182067 GCA_013400475.1 Tricholaema leucomelas | reverse complement strand
AGGGGACACAGCCTCAAGCTGTGCTGGAGGATGTTCAGGCTGGGTGTCACGAGGAAGTTGTTGTCAGAGAGAGTGATTGGCATTGGAATGGGCTGCCCAGGGAGGTGGTGGAGTCACTGTGCCTGGAGATGTTGAAGCCAAGCCTGGCTGGGGCACTTAGTGCCATGGTCTGGTTGATTGGCCAGGGCTGGGTGCTAGGTTGGGCTGGATGAGCTTGGAGGTCTCTTCCAACCTGGTTGATTCTATGATAAGTATAAAATGGATAAGAGTTGCATATATTGAACAGCTTTGTCTAAACAAGGTCTGATTACGAGGCTTTGCCTTCAGCAGTGCCTAAGATAAAGGAGCAGTTGATTGGATCTGGTCTGTAAATATTCACTAATTGCTGTGTAGCTCCTAAGTGGACCCAGTGGCTGTCTGAGCAGTACATTTCTACAGAGGAAAACCTACAAATACTCCAGAGTGGTTTTGCTTTCTTTCATCCATGATGGATCAGTTGAGCTGAGACATGGAGCAGTTTGTTCTCAGGTACACTTTACAGCTTTCTGCCGTGCTGGAATGTTGTAGCAGCAGGGGATGGAGTGCATGGGAACAGGAGATTCTTAATGGGGGACTGTAATGGGTGTTTGACAGCTGGCCAATGGATTGCTGGAGCCAGCAGCCAGCCCAGCCCTAAGGACCACCTAGGAAAAGGCACAGGAAAATTAAATGAAGTCAAAGGTTGCATAAATGTTTGGAGGTGTAATGGAATTTACTTGCCAAAAAGCTTTTTTTTCTGGAAGGCTGTGCAGGTCTTTAACATCCCAGAGCAGGGCAGCAAGGCTGGGGAGGGGCCTGGAGCAGAGCCCTGTGAGGAGAGGCTGAGGGAGCTGGGGGTGTGCAGCCTGCAGCAGAGGAGGCTCAGGGCAGAGCTCATTGCTGTCTGCAACTCCCTGAAGGGAGGCTGTAGCCAGGTGGGGTTGGGCTCTGCTGCCAGGCAAGCAGCAACAGAACAAGGGGACACAGCCTCAAGCTGTGCCAGGGCAGGTCTAGGCTGGATGTTAGGAGGAAGTTGTTGTCAGAGAGAGTGATTGGCATTGGAATGGGCTGCCCAGGGAGGTGGTGGAGTTGCCATCCCTGTAGGTGTTGAAGCAAAGCCTGGCTGGGGCAAAATAAAGTTCTGTTGGGGTAAGGCTGTCTGCACACTTAGCTGTGCTGCCTTTGTACTCTTGAGCTTTCGTGAGCTGCTGTGGTGCGAAGTTAGGAGGATCTTGGCAGTGTCACCTGGGAGGCTGTCATGACCATTTTCCTTTGCCAGATCTGGGGGAGGTTTGTGTCTGTGTCCACATTGGCAAAGCCTTTTGGTGCAATAGGTGCTGGCCACTGAACTCAGGTGTTACAGAAAGGGAGGGTCTTGAAAGCATTGCAGGTGGTGCAGGCAGACAGGGTTGGAATCACAGGATTGTCTTGCTTGGAAAAGACCTCTAAGGTCTTTGAGTCTGACCAGCAACCCAACACCACCGTGGCTGTTTAACCCAGAGCCATGGCCACAGGTTTCTTGAACACCCCCGGGGATGGAGACTCTGCCACCTCCCTGGGCAGCCTCTGCCAGTCCCTCACCACTCTTGCAGCAAAAGAACTTTTCCTCCTCTCCAGCCTAACCCTTCCCTGGCACAATTTAGGCCATTTCCTTTTGTTCTATCACCTGATACTAGACAGAAGAGCCTGATGTCCACCTGCCTGCAACCTTCTTTCAGGGAATCAGAGCAGTGAAGTCTCCCCTCAGCCTCATTTTCAGTCTTGAAGTCATCTTTTATAGGCTAAAGAGGACGCTGAGGAGAGACCTCATTGCTCTCACAAGGCCTCAGATGCTGTGTTTTAACTTGATGTCAAATATCTCTGCCACACACTTGGAGTTTTCCAGAGGAAAACAAGTGGTGTGTTCCTAGGAACCTCAGTCTACTGTCTTGTGATTTGTTGGAGTGTTTCACATCTGGAGCTGTTGGGTTGCACTTCTCTGAAGGTGGTGGTGGTGTAGTTCATGTGCTGAGAAATAAACCAGTGCTTGGTAAATAGAGGCAAATAGTGTTTTGAGCCACATTCTTAACACAGGTTCAGCTTATTAATAGTAAGAGCCAAAAACAATTCCCTGCAAGAGTGTGTAAAAAGCAGTGGGAGAAGAGCACTGGTGAGAAACCCACTGGTGGAGCAGGGATGGGTTTGAAACAGTGCCTCTTGCTCTTTGCAAAGGTGCATCTCTCTGGTTTGGGTTTCACCATTTGGGTAATAGGGATGTTTTTAAGTGGTGAGCAAATGGGAGATGCAGATGGTGATTACATGTTAATTTGATGATGAGAAAGTGATTATGCTCTCTCTCAGAAAGCAAACCTTGAAGGGAAAATGGGAAGCTTGTTTAGGTAGTGCTGTTAAATGCCATCCCCATACAGTGGGGAGGGTAAAGATGTGGTCCCCAAATGGTTGAGGGTAACCATGCAGGCTGAAGAGCTTCCTTCTGTTTTCCTCCTCTGAGATCCTGGTGCCCCTTGTGAGACTAATCTTTGACAGACCTGAAATACTTTAGCTTGGTGATGAGTATGAAAGCCATGGAATGGTTTGGCTTGGAAGGGATCTTGAAAACGATCCCATTCCAACCCCCTGCCATGGGCAGGGACACCTCACACCAGCCTACCTCGCTCAAGGCCTCGTCCAGCCTGGCTGTGAACACCTCCAGGGAGGGGACATCCACAGCCTCCCTGGGCGACCTGTGCCAGTGTCTCACCACCCTCACTGGCAGAAATTTCTTCCTAATTGAGGGACTTTGATGGCTCCCCTATGAAGAGAGACTGAGAGCTGTATCTGTTTAGCCTGGAGAAGAGAAGGCTGAGAGGAGATCTGATCCATGTGGACAAGTATCTGAGGGGTGGGAGTCAAGTGGCTGGGGCCAAATTCTTTTCACTGATCAGCAGCAGTAAGGCATGGAGCAATGGACACAAACTGGAGCAGAGAAGGTTTCACCTGAATATGAGGAGCAATTTGTTTGGTGTGAGGGTGCCAGAGCCCTGGAGCAGGCTGCCCAGAGAGGTTGTGGAGTCTCCTTCTCTGGAGCCTTTCCAAACCTACCTGGATGCCCTCCTGTGTGAACTACCCTGGGTGATGCTGCCCTGGCAGAGGGGTTGGACTCACTCTCTGGAGGTCCCATCCAACCTCTGAAGTTCTATGGCTCTGTGATCTTCAGTGCAAATTTTCTCCCCTCAAGCTTCAATCCATTCTGTCTTGTCCTGTGAGAACAAGCCCTTGTGTGACAGTCCCTGCTTCTCCTGTGGGCTCTGTTTGTCCTGCACCCCTCATTCTCCAGGGGCAGGACTTCATGGCCAGAGCCTTAACTGCCTATCGGAAAGCTTACGACGAGGTGTTACGAGACTTGAATGTCTTGTGTTGTGCCTTACCTCATTACCTAGCTGTGGGGTTATCCCATCTGGGAACAGGTCAATGAAACTTGAGGTGAAGCAAGGCTGCACAAAATGAAAGCCTGCTGGGCAAGCACGTCCTGCACAGGGCAGGCAGCATCAGCGTGTTGATGGCAGCAGCACCTATGAACAGCAACACCAGTGACACCCCCAGGGATGCTGAGAGGAATCCTTGGCAGAAGGGACCAAGCCACCAAGCCAGCAGCTCTCCTGTTGAACATCTCTGCCATGAAGCAGAAGGAGGGAGGGGAGGTGAGACTCGAGAGCCAAGTGGAGTTGTGTTAAATCTGGTAGAGGAATAGAAATCACAAAAATTAGACTGAAAATAAGAATTGCCCAGAAGAGAGAGAGCTGCATGCTAAGGCCAGCCGAGATGTCTGCCCCTCTGGAGATTGATATCTTGCTGTGTGTGAAGGCTTGGATCTGGAAATGAGATTAAAACAAGAAGTGACCGGACCCGGGAGGTGAACCATTGCACCTCGCAGAGGTGTCCACCCCCACGGAGATTAATATCACACAGGGTAAGGAGAGGCTGATTTGGAAAGGAGATAAACTTGCATGCTCCATACCGAGGGGGTGATCTGATAGCCCTTGCACAGCAGTAGCCTTGCCTCACTGAGACAGAGCTCTCTTGTCGGGTATCACAGAACCACAGAATTCACCAGGGCAGAAGAGAACTTCGAGATCGAGTCCAGCCTGACACCTGCTAATTAACTGAGCCACGGCACTGGCTGCCTCATGCAGCNACCTCAACATCTCTCTTGAATTGAGGAGCCCAGAACTGGACACAGCACTCCAAGGTGTGGCCTGAGCAGTGCTGACTCCAGGGGCAGTGCCCTGCTCCTGCTGGCCACACTGCTCCATTGAGACATTTCACTTGAGCAGACACAGTGACAAAACTGCTATTGAATGTTGTATTCATGTTGCAAAGCAAATCATGGCAAGTTCACTCTTGTCATGTTTAATCCTCTTTTCTTACCCAGTGTAAGTCATAAGCAGGTCAGGTTTCTGCTTAGGCAATGGAGGATCAATGTTGTTATTGACATGGTCCTGTCTCCTGTCATTTCAGCAGCTCCTGGAAGCATGGAGCTTCAGAGCTCCTCAGGAGGCCAAACTTGCCATAGTCTGTGTTTATCTAAGGGCTGAAACACCTCTGTCGTTGGGGCTGTTGAGCCTGGAGAAGAGAAGACTCCAGGGTCCTTAGAGCTGCCTACCAGTACCTGAAGGCATCCTTCTGGAGGGCTGCAGAGGGCTATTTAGAGACAGGACGAAGGGGAATGGTTTGAAGATGAGGGTTAGAGTGGAGCTGAGGAAGAACTCATTGAGGATGAGGGTGGTGAGACTCTGTAATGGGTTGCCCAGAGTGGTTGTGGATGTCCCTTCCTGGGGGCGTTGCAGGCCAGGGTGGAGGAGGCTGTGGACAAGCTGATGTAGTTGAGAGGTGTCCCTGCCCATGGTGGGGAGGTTGGAGTAGATGATCTCTAAGGTTCAACTGAAGGCATCCTGTGAGAAGTGTGTAACACACTTTTAATGCAGCACTTCAGTGTTGGAGCCCAACCTTTCTTAGCTCCTCTTGCTTCAGAGAGCAGGGTAGGGGTGTGCTCCTGCTTAGTTTTCCTTCAACTTGAGTCTGATTTATTAGGATGAATGTGCCCCTTTGATACTTCAAATGCCTGCAGGAGTTGACTTTGAGCCAACTCCTACTCCAAATATTAGTGTTATGGCTCACATTATGGATGAATCAGGTTAGGAATACAGCTCAGCTAAAAGGCACCTTTTTGTACTTCCAGGCTCCAGAGATCAGTCGCCCTTTTTTCCCCTCAAGTTTTCCTGCTGCATGTTTTCACTCAAGACAGAGATGTATTAGAATATCAAACCAGACTCCAAGTACAGTTCCAGATGAGATACATTCGAGTGTACATTGGACATTCACAGATGTCACTGCATTGGAAGAGACCCTCAGAGGTCATCTCCTCAGCAGGGACACCTCCAGCTAAATCAGGCTGTCCAGGGCCACATAAAGTCTGATCTTGAATGTTTCCAGGACAGGGCCTCAAGCACATCCCTGTACAACCTGTTCCAGTGTTCTACCACTCTGATTGTGAAGAATCATAGAATGGTTTAGGTTGGAAGGGACCTCAAGGATCATCCAGCTCCAACCCCCTGCCATAGGCAGGGACACCTCCCACTAGAGCAGGTTGCTCAAGGCCTCATCCAGCCTGACCTTAAACACCTCCAGGGAGGAAGCATCCACAGCCTCCCTGGGCAACCTGTGCCAGTGTTTCACCACCCTCACTGTAAAGAACTTCCTCCTAACATCCAGTCTAAATCTCCCCTCTGCCACTTTAAACCCATTCCCCCTCGTCCTGACATTCCCAGACCTTGTCAATAGTCCCTCCCCAGCCTTCCTGTAGGCTCCCTTCAGATACTGCAAAGCCACTCTAAGGTCTCCTCGAAGCCTTCTCTTCTCCAGGCTGCAGAGCCCCAACTCTCTCAGCCTGTCCTCAGAGCAGAGCTGCTGCAGCCCTCTGAGCATCTTGGTGGCTCTCCTCTGGACTGGCTCCAGCAGTTCTTCCTCATGATGATTCTATGATTCGGGAAAATTCAAACATCCACTTCCCCTTAACTTTAACTGCAGATCTTTCAGGTGTGTAGCTTTGCTTTTGCTAGAGGCTGCATGGATGTCAGCTCTCAAATCACAGAGTGTCAGGGGCTGCAGAAGACCTCCAAAGCTCATCCAGTCCAACCCCTGCCAGAGCAGGAACACCCAGAGCAGATCACACAGCAACACATCCAGGCAGCTCTTGACTATCTCCAGAGAAGGAGACTCCACAACCCTTATGGGCAGCCTGTTCCAGGGTTGTGTCACTCTCACAGGGGAAAAATTCCTCCTCATGTTTCCATGGAATTTCCTCTGCCTCAGCTTCCACCATTGCCCTTGTGCTGTCCCTGGCATCACCCAGCAGAGCTGGCTCCAGCCTCTGGCACTTGAGCATTGATGAGGTCACCTCTCAGTCTCTTCTCCCAGCAGCACAGCCCCAGCTCCCTCAGGCTCTCCTCCTAACAGAGCTGTTCCATTCCCTTCATCATCTTCGTGGCTCTGTGCTGGACTCTCTCCAACAGTTACTTGAGATCCTTCTTGAGCTGAGGGCCCCAGAACTGGACACAGTACTCCAGATGTGGCTTCACCAGGGCAGAGCAGAGGGGCAGGAGAATCTCTCTCAACCTACTACCCACAGGTGGCCCTTCTAATCCACCCCAGAATGGCATTGCCCCTCCTGCCCACCAGAGCACACTGCTGGCTCATGGTCACCCTCCCATCCACCAGAATCCTTTGCCCCTTTGCTGCCTTCCATCAGGTCAGTCCCCAACCCATCCTGACCCCTGGGGTTGTTCTTTCCCAGATGCCAGACTCTGCCCCTGCCCTTGTTGAATTTCATGCAGTTCCTCCCTGCCCAGCCCTGCAGCCTGTCCAGAGGTGTGCACTGTAGCAGAAGAGCAACCGAAGGTGCATGTTACAGTAGCAATGCCAACTCCACTGCTGTCTCTTCGTTTGCAGTGACCATTGCCAGTGCTGACTGCTCTTGGTAGGGACTGTCCCTGGCTGAGATGACATGAGTGGTGGTGTCTCATTCTCCTGCAGCAGCCGTGCCACATGGTGTGCTACTGCCAGCTGGCATAGTTTGGGCTTGATGTGACCAAGTCATGAAGGGCATCTGGACCAAGAGTGTGAGTGCATGGGCCATGCTCAGCAGGAGAGGCAGCACAGAGTGGCTTAGGTTAGAAGGGACCTTAGACATCATCTACTCCAGACTCCTTGCCATGGGCAGGGACAGTGCTTAACAGGGAGGGGGCATCCACAACCTCTCTGGGCAACCCATTTCAGTGTCTCTCCACCCTCATACTGAAGATGTTTTTTTCTAAGATCCAGTCCAGCCCTGCTGTCCCTCAGCTTCAGACCATTGCCCCTTGTTCTGTCTCTAGGCACCTGCCCCTTGTTCTGTCTCTGGACACCCTCATGGTAAGTCCCTCTCCAGCCTTCCTGTAGGATCCCTTCACGTATTGGAAGGTAACTGTAAGGTCCTCCTGGAGTCTTCTCTTCCCCAGGGTGAATGACCCCACCTCCCTCGGCCTGTCCCCATAGAGAGGTGCTCCAGCTCTTGTGGTCCTCCTCTGGACTTGCTCCAAGAGTTCTGTGTCCCTGTTATGCTGGGGACACCAGAACTGGAGGCAGGATTTGTGGTGAGGTCTCCTTAGAGCTGAATAAAGGGACGGAATCCCCTCTCCTGCCCTGCTGGTCACACTGGGCTGTGCTGGTACAAGTGGAGTCAGCAGACTGGAGGAAGCTCTTGTCCTCTTGTGTTCAGTGTTGGTGAAGTATGTCTGGAGTGTTTTGTTGGGCATTGGAGCTTTTGCACTCTTCCTGTGTCTGCAAAGAGATGGGGAAACTGCAGTGCTGGGAGAAGCTGAAGAGTGAGAAGCTGAGATGGTTGGAATCTGGATGCTGTAACCTACTAAGGGGCACCTGGAGGGAGTTGGACTTGTTTGGTCTCAAGCTGAAGAGTTAGGGGATTATCTTAGCAGGAGCTTGCAGGAACTCAGAGAGGCAGTTGTGAAGATGACAGAGCTGATCTCTCTTTAATAGCAGCAAGCACTACAGCAAGGCCACAAATAATAGCTTGTGAGGCTCAGACTGGGTGCTCTGAAAGACTGCTCATGTGGAGGGAGGTGGTGGAGCAGAACAGACTGCTCCAGGGAATCCCTGCCCGTGGAGCCTTCCAAGTCCCAGCTAGACAGCACCGTGGCTGATGTTAAAGTGTTAGTGACAGTTGTGCTTTGAAGGGGGTGCTTGGCCTAGATGGCCTCCAGAGTTGCCTTACAAGCAACACTTCTTTGATTCCAGTAGAGCTGTAGCCTGCAATTTCATGGAGCCTGGGAACAGGTTGATGCAGTTTGAAACTGCTGCAGCCTGGCAGAGTGGTTGGGTGATCTTTGCTCCAGAGAGACTTTGTCATAACCTTCCTAACCTTTGCTCCTCCTCTGAGCAGTGGATGTGTTTGGTTTTCTTAGTGAGACCTTCCCAGCTAGCCTGGTATCTAACAACTTCCTAACAGTGCTCACTGCAGATGAAGAAGGAATTTGCAGGAATACCTAAACCCTATTTTTTGTTCTTCTCTCTGAAGCTGGGAATTGACAAAGTTGGATGGCTCTTACTGCAGACTCTTTCACAAGCTGAAGTTACCCAGCAAGTCAAGCATGAAAACAGCTGGGGTTTGGGATTGAGCTGCTTGCTTCTGTTTAGTAAGCATAGCTCTAGTGGGAAGAGGATGTCTGCAAGCTCTGCTGTGTCACTGCCACTCTTCCACAGGAAACGGTGTCCTACAGCTGCCTTCAACAACAGCTGTGGAGATGGAGCCACTCGTTCCTGTTTAAGCTTTGGCTTTTTAAGGAGCTCACCAAGTTGGAAGCTGTCTTTCCAAGAATGAGGATCATAGAATTGTTAGGGCTGGAAGGGACTCCAAAGGTCATCTGGCTCTGACCCCCCTCCCATGGGCAGGGACACCTCACACTAGGTTGCTGAAAGCCACATCCAGCCTGGCTTTGACCACTTCCAGGGATGAGGCTTCAACCACTTCCCTGGACAACCTGTTCCAGCGTCTCATCACCCTCATGGTGAAGAACTTCTTCCTAACATCCAGTCTGAATCTTCCTACTTCCAGTTTTCTCCATTCCCCCCACTCCTATCACTACCCAGTGGTGTGTGTGAAGCTTCTTCCTGGCACAGAAGTGTCTGTAGATGCCTGGCTCCATGCTGTGAGGCTCAACTTCTCTGTTTCAAGGTAGCTTCTCCATATGTGACAGGGAGGTCACATTCAAATTAAAAACTCATTTAAAGCAGCTCAGTTAAGTGGTGTTAAACTTCTGCGTGGGTTGCTTTCATTCAGTATTAAAATGACATATTAAAATTCACTTTAGTATAATTCACCTTAGGAATGGATTAGGGTAAATTGGATTAAAGCAGGCTAATTCTAGAAAAAGAAGCTGCACAAGTTTCACAAAGTGAAGTAGGTGATGGCTTCAGAGGTACTGCAGACTAATTTCCAGTGTGTTGTCTCTGGGCACATGCTCCTTATTAGAATCTTAGTGAAAGAGTGTTTGTGATCCAGCCCTTCCTTGCTCTGCTGGACATAACCACCAGACAGCTTTGTATAATCCTAGAGCCCTACAATTTCAGTTGGTAAGGACCTTAAAGATGATCAACTGTCAGCCTGAGAGCACCGTGGCCATTAAGCTGTGATAGTGCTTGAACCCCTCCAGGCATGGTGACTCCACCACCCCCCTGGGCAGCCTGTGCCAATCCCTGACCACTCTTGCAGCAAAGATCTTTTTCTTCCTCTCCAACCTGACCCTGACCTGGCACAATTTCTCCTCCTATCACCTGAGACTGAGGAGAAGAGCCCAACCCCTACCTCACTACAGTCTCCTCTCAGGGAGCTGTAAAGAGCAATGAGGTCTCCCCTCAGCCTCCTCCACGCAAAACACCTCCAGCTCCTGGAGCTGCTCCTTATAGGACTTGTAATGTGGAGCCTCTGTTTTGCCCTGCTCTGCTGGGAAGCCTCTGGAGACATTGTTGAGCCTTCTTCCCGGGTGGGTCAGAGAGGTGCATTTTCAGTGTTCTCCAGCCTGGTTGCATCAGAGGAAGAAAGAGCTGTAACTCAGGTGATAGATTTTGCTTGTTGGTGTTGAGCTGTGTAGACCTGATTAGCTTTCAGGCTGTGTTCAGGGTATGAAGAAGAAAATGGGTATGAAGGGCTGGCCCCAGCACAGCCAGAGTCACTTCACTAAAGGAATGGCTTTAAGGTACGTTGGCCAGAGTGTTTGTGCAGTGCTTCCACTGAGCCTCACTTGGCTTTAGCATCAGGAATAATTCAGATGGCTGAGATCCCTGAGGCCCCTGCTGATGTGTTCTAGGGTGACACAAGTTGTTGTCTTCAACTGTCTGCTCCTGTAAGCCCCAGCAGAGCTTGAACCCGAAAGGCAGCCCGTGGTGAGGGGAGCGTGCCCGCTGCTTCCTGGCTGCAGCCGGCAGCTGCCTCGGAGGTGGGTGATGGTTATGAAGCCGTGCTGGGCTCTGGCCTCCTCAGCTCCCCTTCCCAGGTTCTGCAGGGGAATTAACTCCTTCAGCTGCTGTAAGCAACTGCAGTGGGAGCTGGAGCTGTGAGCACTGTGCTGGCAGATTCGGGAAGGGATTAGCTTCAGTCTCCTTGAAGCTGTGTGCTCTGAAGTTACTACAGCAGCCTTCTTGCTTCAAACCCTCTCCCTAACCCTCAGAGCCAAACAACCCACAGAACAGCACCTTTGTGCAGGCTGCATTTGGGGTGATGTAGCCTAATATTTGGGAACCAGGGTTCGTGCATATTGCCCAAGCTTCTGGAGCTCTTGTGTTGAGGACACTGTGAGTCTGGGGGCAGTAGTGTAGCAGTTGGTGCTGGGTTCAGTTCATGGTCAGTTGAGTGCCCTTTTTTTGAAACAGAAGCAGTTTTTGTTCCAGAAGTGCAGAGTTTGTGCTTGTAAAATCTTTCAGGTTTTGGTTTTAATTTCCATCTTTGTCTTAACTTCAGCTGTGCTTTGTGTACATCTTGAGGTAGTCACATCTTATTCCAACTGCTCAGTGACTGGAAGAGAGAAGGCTCCAGAAAGCCCTAGTAGCAGCCTTCCAGTACCTGAAGGGGACAAGAAGGATGGAGAGAGACCCAATTACAAAGGTCTGGCAGTGACAGGATGAGGGCAATGGCTTCAAACTAGAGCAGAGCAGATTTAGATTGGGTGGTAGGAACAGGCTGTTTATTATGAGGATAGTGGAACACTGGAGCAGGTTGCCCAGGGAGGTGGTTGAGGCCCCATCCCTGGAGATATTCAAGGTGAGGCTCAACAAGGCTCTGGGCAGCCTGATCTAGTTGAGGATGTCCCTGCTGAGTGCAGAGGGGGTTGGACTGGATGACCTTAGGAGGTCCCTTCCAGCCCAGCCCATTCTGTGAATTCACTATTTCAGGTAGAAGCTCATCACCCCTTTCTGAATGCTGCCTGCTAATTAGTTCATGGCACATTTTTTGTCAGAAGTATTCAAGTTTTAACTGTTCTGTGATCCTTAAATCCTGCCTTTGTACCAAAACCTTGAGCTGTTCCTACAGCAACAAAAGCTTCAGCCTTTGTTTAGCACAAAGCGTTGTGGTGTGTAGAGAGTTCAGCATAGATCCAGTGCAAAGCTCTAATATCCAAGCCTGTAATTTTCAGAGAGTCATTAGGGTTGGAGAAAGCTCATGAGATGGAGCTGGAGGAGGGGAGGTTGACCCTGGAGACTAGGAAGAAATTCTAAGTGAGGGTAGTGAGACACTGGCACAGGTTGCCCAGAGAGGCTGTGGATGCTCCCTCCTTGGAAGTGTTCAAAGCCAGGTTGGGTGAGGCCTTGAGCATCCTGATCTAGTGTGAAGTGTCCTTGCTCATGGCAGGAGCTTGGAACTGGATGACCTTGAAGGTTCCTTCCAACCCAAACCATTCTGGAATGTGTCACCCAGGGAGGTGGTGGAAGCCTCATCCTTGGAAGATTTTAAGGTCAGGTTGGATGTGGCTCTGGGCAACCTGATCTAGTGTGAGGTGTCCCTGCTACTTCCAGGGGATTGGAACTAAATGATCCTTGAGGTCCCTTCCACCCCTGACAATTCTATGAACCTATCATTCTGTGGTGTTCTGTTGTGTCCCTCTCTGTGCCTTGTCCTGTGCTGTGTTTTTAGTGTGGTGAAGAATTTGGTGCACGTTCAGGAAAACTTGCACAGGACTTGCAACCTGTTGTCATAAAGATATGTTCTGGAGGCAAATATGTAGTTAATCACACAATGCTTGCTTTAAAATGCTGCCTCGAGAAAGAGCAGGGGCTTTAGTTGTGGGAAACAAACCCATCTCTGCCACTTGTTTGTTGGTAACATCTCCTATGGAAGTGTTACTGGAGCTGACCTAGATTGGTTTTGGTAGATCACTCCTGCTGACTGCCTGTCATTAAAAGATCCAGAGATAATGATCATTGGAATGCTTTTAAAATGGGAAACCCACAACATTAATGAGCAGGAATTGAAAAATGAGAAGCCAACAAAGAGTGGAGGCATCAAAGCAAGGAGATGGTGTTCAGTAAGGTGGCTGAGTTATCCTTGGGATCATTGTGGTGCTGTGAATTTTTTTCCCTTCCCCTCCCCCAGTTGACAGTTTAAAAAGTCTGAAGTTAAACAGGGGTCAAATTCTGATCAGATATGTGTGGTGCTGTAAGAGACAAGTGAGAGGAACAAAAAAAAAGGCAGTAGATTATTTGCTGGCCTAGACCTTTGAATCCCATTTTTAAACATTGGCATTGTTAGGTCTTGCTGCACACACTTGAAACTTCCGGAGTTGCTTGGAATTCCTGGGGAAGTGCTTCACCTCTACAGGATTCTTCTTGCTGCTTCTCTTTAAATTGACTGTGCTTAAAGTTAAGCAACCCTCTTCAGAGGCTATTTCAGGACTGCCCAAAACAATAAGTATAAACTTTGTGGTTTCGACTTAAAGCTTCTCATTCCCTAAAATCATAGAATCAGCCAGCTTGGAAGAGACTTCCAAGCTCATCCACCCCAACCTAGCATCCAGCCCAACCTAGCACCCAGCCCTAGACAATCAACCAGACCATGGCACTAAGTGCCCCAGCCAGGCTTGGCTTCAACACCTACGGGTTGGACTTGATGATCTATGAGGTCTCTTCCAACCTTGGTAATATTGTGATACTGTGATACCTCCAGGGACAGTGACTCCACCACCTCCCCGGGCAGCCCATTCCAATGCCAGTCACTCTGGCAACAACTTCCTCTCAACATCCTAACTACACCACCAAACCCCATCACAGTCTCTAGAAACATTGCAAGACAGAAACAGTGAAGATGGCAGCAGGCAAGAGGAAGAACTTGGGACATGCTTCCTCAAGCCAGAAGACTTTCAGTACCCATGTCACTCTGACAGGGGTTCAGACTCTTGTCTTTTCTTCCCTGGGGAACAGGCAGACATTTCTATGCAGCTTTTAGGTCTAGCAAACCAGAAATTCACAGCTCCAGCTTCAGAAAGTGAGCAGAGGAGGACTGTGTCCCCTTGTTCTGTTGCTGGTTGCCCAAGCATCATCTGCTCCAACCTTTCTAGGTGATAGTGGAGTTGAAATGAGCAGGCTCAGCACTCTGGCAAGATGAGTCTTAAGTGTGTCCAGCGGAGGGGACTCTACTGCTTCCCTTGGGAAAGGACTCCAATGCCTGCCTGTACTCATGGGCAAACATTTCCTTCTGGAGCCCAATCCCAATTTTTTAGGTCCAATCCCATTTTTTTCCTTGACTGTCGTGAAGGAAACAAAAATCCTGCAGCTTTCAGGTCTGCATTTGTAAACCAGTTCCGAGTGCAGTGTGTGGGCTTCAAGTGGCTGCTGGAAACTGGTTTGTTTAGGAGTATGTCAGCCCCAATTCAACTCCTGTTCCGTGTGGGTTTTGTGTGCTGGGGAACGTTCTGTGCAGGATGCGGAGCTCTCCTTGGATCCTCTGGTAGTAAGATGTGCTGCTTGAACGAGTTGATTAACGCTGCTGGCGGTTCAAGGAGCAGGAAAAACCTGAGGAGAAATTATGTTCAAGTGGGTAGCCACTTGCAATATGATACCATTCTTTAAATTCCTCCAGCCAGATTAGTGTGATCTGCTTTATTCTTACAAATGCAGGCCTTGGGGCTTTCTTCCTTGTCAAGTTAGTAGGCTGGAGTCACAGCTGACTGCCGAGCCATATGTGTTATGGATATTGCATACTGCTAGCTCGGAGGAGGAGGGAAGAAACGAGAAGTGTGAGTATTTTTGTTTGCAGGCTAGGTTGATGTAAGCTTCTAATGGAGAGAGAGAGAGGCGATTTTAGAGAGCATTTGGCACTGGTAGCTGAAAAAGCTCAAATCTGCTTATGTTCAGGAAGATTGCTGCTTTATTTCCCTCTGTGTTTCTAGGAACACCTTAATTAAAGGAGAAATCTCTCAGGCATTGCTGAGGCAGTGCTGGGAGGTTGTTACACCTGATTTCAGTGCAGTGCTTGCCTCTTGTGAGTTAAATGTGGGTTTGCTCTCCCCTTTTTATGTGCGATGAGGACCACTTCAGAAGTTACCAGGGGAGTGCATATATCATAGAGTATGATATATGGTTAGAATGTGATACCAGGTTGGAAGAGACCTCCAAGCTCAGCCAGCCTTGTCCAGTCAACCAGACCATGGCACTAAGTGCCCCAGCCAGGCTTTGCTTCAACACCTCCAGGGATGGCAACTCCACCACCTCCCTGGGCAGCCCATTCCAATGCCAATCACTCTCTCTGACAACAACTTCCTCCTAACATCCAGCCTAGACCTGCCCTGGCACAGCTTGAGGCTGTGTCCCCTTGTTCTGTTGCTGGGTGCCTGGCAGAAGAGCCCAACCCCACCTGGCTACAGCCTCCCTTCAGGCAGCTGTAGACAGCAATGAGCTCTGCCCTGAGCCTCCTCTTCTGCAGGCTGCACACCCCCAGCTCCCTCAGCCTCTCCTCACAGGGCTGTGCTCCAGGCCCCCTCACCAGCTTCATCCCCCTTCTCTGGACACATGTACCCCTATATCATTATTTTCTACCCTTTCTGCATATTTGATTATAATTCCTCTCTTTTTTGTTTGTAGAATCATAGAATGGTTTGGTTTCAAGGGACCTTAAAGATGATCCGATTCCAACCTCTCTGCCATGGACAGGAACACCTCCCGCTAGAGGCTGCTCCAAGCCTCATCCAACCTGGCCTTGACCACTTCCAGGGAGGAAAGGGCTCAGTCCATTGCTTCTGATAATGCAGACAGAAGGGAGCAATGGGAGAGAAATCGATCAAAATGAAAGGGTTGTTTTTCATGCTGCCAAGTTGCAGTCTTGTGATTCAGAGGCAGTGTTTCTGGCCTTTTTGGAGATACTCACCTGCAAGTCTATGATTAGAGATTTGTGTGGCCTAAGTTATAATTTGGAGCTGATTCTGAAGTGCTTGGTTGGAGGGTCTTTTCCAGCATCTGGAAGCAGGTGTTTGTTGAGGGTCTTGGAGATGCTCTGAAACAAACTGCAGCCAGGTACAGGGCTGCCCTGGGGCTAGGGACGTCTGCTTTTCTCTGTTTCCCTGCCATGTTTCTTTGACCTTCCTGTTCAGCCTGCTCCAAGGATGGTAATCACCTTCTCTGTGGAAAGAAGCTGGAACCCAGGGAGTTCCACCTCAGCACAAAGAAAAACTTTGTTCTCCTGAGGGTGCTGGAGCCCTGGAGCAGGCTGCCCAGAGGGGTCTCCTTCTCTGGAGACTTTCCAGATCTATCTGGATGTGTTCCTGGGTGCCCTTGCTCTGATAGGGGCGGTTGGACTTGATCTCCAGAGGTCCTTTCCAACCTCTTCCATTCCATGATTTTGAGCCTGGCTGAAGCTTCTGGCTTGTGAGCTGTGGAGCATTACTCATGGTAGCTTTAGGCCGTCATGGGTTCAGGCTGAACTTTACATACAGGTTTGGTGCTCTGGAAAGTAGAGTGGTTATGGTAATTGCATCTCCAAGACTACCTCCTTTCTGTGGCTGGAATGTGAAAGCCAGGGGTGTTTTTCACTTGTCCACATGCTTGAGCAGATTTTGACTGTTGTTTAAAGAACTTAACCCAAGTGTGTTATTAACATTTGTGAGGTGGCAAGCAGTTTTTCTTCTCCTGGCTTCCATGAGGGAAGGTTAGGAGCTGTTGCCTTGCCAGCTGACCTGAACTGACATTTCCTTAGTGCCTCTCTTTTCCTTTCCTTGACATGAACCTGCCTGTTCCTGGCTTGCCAGTCCAGCCTGATAATCCAGCAGGAGACTCCTCCTGGAGGTGCCATGCGGGTGGAAGAGAGGGCCAGGAGCAGTGCTGCGCTACAGGAGGGTAGCGGGGCCAAGGTGATCCTGGGCGTGTGGGGATGAGCTTGGATCTTGGGAGCTGCAGATCTCTGCCGTTGTGGCTCAGGTGTGCACAGGTACCTGCACAAAGGGTGGAGGCCCAAGTCAGTGTGACAACAAAGCAGAATCATGGTATGGTAGGGGTAACTTCAGAGAGCGTTGAGTCCAACCCTCCTGCCAAGGCAGGATCACCTAGGGCAGGTCACACAGGAGCACATCCAGGTGGGTTTTGAATGTCTCCGGAGAAGGAGACTCCACAGTCTCTGTGGGCAACCTGCTCCAGTGCTCTGTCACCCTTAAAGAAGTTCCTGCTCATGTTTAGGAGCAGCTCTGCTCTGAGGACAGGCTGAGAGAGTTGGGGCTCTGCAGCCTGGAGAAGAGAAGGCTTCCAGGAGACCTTAGAGTGGCTTTGCAGTATCTGAAGGGAGCCTACAGGAAGGCTGGGGAGGGACTATTGACAAGGTCTGGGAATGTCAGGACGAGGGGGAATGGGTTTGAACTGGCAGAGGGGAGATTTAGACTGGATGTTAGGAGGAAGTTCTTTCCAGTGAGGGTGGTGAGACACTGGCACAGGTTGCCCAGGGAGGTTGTGGCTGCTTCCTCCCTGGAGGTGTTTGAGGCCAGGCTGGATGAGGCCTTGAGCAGCCTGCTCTAGTGGGAGGTGTCCCTGCCTATGGCAGGGGGTTGGAGCTGGATGATCCTTGAGGTCCCTTCCACCTAAACCATTCTGTGATTCTGGTGTTCCAGTCTGTACCTGTTCCCCTTTGTCCTGTCACTGGGCCCTGCTGAACAAAGTCTGGTCCTGTCCTCCTGACACACACCCTTTCAGTGTTGATTGGCATGGGTAAGATCCCCCTCAGTCTGCTCTTCTCCAGATAAAAAAGCCCCAAATCTCTCAGTCCTCCTATGAGGGATGTTCCAGTCCCCTCATCATCTTTGTGACACTCTGCTGTGTCCCCAACAACAAGTCTCTGTTCTTGCAGTAAGGGTGATGAATGTTAGATCATAGCCCTAGGTTTTCCCTGCATCTGTCATTCTGTTTACTGACAAACTTCCATTTTTCCCCCATGAAATACAAATGAGTAACTTTTTTTCAGGGCTTCAGAGTTAAGGCTGTGTGCAGTGCTTCAGCTTGTGTTGGCTGGCAAGGCTGAGGTGCCCACTCCTCCTGCTCTCCACAGTTCCAGCTGCAGCTGAGAGGCTGGAAATGCTCCAGGCTCCTCCATTCTCTTCTGGTGAAGGAATGCCATTTATTTCATCCTGAAACACTGCATCCTAGATACACTGCAATAAATTCTGCCCTCCCATCTTCAGCTTGACCAACTCAAATGCCAGTGCTCTCTGTAAGCTTCCCCTTCAAAAACACCTTCAGCTCCTGTGGCCTCTGAAACCTGGTTTTAACTGCTCAGGATGGCTGGGATGTTACCTTCAAGGGTTTTGCATGGTTGTAGTTGTGATGATAGGATATGGAACTGCTGGAGCGGGTCCAGAGGAGAGCCACGAAGATGCTCAGAGGGCTGCAGCAGCTCTGCTCTGAGGACAGGCTGAGAGAGTTGGGGCTCTGCAGCCTGCAGAAGAGAAGGCTTCCAGGAGACCTTGGAGTGGCCTTGCAGGATCTGAAAGGAGCCTACAGGAAGGCTGGGGAGGGACTATTGACAAGGTCTGGTAATGTCAGGACAAGGGGGAATGGATTTGAAGTGGCAGAGGGGAGATTTAGATGGATGTTAGGAGGAAGTTCTTTCCAGTGAGGGTGGTGAGACACTGGCACAGGTTGCCCAGGGAGGTTGTGGCTGCTTCCTCCCTGGAGGTGTTTAAGGCCAGGCTGGATGAGGCCTTGAGCAGCCTGCTCTAGTGGGAGGTGTCCCTGCCTATGGCAGGAGGTTGGAGCTGGATGATCCTTGAGGTCCCTTCCAACCTAAACCATTCTATGATGTTGTTTTGTTGTGTTCCCCTCCCCGTGATCTGAAATGGTAGAAGGTCAGAATTGGTAGTCAAATCTGTGTTCCTTCCTGGCCTCAAAACGTGTGCTTGCCCTAGTATAAGTCATTGATCAGTGAGGCTGTTGGTAGCTTTTCCTGGCTAGCTTCTGGAAGCCTTTTTATAAACTGCTTTCCTGTTACTTTTTGCTTTCTTCTTTGTTGTGTGGTTTTTTTTAAGCAGTCCTCCTCTAGTGTTAAGGCAAACAGGGAGGCAGCCTGCTTCTGATGTTACCTAATTTCATGCTGCAAGACTTGAAAAGGGCAGGAGGGTGAAATAGTTGGAAGTGAAACAATTTCCATTTTTTTTAATCAAAGTTAATGCTGAGATCCCTCTGGGGATGGCTTCAGTCCCACCTGAAGGTTTCTGCAGTGATTTCTCTTCAGACATTTGAAACCAGAGAGTACTTCTGTGGCTCTGTATTTTGCCAGTGTAGGTTTATTACCTTCTTTGCTATAAAGGCACTGAAAACGACACCTA
This sequence comes from Tricholaema leucomelas, assembly GCA_013400475.1. Classification (NCBI taxonomy): domain Eukaryota; kingdom Metazoa; phylum Chordata; class Aves; order Piciformes; family Lybiidae; genus Tricholaema lacrymosa; species Tricholaema leucomelas. The sequence continues at coordinate 163,168 of WAAF01001802.1, read as the reverse complement.
TTCTAGATAAATCACCCTAATTACATCCTTCCAGCCTAATTATAGGTGTAGCACTATTAGTGCCATTAAAAGATGCAAATGATCAACGTCTATTGTTTGCTGATTTATCCTTAATATTGTGGTTTCAGGGCTCCTGTTTTCTGATCTGTTGGTCCTGACAATGCTGTGTGAAGCTGTAGTCTGCTTCTTCCAACCACAGTTTTATTTTAGGGGTTCCCTATTCCCTTTGCAGATGCAACCAGACTGTAACTAACGCTTGGAACAGATCTGTGTTTTTCTTGGAGGGGAGGTAGTGTTAGATGATTAAACACCTCGGAGCTTATTAACTGCATGGTACAAAAAGTGTGACTGTTTTGAACCCTAGAGCTTTTTGTCTGTGGTATTCAGGTGTTTTGGAGGGGTTTGAAGTGGCCAAGTGATACTAATTGGAGTAATTTTGATCGTCCTATTAAGAGGAATACACAGTTAGGGAATGCTGGATACAGCCTCTCGGTGCTGCCAGCAGCAGTATTGCCCATTAACGTGCCACCACATTTGCTTTTAGTGGAGCTGTGGGGGCACTGCTCTTGTTTGGTTTACTCATTTACTGTTTAAATAGAAGAGCTGTTGGCCAGTGGCTGCTGTGGCTTTTGAAACTTGCCTTGTTGAAAATGAGTTGGGATTTAACTTGTGCCATGTTCAATACTGACCTGGAGGATGCTCTGGCCGGGGCGGGGTGTGTGGACTGGAGGTGTTCAAGAAATGTGTGTTCCATGGCTCTCAGGAAGGTGGTTTGATGCCCATGGTGGGGTGAGGTTGATGGTTTGACTGGATGAGTTTAGAGGGCTTTTCCAGCAGAAAACAATTCTGTGATCCTCTGAAGCTGTTGGAGGATGGCAAAGGTCTGTAGAGGGCTGTTCTTGACTGATTTCACACATTCTGGATTTTGAACTCCTTCACTTTTCATTTCTTTTGCTGACTGCCTTTTACCTGGTGTTTGGTTAGTTTTAGTTTAGTTCTGGTTTTTGTTCTCTCTGATTTTGTTTGTTTAATGTAGTTTATAAGCAATAAATGAATCATAGAATGGCTTAGGTTGGAAGGGAACTCAGAGATCATCTACTCCAACTCCCTGCCACAGGCAAGGAAGCCTCTCCACTAGACTTGGCTGCACAGTGCCTTATCCAGTGTGGCCTTGTACACCTCCGGGAGGGAGGCATCCATGACCTCCCTGGCAGATGAAACTTGGCTTGAAGTTCTCTTTTTCAAACAGTGCATCTGATAAGAACAGTGATGAAACAAAGGAATGCAACAGGAATAGAGGGGAAAAAAGTGTTGCTCTGAAGGAAATATGGATGATCTCTGGAGGTCCCTTCCAGCCCTCACCACTCTGTGATGTAAATACACAAGCATCTGATTTTGACAGACTGCTCCTAAAAACATGGTTCTATTTTTGAAACGTGTGGGGTTTTTTCTTAATCATCTCAATTTCAGCATTGCAGGTTCTTCTGCCTGAGCTCAGAGTCCGAGGGTGTGCTTCAAGGGCATTTGGAAACAAATCCTTGTGGAGAAACTTCCTCCCCCTCTACTCTGCCCCGGTGAGGCCACAGCTGGAATATTGTGTCAAATCCTGGGCCCCTCAGGTCCAGAAGGGAACTGCTTGAGAGAGTCCAGCACGGACCCACAAAGCTGCTGCAAGCAGTGGAAGCTCTCCTGTGAGGCCAGGCTGAGGGAACTGGGGCTGGGAGCTGGCAGCAGAGGAGCCTGAGGGCTGCCCTCAGTGCTGTGCTAAAGATGTGCAGGGCAGTGTCAGGAGGATGCAGCCAGGCTCTGCCCAGGGGTGACCAGGGGCAGCAGAAGGGGCACTGGGGGCAAGCTGGAGCAGAGGAGATGCCACAGGAACAGGAGGGGAAACTTTGTCAGTGTGAGGGTGCTGGAGCCTGGAGCAGGCTGCCCAGAGAGGCTGTGGAGTCTCCTTCTCTGGAGACGTTCCAAACCCAGCTGGATGTGTTTCTGTGTGACCTGCCCTGGGTGACCCTGCTCTGGCAGGGGGGCTGGACTGGATCTTTCAAGGTCCCTTTCTCAACCCCTAACATTCTGTGAGTCTGTGATCTCATTGCAGTCAAGAAAAGTGGAACTGAAATCGTCCCTTTTTTTTTGTTGTTGTTGGCTATATCTAGAAGAAACAGTAGAGAAAAATTCATGTTGTTCTGTACTGTGCAGGCAAAGTAGTATCTGTAGTGGTGACTTATTCTCATGGTTGAGTCATTCATCTCCAGTTTGCAGTTGTGGAAAATAAAGGGGTTCTCTGGGAGGAGATAAACATAGCTTAGAGAGGTTGCTATGCTACAGGCTGGATTTTGGCTGTGGTTCCAGGAGGGACAGGGAGCTGTGTGGTGTCTGAGGTGTTAGCTGAGTTTGATGGTCTGTTCCACGCAGGCAGTGGTGTGTTCATGCGATGTTAAATATGGTTTTGCTCAGCACTGTCTCGAGACATAACACTTGGTTGCTGTTTAGTCCTTATGATGCACATGGATGACTAACTCAGAGTTAGTTAACTCAGTGTTAATTGGAACATTAATTGTTCTACAAGTTCTAGGAGAAATTGTTCACTTCTAAGAAAGTGGTACAGAATCACAAAATTGTCAGTGCTGGGAGAGCCCTCAAGGATCGTCCAGCTCCAACCTCCCTGCCATGGGCAAGGACACCTCACACTAGATCAGGCTGTCCGGAGCCTCATCCAGCCTGCCCTTAAACACCTCCAGGGATGAGGCGTCCACCACCTTACTGGAGAACCTGTGCCAGTATTTAAGTACCCTGATGGTGAAGAACTTCTTCCTAACATCCAGTCTGAATCTACCCACTTCTAGCTTTGCTCCATCCCCTCCCAGTCCCATCACTACCTGACACCCTAAAAAGTCCCTCCCCAGCTTTCTTGTAGCCCCCTTCAGATACTGGAAGGCCACAATAAGGTTTCCTCAGAACCTTCTCCTCTCCAGACTGGTTAGCCCCAACTCTCTCAGCCTGTCCTTACAGCAGAGCAGCTCCAGCCTTCTGATCACCCTCGTGGCCCTTCCCTGGACACCTTCCACCACCTCCAGATCTTTCTTGCAGTAGGGGCTCCAGAACTGGGCACAGTGCTGCAGGTGTTGTCTCACCAGAGTGGAGTAGAAAGGGAGAATCACTTCCCTCAACCTGCATCTCTGATCTTTGGAAATGACTGCAGAGGGGCTGTGAGGAAGGTGAGGTGAGTAGAGCAGTACCCATTTAAAAGGTGACATTCTCCATTAATATTTGGCTACAAAATTACTTCTAGAGGTAAAATTTGAGACCACTCTCAGCTTGAATCTTATTGAAAGGTCCAGCCTGGTTCTAGATCTTGTAGGAGTCAAGTTTTATGGTATGTGAGGTGTTTAATGCTTCTGGGAGATCTCAGAATAGCTGCCTGCATTTTCTCACCCATCCTGGTTTAATTTTATTGGTCATTAAATTTATGTAGAACATGGAAGGAGGACAGGACCAATAGGATTTACTGAGATGATTTATAATGTTCCCGTGGCCATCAATATGAGAGCTGCTGGATGCTTTATGAAAGCCAGGAGATTTGATGTTCTAACTTGCCTGTCTTTAAATAAGGTTTGTGGGCTTTAATGCCTTCTCTCTGAGAACGTCTGCAGATGAGTAGCAGAATGCACAGCAGATAAAGGGAAAAAAAGGGAAAGATAAATCACACTTTACATAACACAGCAGCGTTTTGTAATCTCACACCTTGGAAATGCAAAGTGTCTGTGGTGGAGGTAACAGCAAACATGAAACCACAGGTGCTCACAAGCTGTGCTTACAAACTCACTTTGGCATCGAGAGGAATGGCAGTTCTGTTTGGATCACTTCAAAACAGCTAATTCTGGTAAGGAGGCTGAGACTCCGCTTCACTGCGGCGTCTGCAGTGCTAAAGCCTCTGACTGCCGGCAGTGGAGAAGTAATCTTCCTCTTCACTGACTGCTACGCTTTATCTGTGGAAGAAGCCCTTTAAAAACGTGCTCTTTATGTTCCTCTTTGATTTTTGTCTCCTTTGACTTCTGTTCTTGCAAGGTAATGGAGGAAAAGTTTTCATGTTACCCAATTTCATAACTTTTGAGCAGTAGCATGGAGTCTGAGGACTTCTGCTGTGAGCGGTGGTGAAGTTAGACTACACTGCTGCTAAATTTGGGCACAGATGGGAACTTGTAACTAGTTTAAAGGTTTGAGTGTTTCTAACAGCAATTTGTGAAGAATTGTATGTTGTTTGCTGTTTCTAGAGTGCTCTGGGTGTTGATAGCTCTTTCTTGCCTTGAGGAAAAGAAGTCTGGTTTCCCTTGTCTAGAAAGTTCCTGATCTGAGATGTGCTCTGTGGAGATATGAGAGTGTGATATGGTCCATGACTGAGGTTGGGTTAATGCTCAATACCAGCCCAGGCTGGGGGGTGATGAGATTTGAGAGCAGCCCTGCAGAAAAAGACTTGAGGGTGCTGGGGGGTAAGAAGCTGCACAGGAGCCAGCAGTGAGCGCTGGCAGCTCAGAAGCCCAAGGGCAACGTGGCTGCATCCAAAGCAGCATGGCCAGGGATGAAGAGAGGGGATCCTGCCCCTCTGTTCTGGTGAGACCTCACATGGAGTCCATCTTATGTGACACACAACAGCACAGAGATGTGGACTGGCTGGAGCAGGTCCAGGGCAGGGCCACGTAGATGATCAGAGGACTGCAGCATCTATCCTGTGAAGAAAGGCTGGGAGAGTTGGGGGTGTTCAGCACGGACTGGAGGAGGCTCTGGGAAGACCTTGGAGCAGCCTTCCTGTAACTGAAGGGGACCTATAGGTGAGCTGGGGAGGGATAAAAGTATATGGTGACAGGATGAGGGGCAATGGTTAGAAACTGGAGCAGGTTAGATTTAGGTTGAACATTAGGAGGAAGCTCTTCACAACAAGTGGTAAAATACTGGAAGAGGTTGCCCAGACATGTGGTGAAGGCCCCGTTCTTGGAGACCTGAGCAACCTGATGTAGTTGGAGATGTCCCTGCTGAGTGCAGGGAGGTTGGACAAGATGACCTTTGAGGCTCTCTTTCAACCCCCATGCAATCTGTGAATCTGCATCTGCTTTAAAAGATGAAAGGAGTGATTTTAATTTTCAGATTTCAATTTCTTTTTTTCTTTTAGATAAAAGCTTCCTAGAAAACCTCTACCTGCCCATGATAAGTAGCAATTTTAATGGGCAATAGCAAAGCTGGAAATGCAGCAGGTTATGAGCCCTTAATTTATGGTCCAACGTGCAAGCGCACACGGAGGGAATAACAGAAGTTAGCAGAGGAGGTGAAAGTGCCATTTTTCATGGAGGTTGAATCTCCAGGACAGCATTAACTTTGTAAACATTTCAGTGAAGGTCAGTGCGAGCCAAGCAGTGATTTATAAGGAGTGGCATAATTTTTTTTGGTCGGCACCCAAAGTAAGGTTTAACTTCCATCCATAATTGCTGATTACTTGGTGGTGTTTCTTCCACTCCCTCCTGGTCCCGCACCCTTCCCCCACCCCTTCCACAAGCATTCCAAAGATAGCCCAGCAATACTCTTGGGTAAAATCAACTTGAAGGCTCTGGAGCTCTGGTTGTAAGGAAGAGATTAGATTTGTTTGGGCAGGAATGCAGAGCTGAGTTGCTCAGAGCCTGGTGTCACGCAAGTGCACGTAGATGGCTCTGACAAACAAAGGGTCACGTTTGATTTTCCACGGATTGTGGGGATGAGATCTGGTTCTGGAAGCAGCCTGCACTGGAGCAGAGAAAGAGAAATTTCTGATGCTTGTTTATAAATTCCCAAAGTTTGGGTTTTTAAAATGTATTTATTCAGTGTATGTGTGAGAGTTGCAGTTTCCCTCCTCTCTCTTGGTCTCCCTCCTCTCTCTTGGTCTCCCTCCTCTCTCTTGGTCTCCCTCCTCTCTCTTGGTCTCCCTCCTCTCTCTTGGTCTC
>WAAF01001802.1:131954-157163 GCA_013400475.1 Tricholaema leucomelas | reverse complement strand
CTTGGTCTCGCTCCTTTCTCTTGTTCTCGCGCCTTTCTTTTGGTCTCCCTCCTCTCTCTTGGTCTCCCTCCTCTCTCTTGGTCTCCCTCCTCTCTCTTGGTCTCCCTCCTCTCTCTTGGTCTCCCTCCTCTCTCTTAAACCCAACCCCCTTCTGGGTAATTTTAGGTGCACTAATTATAAATGCAACATTAACTTGAAATGGAACAAAAGAGATCTGTTTTGCCAGCTGCTTAAGGAGTGTGATTTCACAGGTGTTGCACAGGTGGATTCTACTTTCTTCCTCTCAGCATAAAATCCTCTGTGGTAGTCAAGAAAGGGAACAGAAAAATTACTGGGGTTTATAGGTAGTGCACACAATTCCTTCTGTCAGTCTTCTGACTCTCTGAATTTTGATTTCTCTTGGAATTTCAAGCTTCATATATGGAATATTATCAATTCATTTGCTTGGTGTTTTATTTGAAGACAGAAGCACATCCCCTTGGGAAATAATTAGTGACTCGAGTGCATGATTTAAAAGGACTTGAGGAGTGCTGGGCTGCATCAAGAGACGTGTGGCCAGCAGGGCAAGGGAGGTGATTCTCCCCCTTTACTCTGCTCTCGTCAGACCCCACTTGGAGTACTGTGTGCAGTTCTGGAGCCCCCAATACAAGAAGGACATGGANGGTTGTGGATGCTTCCTCCCTGGAGGTGTTTAAGGTCAGGCTGGATGAGGCCTTGGGCAAGCTGCTCTAGTGGGAGGTGTCCCTGCCTGTGGCAGGGGGTTGGAGCTGGATGATCCTTGAGGTCCCTTCCAACCTAAACCATTCTATGATTCTATGATTCTATGAATGCTTTGGTTCTCCAAGCTTGGCACCAAAGCACTTCTTTCTTCAGCCATTTGAGTGTGGGCCTGAAAGGATTTCTGGTGGTTTCCAGGTGGTCATCTTCCAGCTATCTGGGACCTCTTTGAATGGTGGATGGGGAGGACATTACCTGCTGTAGTGAGGTTTAAACTTGGTGAGATGAACTCATGTAGCCATGAAGGTGATTGAAAGCTGTAGAGGTGTTTGTTGTGTGGTATCTGCTGCTGGTAGCATAAGCAGAACCCATGAAGACTCTTTGAGGGCCCTTCTCACAGAATCACAGAGTCTTAGGGGCTGGAAGGGGCCTCAAAAGCTCAAGCAGTCCAACCCCAGCCAGAGCAGCATTGCCTACACCAGATCACATAGTAACACATCCAGGTGGGTTTTGAATATCTCCTCAGAGGGAAACTCCACAACCCCCCTGGGCAGCCTGTTCCAGGGTTCTGTCAACCTCACAGGGTAAAAAATCCTCCTCATGTTTCCACAGAACTCCCTATGCCTCAGCTTTCACTATTGCCCCTTGTGCTGTCAGTGAGCATCACCCAGCAGAGCCTGGCTGCAGCCTCCTGGCAGTTACCTTTACATCTTTATCAGCATGAATGAAGGCAGCCCTCAGGATCCTTTTCTCCAGGCTAAAGAGCCCCAGCTCCCTCAGGCTCTCCTCCTAAGGAAGATGTTCCATGCCCTTCATCACTGTGGCTCTGCACTGAACTCCTTCAAGCAGTTCCCTGAGGTCCTTCTTGAACTGAGTGGCTCAGAACTGGACACAGTATTCCAGATGTGGCCTCACCACAGCAGAGTAGAGAGAACCTTTAGGAAGGCATATGGCTAGAGGGTCAGTGGATGAGTAAATGTCCAGGTGAGCTCACTCCAACTTACAGAGCTGAGCCTTTAAGCTTGTCGTGTAAGAGGACCTTTGCAGTACTTGAGTGTTTGTTTATGGGCACAGATAGAAATGCTTTGCTTCCCATCTCAGTAAAAAATAACCCAGTCTGGGGGAGAGTCCTGTGCTGCATCAGGCTGTTGAGAATTGGTTGCCTTGAGCCTGTCAGGTTTCAGACTCCTTAGGCTCTGTGTATCCTTAGCATGACAGTTTTTCCTCCCGCCTTGATCAAGCTTTTTTCCTCCTTTCTACTTTAAACGAAAGAAGCTTTAAAATAGTAAAAAAAGGAATGTTCAGATTTCCTCAGGTAGTGGTGTGAGTGTAGGACTGTTGAATTGTTTTGCTTGGAAAAGTTCTTAGAGAATGGTTGAACCCAGTCTCAAACTCGGCCAGAGCTGGTGCTAAACCGTGTCCCTCAGCACCACAGCCCTGCCTCTTTGAAACACCTCCAGGGATGGGGATTCAACCACCTCCCTGGGCAGCCTGTGCCAGTGCTTGAGAACCCCTTTCAGTGAAGAGTTCTCTTCTAACATCCAACCTGAACCTCCTCTGGTACAACTTGAGGCTATTTCCTCTCGTTCTGTCACTTGTTCCTAGGGAGAAGGGATGACTGCTCCTTTCGGGGAGTTGTCAAGAATGAGAGGATCTCCCCTTGGCCTCCTCTTCTCCACTCTAAACACCCCCAGCTCTGTCATCTGCTCCCCACCACGCCTCTTCTCCAGATCCTCTATCACTTTGTTGTCCTTTGTGCCACTCCAGCACCCCAGGTCACGGAATCAACTAGTTCGGAAGAGACCTCCAAGATCACCCAGCCCTATCCAGTCAACCAGACCATGGCACTAAGTGCCCCAACCAGGCTTTGCTTCAACACCTCCAGGCACAGCGACTCCACCACCTCCCTGGGCAGCCCATTCCAATGCCAATCACTCTCTCTGACAACAACTTCTTCCTAACATCCAGCCTGAACCTGCCCTGGCACAACTTGAGGCTGTGTCCCCTTCTTCTGTCCCTGGTTGCCTGGCAGCAGAGCCCAACCCCTCCTGACTACAGCCTCCCTCCAAGTAGCTGCAGACAGCAATGAGCTCTGCCCTGAGCCTCCTCTGCTGCAGGCTGCACACCCCCAGCTCCCTCAGCCTCTCCTCACAGGGCTGTGCTCCAGGCCCCTCCCCAGCCTTGCTGCCCTGCTCTGGACACCTTCCAGCACCTCAACATCTCTTTTCAATTCAGGAGCCCAGAACTGGACACAGCACTAAAGGTGTGTCCTGAGCAGTGCTGAGCACAGGGGTAGAAGAACCTCCCTTGTCCTGCTGCCCACACTGCTCCTGAGCCAGCCCAGGATGCCATTGGCTCTGCTGCCCACCTGGGCACACTACTAACTGAACCCAGTTCTGAAGGTGTTGCCTCACCAGTGCTGGGTCCAGGAGGACGATGTCTGTCTTGGCCCCGAGTGTGCCGTGCGGGTGTTTCCCCCCCCCCCCCGCCTTTTCTTGCTGTTGGCTTTGTTTTTTCCGCTGCCGAGTCTCTCTCACGACCCCCACCTGTGTATCCTCAGCCGAGGCAGTGCGGGCTGGGCTGCAGGCGGCCAGCAGGTGGCGGTAGAGAACAGGCGCAGGGCGCAGGACTGTGCCCGGCTCTGCCCCGCTCCCCTGGCAGCGGCTGCGGCGCGGCACCCCCGCGGCGGCCTGGGCCTGGGCCTGGGCCTGGAGCCGCTCTTCGGCTGCTGTTTTAGATGGGGGGCGTGTGTGAAAGCGACTCGTTTGTTTGTTCTGAGCAAACCCAGGGAAGAGAGGTAAGCCATGCTTGTGTCTCACCTTTTAACAAACAAGCTCCGTTAGGGCTGGAGAGTGGTGTGGGTGGGTAGAGGCTGATTTATTGAGGGTCGTGGAGCTTTGCCTCCTCTGTCACACCTGCAATTAGAGTCGCTTGGATATCATTTTCACCCCCTTTCTCCACACCTGGGTAGGAGTCGGTGCGTTTGAGGTGAAGGAATGGCGAAACACTAAAAAGGAAGCGGATGGAGCTGAACCAGGCAGGGATTTGCCTGTAGAAGGGTGACAGTGAAATCCCTCCTCTGCTCCCGCTCCTCTCTTCCTGCTGTCAGGAGAACGTTTTACTGCACCCATTTTGTAAGGCTGTGCAACTAATGGTCGCTGTCTGAGCAGTGCCTCTTGCACCGCGTCGTTCCCAAGCCAGGTGTGCTTGGATAGGGCCCAGGGTGGTCACAGAGACATCCAGGTTGGCAAAGCCCCCAGGGATCACCAAGTCCAACCACGAACCCTGCTCTACAAAGGCTCACCCTAAACCATATCCCCAGGCACCACTTCCAAACGATTCTTAAATGCATCCAGGGTTGGTGACTCCAGCACCTCCCTGAGCAGCTCATTCCAGTGCCTGACCACTCTTGCTGGGAAAAAAATGTTAATGTCCAAACCAGACCTCTCCAGTGGCAGCTTGAGGCCATCCCCTCTTGTTCTATCACTGTTTATCTGTGAGAAGAGACCAGCACCAGCCTCTCTCCAGTGTCCTTTCACATAGCTGTAGACAGTCATGAGGTCTCTCCTCAGCCTCCTCTGTTTCACACTAACCATCCCGAGCTCCTTCAGTCGATCATAAGATTTATTCTCCAGGCCCTTCCCCAGCTTCCTTGCCCTCCTCTGCACCTACTCCAGCACCTCCACATTTCTCTTGTAATGAGGTGCCCCATACTGAACACAACACTTGAGGTCTGGCCTCACCAGAGCTGAGTACCAGGGGACAATCACCTTCCTCTCCCTGCTGGACACAGCATTTCTAATCCAGCCAGGATGCCTCTGGCTTTCCTTGCCACCTGGGCACACTGCTGGCTTATACTCAGTTGCTTGTCAGTTGCAACCCCCAGGTCCCTTTCTGCAGGCAGCATCCAGCCACACTGCTCCAAGCCTGTAGCATTGCTTGGGGTTATTGTGGCCCAAGTGCAGGACCTGGCATTTGGCCTTGTTGAAGCTCATGCCACTGACATTAGCACATTGATCCAATCTGTCTGAATTCCTCTGTAGAGCCTCCCTTGCCAGCTACAGGATTGCAGAATGGTTTGGGCTGGAAATGCCCTCTCAAAGGTCATCTACTCCAACTCCCTCTGCAGTAAGCAGGGGCATCTAAGGTGCATCCAGCCAGTGGCACAGGCTTCCTATTGCTGTGTGACTGGAAGAAGAAAGCATCAGACTGTCTTGCTCTTAATTTGAACTTGAAGTTCTGCTGCATGAAGGAGGAGGCATTGGTGGCATGGAGCTGCTGTTGTCTGAGCAGCAGCACCCTCCCTGGAGCATCTGCAGCATATGAAAGAGGCTGGAACTCACCCACTTCACCCTGGATGGCTGAATTACTGTCCAGATACTTCTTAACTATCTCAACTGCATGCAGAAGAGGAGGCTCAGGGGTGACCTCATTGCTGTCTACAACTACCTGAAGGGAGGCTGTAGCCAGGTGGGGTTGGTCTCTTCTCCCAGGCAACCAGCAACAGAACAAGGGGACACAGCCTCAAGTTGTGCCAGGGGAGGTCTAGGCCGGATGTTAGGAGGAAGTTGTTGGCAGAGAGAGTGATTGGCATTGGAATGGGCTGCCCAGGGAGGTGGTGGAGTCCCCATCCCTGGAGGTGTTCAGGAAAAGCCTGGATGAGGCACTTAGTGCCATGGTCTGGTTGACTGGATAGGGCTGGGTGCTAGGTTGGACTGGATGAGCTTGGAGGTCTCTTCCAACCTGGTTGATTCTGTGATTCAATTCTTCTACTTTGGGACCACATGCACTATGTTCTGTGAAGTTCTGCATACCAATTGATAAGATTCCTACCTCAAAAGGAGTTAAAGCTTCTTTACTGTGAGGGTGCTGGAGCCCTGGAGCAGGCTGCCCAGAAGAGGTTATGGAGTCTTCTTCCCTGGAGACTTTCAGGACCCCTCTGGAGAAGTTCCTGCTTAGGCAGGAGGATTGCACTCTAGAGGCCACTTTAACCCTTACTGTTCTGTGGCTTACAATAGCTTCAAAAACCAGGAGGAAAAAGGAAAGGTGGTAAATGGGGGTGGGTGGTGTGTGATCAGGCGCTCGGCTGCTAGCTTGCACAGCAGTGTTAGTTGTGTCTTGTGCACTGTGTAGCTGTTCTGGGCCTTGGGAAATCTGCCATTCAAAGTCTTAAGTACCATAACTCATCATCATTTAATACCTGTAACCTCTTTTGTTTTCTGTCAGCCATACTTGCTGTTGAAGTGCTTAGCTAGAGAAGAGCAAAGCAGCTGAGTTTTTGAAGTTGCCTTTTCCTGCCTCTTTCCCTCCATTCTGAAGTTCTGAAATGCCCTAAAAGGCTCTTCTGGAAAATCGATTTGCTGTTTGTGTTGGCTTAATGCTTAACACTCACTGTGTGTCCTTTGTACAGGCAGCTGTGGAATGCTCTCTTGCAGTAAGGGTTTGTGTGTTTTCTGACATGCTAAATACAGCCAGAAACTTCCTGGCTGGAGGAAAGGATTTAACTTTGTGTCCCAATGTTTACATTTTGGGAAGGAATAACATTTTAAAGAGTAATATTTCCACGGTCCTGCCCGCAAATGTTTTATGCCACCTGGTACAATGTTTCCTATGTTGCAGTTGGAGAATGAATTTGATGTTCTGCTTACTGGAAACATTTTGTTACCTGCCCCCTGTGTTACAGGGAAGCCTGAACTTGGAGGGGATAGAAGCTGAACTGTGTCTGGTATTGGGAGAAGGAAGCAATACAGTTTGTTTTCTTTCTGTTGTTTGCTTTACACACTGCAAGGGGAAGTAAATTATCATCCTGAATACTTACATTAGTGCAGTGGTACAGCAAGACTGGCAGGTCTCTGGNTATACTCAGCACTGGTCAGGCCACACCTTGAGTACTGTGTCCAGTTGTGGGCTCCTCAACTCAAGAGAGATGTTGAGGTCCTGGAAGGTGTCCAGAGAAGGGCGACAAAGCTGATGAGGAGCCTGGAACACAAACCCTATGAGGAGAGGCTGAGGGAGCTGGGGGTGTGCAGCCTGCAGAAGAGGAGGCTCAGGGCAGAGCTCATTGCTGTCTACAACTACCTGAAGGGAGGTTGTAGCTAGGTGGGGTTGGGCTCTTCTCCCACGCAACCAGCAACAGACAAGGGGACACAGCCTCAAGTTGTGCCAGGGGAGGTCTAGGCTGGATGTTAGGAGGAAGTTGTTGTCAGAGAGAGTGATTGGCATTGGAATGGGCTGCCAAGGGAGGTGGTGGAGTCGCTGTGCCTGGAGGTGTTGAAGCCAAGCCTGGATGAGGCACTTAGTGCCATGGTCTGGTTGATTGGCCAGGGCTGGGTGCTAGGTTGGGCTGGCTGAGCTTGGAGCTCTCTTCCAACCTGCTTGATTCTATGATCCATTCCACTCCCCTTGCTAAAGCAGGATCACTCAGGTCAGGTCACACAGGAGCACATCCAGGTGGGTTTTGGAAGTGTCCAGAGGAGGAGGCTGCACAACCTCTCTGGGCAGCCTGTGCCAGGACTCTGTTGCACTCGCACATTGAGATGGAACCTCCTGGGTTCGAGCTTATCTCTGTTGGTCATTATCTTGTTTCTGGCACCTTCATCTTGACAGCCACTCCTCAAAAGTTTGTAGATGTTAATAAGGTCCCCTCTCAGCCTTCTCTACTCCAGACTAAACAGCTCCAGCTCTCTCAGCCTTTCCTCATGTATGAGATGTTCAAGTCTTTTTGTCCTTGTAGGTCTCAGCTGAACCCTCTCCAACAGATCCTTGTCTCTACTGAGTTTGGGTTCCCAAAACTGGATACAGCCTTCCAGGTGTGGTCTCACCAGAGCAAAACAGAGGAGGAGGAGAGCCTCCCTGGATGCACTATTCTTTGTGCACCCGAGGAGACCATTTGCCTTCTTGGCCACAAGAGCACATTGCTGTCCCATGCCAAACCTGCTATCCGCTGAGACTCCAAAGTCTTTCCCTGTGGAGCTGGTTTCCAGCAGGACAAGACCAGGGAGATATTATAAATACTGCATGGCCTTCCTGAGCTGCAGTCACTATTTGGGGAAAAAAAGTCCCCTAATTCCCCTAATTTTGTTGTACTTTCATTTTTTTTTACAAGATTCTCTAAAAACTTGCTGTGGAAAGGAAGAAAACAGCAGGGTTTTTCTTCTTTGCAAAGTGTAATTTCCAAAGCTCTTTCTCAGCAGCTTCTGCAGATGAATCTTGCTGATTTCACAGAATTGTCAGGGTTGGAATGGACCTCAGAGATCATTTAGTTCTAATCCCCTGCCATGGGTAGGGACACCTCACACTAGATCGGGTTGCTCAGAGCCATGTCCAGCCTGGCCTTAAACACCTCCAGGGATGAGGCTTCCACCACTTCCCTGGGCAACCTGTTCCAGGGTCTTACCACCCTCATGGTGAAGAACTTCCTAACATCCAATCTGAATCTAGCCTCTTCTGGCTTGGATCCATCCCCCTCCAGTCCTATCACTTAAGTCTGAGTCTCCCCATTTCCAGCTTTGTTCCATTCCCCCCAGTCCTATTACTACTTGACAGCCTAAAAAGTCCCTCCACAGCTTTTTTTGTAGCCTCCTTCAGATACTGGAAGGCTACAATAAAGTCTCCTTGGAGCCTTCTCTTCTCCAGACTGAGCAGGCCCAACTCTCAGCCTGTCCCTGCAGCAGAACATTTCCAGCCTTCTGATCATCCTCATGGCCCTTCTCTGGACACCTTCCAGCACCTCCAGATGTTTCCTGTCCCAGAGGCTCCAGCATTGGACACAGCTCTCCAGGTGATGTCTCAGCAGAGAGTGCAGAGGGGCAGAATCCCCTACCTCACCCTACTGCCCACATTGCTCTTGCTGCAGCTCAGGCTCTGGTTTGCTTTCTGGGCTGCCAGTGCACACTGCTGGCTCATGTTGAGCTTATCACCCACCACAGCATCTCCAAGGCCTTTTGTTCAGGGCTGTTCTGAAGCCAGACACTGTCCATATCAGTGCTTAGGATTGCCCTGACCCAGCTGCAGGATGCTACACTTGATCTACTTGAACCTAGACTGAGAACTTACTTTGAAGTAGTTACTGTCCTTTTGAGAACTGTGCAAGGAGCACAAGTTAGGAGGCAACAGAAGGAAACCTTGTTGTTGTTGGCATGTATCTTGGGACTAGCTGAGTATGTAACTAGGGAGGACAAATGCCTGGTAGCAAAGCTTTGAAGAGTATTGTGAGAGATGCTGGTTTAATTGAAATTGAATTTGGCAATTGATAAAGAAGGAATCAACCTTTATTTTTAGGGAGCTCTGCAGAATTGTAAGTGGGGAAATAAAAATTCATTTTCAAAAGGAAAAGGAAGCTGAGTGTTAGTTTTGAGTCGGTAATTTTGACTCTGAAATGGTTAAAAATGAGATATGTGCATTTAAGCCACTGGAAAGAATTCTGTGGCTGTCCTGAGTGCTCCTAGGCCAGGTGCAACGCAGAGGGTAGGCAAAGGTAACCACAGAGAATTGTTACCAGTGCAATAATTTTTGAGCTGGGCACTCAGAGACTGATCCCAAAAAGGAAGAGGATCTGCTAGGGACATGGCTGGAAAACCGATGGGAAATCTTGGTGTGGAAATAGAGAGGGAAGAGCATACCCTGGACACTCATTGGGTTCAGCACTGGCAGGTGTCATCAAAATGAGCAACTGGGGAAACTTTTTCTGTTCTTCATGTTGGTGGTGACTGGCTGGGTGTGCTGGGAGTGGATTTCATCAAAAGCTTTGGTGGTATAGACTGGTTTGGGTTGGAAGGGGCCTTACGGATCAGCCAGTGCCAAAACCATGGGCAGAGACACCTCCCACTAGCCCAGGTTGCTCAAAGCTTCATCCAGCCTGGCCTTGAACACCTCCAGGCAGGGGCATCCACAACCTCCCTGAGCAACCTGTGTCTCACCACCCTCACTCTCAAGAATTTCTTGATCTCCAGTCTCAACCTCCCCTCTCCCAGCTCAAAGCCATTGTCCCTTGACCTGTCACTACAAGCCCTCGTCAGAAGTCCCTCCCCAGACAGATAGAAGAGATGTGTGGTGTTAAGACACGGAGCTGCATGTTGCTAAGGGCATTGAAGGGCTTCAGTGACTTCTGAGGAGCCTGCAGGGAGACACTGCAGACACTGCTGCAGTGTTCTGAACTGCTCAGCTCTGCACCTCTAAAGCATTAGGCTTTTGGAGTGAGCCTGCCAAGAGGTTTCAGTCCACAAATGCCTCATCAGCATTGTCTAGTGGAGCTCTGGTGCTAGGAGAAGAACAGGTTTTGACCTGAGAGCAATTATAACTTACTTAACGAGGAGGGTGCAGCTTAAACTCAGACCTTGAGGGTAGAGTCCACTGTGAAAGGATTTTCAACTGTTTGTTGGAAGAGCTGAGATAAAAAAGATGCCTCACTGATGGGGGCTTTCAGAGCAGTTCATCAAAGGAGGGGGAAGAGCAGCTGCTTATCCAGAGTGCTTATCCAGAATGCCTTCAAAGACAAATGAAGGGGTTGAACCGAAGGGTAATGCTGCCCTGTGCTGTGTGCTGGGAGGGTGCTGCTGGAGCACCTAATTAACAGTGCTGCTGGGGCCAAGGAGGGGTGGAAATGCCTTAAACCAAAAATGGCCTAGAAGGGGTCACCATATTCCCGCCCCATGGAGCTTGGAGACGTTGATGTATGTGAGCTGTGGACTGATTGCTAGGAGGATTCCCCTGCAGGCATGCTTCATAAAGTGCAAGGAGGAAAACGTTTAGCAGGCTTTAGTTTGTTCTGGTTTGGAATGTCCTGGGAAGTGGTTCGTTAGTATGGGGAGAGAGGCTTAGAGCAGGAACTCAGAGTGTCTTGAGGGGAACAGAACAAAGCTAGAAATGGGTAGAGTCAGACTGGATGTTAGGAAGAAGTTCTTCAGCTCAACACCAGGGTGGTCAGACTCTGGAATGGGTTGCCCAGGGAGGTAGTGGAAGCCTCACCCCTGGAGGTGTTTCAGGCCAGGCTGGATGAGGCTCTGGCCAGCCTGATCTAGTGTGAGGTGTCCCTGCCCATGGCAGAGGGGTTGGAGCTGGCTGATCCTTGTGGTCCCTTCCAACCCTGAATGATTCTATGTATTCAGGGACTTAATTTGCTTGTCATCAGAGAACGTAGAGACCTTTTGGGTTTACTCTATTTATTTATTCATTTATTTTGTTTTCTTTTGTTGCTTTTGTGTGGTGGTTTTTGGTTTTGGTTTGCTTGGGAGATTTTTGGTGTTGGATTTTTGTTTGGGTTACTTCTGCTTTTTTAGTTCATTTTTATTCTGTTTTGGTGGCTTTTGTTTGGTTTTGTTTGGTTTGGTTCTTTTATTTGCTGCCCTCCCCCTTCCAAACTTTAGGATATGCCTTTTGCTTCCTGTAAATGAAGTTGCTGTGCTGTAGTCTCTTCTCATTGTTAGTGGGATGAGTCTCAGGTTTGTAACTGAGTATGAGACGGTTTTTGTTTCCCATAAACCTGGAGAAGGTCTGTGGTTAAGGAATTGACAACTCATCTGCTTCTCACCCTCCAGCACCCCCAAGTCCTTTTCTTTCAGGGCTGCTCTCAAAACTCATCATCCTCCAGTCCTGATTGCCGTGACCCAGGTGCAGGACCTTACCAAACCTGATGAGATTCTCCTTAACCCACTTCTCCAGCCTGTCCAGGGCCTTTTGGGTCAATGGAATTAGGAGGGAAATGATAGCAGCCTTCAAATCAAGTTCACTCTAGTCCATAGACCTTCGAAACACTGGTTGCAGGTAGCAGCAGATGCAGGCAGAATGGATTACTGAGTCCATTCTGGTGGTGGCTGGAAGTGTGCCTCAGCATTAGGATGAATTCTTGACATTCCTCTCTTAGGCTCTGTGAAAATGTGAAAAAGTGCAGTGCTTAGTAGCCAAGCAACATGAGGTTCACCTCCTGTTGTTTGTACTTTGATCTCCTGTATAAATCAGTTGATTGTAAAGGAAATGAAGTTGAGTTCTTTAAGACTTAATCCCAGCCAGCCCAGGTATGTTCCAAAGGCAATCTCTGAGGATTTCCAGCAATGTTTGGTTTTGGCACCTGACGGAGGAAGCCATGTAATAAAGTAGCTGAAAAGGCTTTCTGTGATCAGTCCTGCCTCAGGCCATGGAAATATCAAAAGGTTTGTGGTACTGTTGCTACCCTTCTCGAAAAGGGCAAGCAGTCTGCTTCAGTGTTAAAAGCACGGGGAGCCTAAAATGGCTTGTACCTGCACCAAGAATCAGGTGTAGCTGCCCATGGAGCACTTAGGTGCTGCTGTCCCCTCTACAAATGAAGGGGGAACAGGAACAGCTTGTTTCACTGCAGGAGGGGTCACACACTGCACAGCAGAACATGCTGTGGAGTAGCAAACAATGGATAGTGAATTTGAAGTGGGGATTTGTGTCGGTCCTGAGTGTTTGGAAATGCAGAGGTATGGTCCAATAAACTGTATCAAAGCTCCAGTTAGCTGTATTGAGCTCTTGGAGCAGGTCCGGAGGAGACCATGAAGATTATCAGAGGGCTGGAGCACCTCTGCTGTGGGGACAGGCTGGGGGAGCTTGGTTTAGTCAGCCTGGAGAAGAGAAGGCTCCAGGGGGACCTTAGAGCAGCCTGTACCTGAAGGAGGCTCCAGGAGAACTGGAGAGGGGCTTTTGACAAGGGCTGGCAGTGACAGGATGAGGGACAATGGCTTTGAGCTGGGAGAGAGGAGATTGAGACTGAGGAGATCAAGAAATTCTTGAGAGTGAGGGTGGTGAGACACAGGCTGCCCAGGGAGGTTGTGGATGCTGCTGCCTGGAGGTGTTCAAGGCCAGGTTGAATGAGGTCTTGAGCAAGCTGGGGCTCAAGCAGGAAGCAGTGTGCAGAAACATTCCTTGAGCAGGTACTGCTTTTGTGTGATGATGGATTAGTGTTTGAGATGCTTACATGATCCGTTTGTTGTGTTCTGCAACACCACATAGGAGGATTGCTCGGTGTGTTACTTGAGGGGTGAGAGGTAATGAGATCACAAATGTAACCATTCTGATGTGCTGCATTTTCAAGGTAGAGAAAAAAAATAAGGGAGTGAAATGAAAAGAAAAAAGAGAAGATTTTTATGTAACTGGCATCATCCTTTGATTCCAGTTAAAAAACAGCCTCACCCCTCAACTTAAGGTGACCTCATTCAGTCACTTCCTCTGAAGAGTTTTTTCATTAGATGTGTTATTGAAAAGCTGAAGCCTGATATACCTCTGGATATGGATTTTTAAGAGTGATGTTGGAAGGCAACCTTCAGAAATCTTGTCTTGAGAAACAGCTTTGTGTTCTGTCTTCCAGTGCTGGCTCTGTTCATTTATCATTGTTCTTCTCTGGCCTGAATGCATCAAACATTTGTAGGAATACACTGGAGCAGGCTGCAGCAGTTTGTTCCCTGTAGATGGAGGCTTGGCTTTAAAGGGCTGATTTAAATTGCTTCTCTGAACAGGTATTTTTTTAATTAAAACAAAACAAAATGAAATCCAAGCCCTGTATGACTTGAAGTCCCTCAACAGTTAATGGCTATCATTCTAGACTGTACATCTTCGCCATCCACAAGTACAGAGGTGGGGAGTAAGGAAGATGATGTTCCTTTGGTATCTCCACTTAGATTCACAGAATTCTTTGGGTTGGAAGGGACCTTCAAGATCATCCAGTTCCAATCCCCCTGCCATGGGCAGGGACACTTACCATCAGCCCAGGTTGCTTAAGGTCTCATCCAGCCTGGCCTTGAACACCTCCAGGGAAGGGATATCTACAACCTTCTTGGGCAACCTGTTCCAGTGTCTCACCACCCTCACTCTCAAGAATTTCTTCCTCAGCTCCAGTCTCAATCTCCTCTCTTCCAGCTCAGAGCCATTGTCCCTTGTCCTGTCACTGCCAGCCCTTGTCAGAAGTCCTTCCCCAGCTCTCCTGTATCCCCCTTCAGGCACTGGAAGGCTGCTGTAAGGTCTGTCTGGAGCCTTCTCCAGGCTGAACAACCCCAACTCTCTCAGCCTGTTCCCATAGCAAAGGTTTTCCAGTCCTCTGATCATCTTTGTGCCATACTCTGGACCCTCTTCAACAGTTTCATGTCCTACTTCAGTTGGCTGCTCCAGAATTGGACACAGCACTGCAGGTGAGGCCTGAGCAGAGGGGCAGAATCCCCTCCCTGAGCCTCTGCTCTCCCTGCTCTGGCTGCAGCCAGCACACAGCTGCCTGCTGGGCTGCCAGTGACCAGTGGTGGCCACTGGGAGGTTTGTCGCCAGCTGACATCCCTAAGTCCTTCTCCTCAAGGCTGATCTCAAGCCACTTCTAGCCTAGTCTGGGTTTGTGTTTGGGAAAACTTTTTTTCCTCATGATTAGCCCCCCTCTCACTTTACCACCAAATAATTCATTATATTAATATCCTAATATGTGATTTGCAGGGAGCATTCTGCTTGGGATAGAGCAGTGAGTGTGTTTCACCTGGAAAAAAAGTGAAGGTGGAAGGGAGGAGACACCTGGAAAGGAAAAACATTGATTCAAGTTGAAGTTTTGTATTCAAGTCAGCCTCAAACTGAGTTGAGGTTTTTAATCATTTGCTCAGAGTTTTATTTAATGATGTTAATCAAGGATTAGCTGCAAACTCCCTCACTATTAAGCTGTCCTAATGGCTATTCTATGACTAGCTGAGGGCTAACACAGCAGTTAGCTTCCTGATTTACTTTTCTGTTTTTTCTTGCCAAACTGTTTGTCAGGCTTCTCTTGCACCAGTTCCACTAACTGAAGGAGCTGAGAGAATGAAATGTTTCTTACCCGTGACAGCACTGGTGCAGTAATGTCTTTGTGGTACACACTGTGCTGCTAGCTGTGCTTAGCTTTCCTCTGTTTCTAGATACAATGCTTAGAACATCATCAGTAACCCTAGAACCACATTTCTCGCTCCAGTATTGTGTGACTCACATCTTTAGAATTAGTCCTGGGTTCAGTTTTGGGCCCTTCCTACCCTTGAGGTGCTGGAGGGTGTTTAGAGAAGAGCAACAAATCTGGGGAAGGGTCTGGAGAACAGGGCTGGTGAGGAACAGCTGAAGGAACAGGAGTTGGTTAGTGTGGAGAAGGGGAGGCTGAGAGGAGACCTCATTGCTCTCTACAGCTCCCTGAGGTGGGGGTTGGGCTCTGCTCCCTAGGGTCAGGTGAGAGAAGGATAAGAGATGGCCTGAAATTGTGCCAGGGGAGGGTTAGGTTGGAGATGAGGAAAAACGTTTTTGGTGCAAGAGTGGTCAGGGATTGGCACAGGCTGCCCGGGGAGGTGGTGGAGTGCCTGTCCCTGGAGAGTCAGTAGCCACCGGGGCAAAGCAGCATTCCAGGTTTGCGGGCTGGAGCACTGCGATTGAGTGCTGCATACAGCTAGAAGCGGCCCTCGGGCTGGCACGGCGGGCTGGAGTGGCCCCATTGAGTGCTGTGTACAGCTAGAAGGCGGCCCTCGGGCTGGCACGGTGGACTGGAGCGGCCCCATTGAGTGCTGTGTACAGCTAGAAGGCGGCCCTCGGGCTGGCACGGTGGACTGGAGCGGCCCCATTGAGTGCTGTGTACGGCAAGGAAGGCGGCCCTCGGGCTGGCACGGTGGACTGGAGCGGCCCCATTGAGTGCTGTGTACGGCAAGGAAGGCGGCCCTCGGGCTGGCACGGTGGACTGGAGCGGCCCCATTGAGTGCTGTGTACGGCAAGGAAGGCGGCCCTCGGGCTGGCACGGTGGACTGGAGCGGCCCCATTGAGTGCTGTGTACGGCAAGGAAGGCGGCCCTCGGGCTGGCACGGTGGACTGGAGCGGCCCCATTGAGTGCTGTGTACGGCAAGGAAGGCGGCCCTCGGGCTGGCACGGTGGACTGGAGCGGCCCCATTGAGTGCTGTGTACGGCAAGGAAGGCGGCCCTCGGGCTGGCACGGCGGGCTGGACATCCAGGAATGCGTAGTTCGATCATCCGCTGGATCGACGCGAAGTGTGGTGGAACAAAGAAGCACTTAAAGCCAGCAACGGTAGTAGCCCCAGGCAGCGAGCGGGCAGGCGGAGGTGAGCGGTGAGAGCATCTTATTTACCTGGATTGCCCTATTTATCTGATGTGGGCCGAGATTAATGGTCCTTTGGCCACGATACCATCCGATAGGCTTCTGGCAGTCGGCCCAAACTTACCATTTTAGGCAGGCTCCACAGGTTTCTTCCCCCAGAGAAGGGGAGAGCTCAGGCCTTGCACCTGGTGGGCCCCAGGCTGGGCGTGTGGGCTTACATGACTGCATTACACAACCTGGGCCCTGGGCAGGCCTGACTTTATGGTGCCAGGCCTATTGTGCCCCTCTTGTCCGTTTCATGTCTTTACCTCTGGTGTGGGCAGAAAAACATGTCCAGGCAAGACAAGGTGTATATAAGCCTATTTTGGGTCTATGGGCCCTCCACGACATGGTACTGGANGAGAGAAGAGAGCAACCTCCCCCTGGCCACAACCACCCCTCAGGTAGCTGTAGACAGCAATAAGGTCTGCCCTGAGCCTCCTCTTCTCCAGGCTAACCAATCCCAGCTCCCTCAGCCTCTCCTCGTAGGGCTGTGCTCGAGGCCTCTCCCCAGCCTCGTTGCTCTTCTCTGGACACATTCAAGCATCTCAATGTCCCTCTTAAACTGGGGGGCCCAGAACTGGACACAGTACTCAAGGTGTGGTCTAACCAGTGCAGAGTACAGGGGCAGAATGACCTCCCTGCTCCTGCTGGCCACACCATTCCTGATGCAGGCCAGGATGCCATTGGCTCTCTTGGCCACCTGGGCACACTGCTGGCTCATGTTCAGGTGGGTGTCCATCAGCACCCCCAGATCCCTTTCTGTTTGGCTGCTCTCTACTCACTCCAACCCCAGTGCTTGGACTCGATGATCTTCGAGGGCTTTTCCAACAAACAATTCTGGGGTTGTGTGTCCACAGCTCATGAGGCTGTTGAAAATGGAGGAAGCTTCTACTAAGGTGTTGTGTTGGCTGTCCTCATGAATACTGAATGCTCTTCATCTTGGAGCCTTTTGTTAGCATGTTGGTTAGTGAATCAGATTCCCTTTTTCTGTGCAAGCTAAAAGCTTAGGAGCTTGAAAAATAATCTTTCAGTGTGCCATTAATGGTCTTGTCCTTCCTACAGATGCTTTAAAAATGCCTTTTTAAAATTCATGGAATCTTTAAGGCAGCCTGGCTGCTGCTGAGCTGATTGTTTAGCAAGAGTTAGGAGGCTTCACGCCTTCTGTCACGGCTGCAGTTAAGCCTTTTGCTACTTGGCTTGTCTGAGCAGGGGAGTTGTCTGGTTGCATTTGTAAAACAGCAGTGACTGAAGGGAAGGCTTTCGGGGAAAGGTTAAAAGTTCTTTTGCGTTAGGCTTTGTTGTGCCCTTCCACACTCATGTAGTATTTGCTGGAAGGAATGAATATGTGCTTGGGTTGGAATCCTCAGCTAGGCTGAAGTCCACTCATCCTCATGGTGGATTAAGGAGGAGTCAGAGAGACAGGTCTGGCTGTTGCTTATCACAGTTGGGAGAATGTAATCTCCAGCTGTTAGTTCCACCTTTCAACTCTCAAATCCTCTGGTTTTTACCTGGCTGCTCTTGCAGGAAAGCTGTGAAATAAAAATTTGGTAAAAGGAAAAAAAAAACCCACCAAAATCAACAACCACAAAACCCAATTAAAAAACCACACCAAACCCCCTCAGACACCAAAAACCCCAAGCCCAAACAAACCAAAACCCAAACCCCCAACAACAGCAAAAAACAAGCAAACCTCTCCCCACTCCTAACCAGCCAAGCAAACCCACCAAAAAACCCTACCACAACACCAAAAACCCAGTACAAAACAAACAAAAAAGACCAAACCAAAAGTCTGGTGGAAGGAATTGTCTGGTGGTGTAGGCCACTGTCCCCTTGGGCTCGTTCAGGAGAGGTCTATTCCAAGTCATTACCTTCCTTGCAGCACAAGACAACTAAACCCTGGGCTGCATCCAAAGCAGAAAGAGCAGCAGGACAAGGGAGGTGATTCTGTCACTCTGCTCTGCTGAGACCCCCACCTGGAGCACTGCCTCCAGTTCTGGTGTGCCGAGCATAACAAGGACATGGAACTGCTGGAGCAGGTCCAGAGGGTGCCAGAAGATGACCAGAGGGCTGGAGAACCTCCCCTGTAGGGACAAGCTGGGAGAATTGGGGCTGTTCAGCCTGGAGAAGAGAAAGATTTGGGGGAGACCTTAGAACTGCCTTCCAGTGCCTTAAGGTGGGGGCTACAACAGAGCTGGTGCAGGACTTTAGACATGGGCTGGGTGTGCCAGGATGAGGGACAATGGCCTTGATCTGGGAGAGGGGAGAGTGAGACTGGAGATGAGGAAGAAATTCTTGGCAGTGAGGGTGGTGAGACACTGGCACAAATTGCCCAGGAAGGTTGTGGTTGCCCCCTCCCTTGAGGTATTCAAGGTCAGGTTGGATGGGAACTTGAGTAGCCTGGCCTAGGGGGAAATGTCCCTGCCCATGGCAGGGAGTTAGAACTGGATAATCTTGAGGGTCTGTTCCAAGCCAAACCCTTCTGTGATCTTAGTGTTCTGTATGTGCCTGCACAGGATTTGTGACTTTCCCTTAATGAAGAGCATGAAGGAACTTGCAGGGCTACAAAAGGACAGATTTATGTTGTTTGTAACTGGATTTCTCCTCTTTATGACAACAACAAACCCAACATAGGAAGTTTTATGGAAGTAGGAAATTTACTGGGGACATGGTGGTACTTGTGGAGCAGGAGCCCACAGGATGTTTTTTGTGCTTGCTGTGTCATAAAACTTGTTGTTTGCAAGTATTGTGTATTGCTGCCAGAAGGGGAGGGCTTTGCCTTCTGTCCTGCTCTTTTATTTAGTTTCCATCATGTCAGTGGAAGGGTGAGTGTCTGAGAACAGTGCCACCTCCTCGGGGGAAGGTATCTGTTCATGCTCCTTGACTTAAGGTCTTGTATAGAGAAACACAGCTTTAGTGAGGAAAGGCTGAGTGCCCTGGGGTTGTTCAGCCTGGAGAAGGCTGAGAGAGAGCCTAAGCAATGGTGTTAAACATCTGGGGGGGTGGGTGTTAAGAAGCAGGGGTCAGGCTCTTTGCAGAACTGTCTTGTGATAGGACAAGGAGCAGGGAGCACAAGCTGGAGCCCAGTAAGTTCCATCTCAACCTGAGGAGAAACTTTTTTATTGTGAGGGTGCTAGAGGTCTGGAGCAGGCTGCCCAGAAACATTGTGGAGCCTCCTCTGGAGGTCTTCAAATCCCATCTGTGTAGCCTGCCCTAGGTGGCTCTGCTTTGACATGGGGATTGGAGTCAGTCTCCAGAGAGGTCCCTTCCAGCTCCTACCATTCTGTGATAGCTCTACACAGGCCTGAATGCTTCTCAGTGGCATTTTCTTCCTACTCAGCTTGGGCAACTAATACATTAGAGAGATGCTGGCAAATCGCTTCCTTGGGAGCTTTGTATTTGCTTTGCTGAAGAGGAGGTGGGTGATGGATTGGCTGCAGACTAGAGGGAGAGGCACTGTTAGCAGTGGCTTAAATGCCAGGTTGTAAGAGTGCAGAGGGCATGTATAAATACTGCTGTGTTTTCACCCCAGCTCAGATTAAGAAGGGTTTAAGCCATGATCTCAGGCAGGAAGTTGAAAAGGAGATATTGGCACTTCTCTGGCCAAGTGGACAATTGAATGATTCAGGTCTGTAGTCAGTAAGCTGAACCTGTGTCATTTCCACTGGGGCATTTTGTGCTGGGGATGGGTGACTCTTGCCAACTGGGAATCAGAAGTGGTAGATGGGAGGACTTTAATGGCTTTATTCATGGTCTGTGAGCACACAAAATGCTGCCTGAGTTGTTCTGATTGCGTTGCGGTTTGGTGACTTCGGGGAAGTTGGGGAACTGTTTGCGGAGTAAGATGAATAGTCTGGGAAAACACCCTTGGAGACAGAGCCTCCTGGTTGTGTAGGCTGCAAAGATTTCACTTTTGCCACATGATTTGGTATGGGATGCTGAGTTGACAGCCAATTACTTGCTCTTGTGGGATAGCTAAGTAAAACTGACTAATTGGTAATGAAGCTACTTACTCCTGCCTGTGCTTTTCCCCTGTCATAACTACTGCAAGAGGTTTGAGGCACTTAATTCTCATAACAATTAGGAAGAAGATACTTGCTGTCCTGCTCTGGATGTTGTCAGGCTGTTCAGAAAGCAGTGTTTCAGTAAGCATGGTGGAAACTAAAGGCAGGGAAAGCTACTTGGTGTAAATTCACTTTCAACAAACAGCTAAATAAATCTACTGTGGATTTCTGTGAAGTGTGCCTGTAGTACATTGTCATGAAAGCATTATTTCTGTGGTACAGGTAGGGGGATATTTGGCTTTTCACTGGAAGGTCACAACTGCTGCTGTAGTCCTGAGCTCCTTAACATACGATGTGGAAAATGATATCCTGCAAAACACTGGAATGGTTAATCCAAATCTATCTTCAATTGCAGAAGAATCAGAATCATGCAATTGTCAGGGTTGGAAGGAACCTCAAGGATCATCCAGCTCCAACCCCCCTGGCAGTGGGCAGGGACACCTCACAATATATCAGGTTGCCCAGATCCACATTCAGCCTGGCCTTAGAAACATCCAGGGGTGAGGCTTCCACCACCTCCTTGGACAGCCTGTGCCAGTGTCTCAGTACCCTGGTGGTGAAGAACTTCTTCTTAACATCCAATCTGAATCTACTCACTTCCAGTTTTGCACCATTCTCCCCAGTCCTATCTCTGCCTGACACTCTAAAGAGTCCCTCCCCAGCTTTCTTGTAGCCCACTTCAGATACTGGAAGGCCACAATAAGATCTTTGGACTGGATGATCCTGGTGGTCCTTTCCAACCATATTGAGTCCTAGTGATTAGATGTTGTGCTGAGGGATTTGGTTTAGTCAAGGACTTGTCAGTGTGAAACTAATGATTGGACTTGAGGATCTTGAAGGATCTTGAAGGATCTTGTCTAATCTAAGAAATTCTGTGATTCTGTGATTCCTTGGAGCCTTTTGCTTTCCAGACTGTATAACCTCGACTCTCTCCATAGCAGAGGTGCTCCAGCCCTCTGAAAGAATGGAAGAGCAAATACAAAAAGAGAGGCTGAATCATCCTCTTGGTTTTCTAAGTAGCCTCTTCCCAGAAGCTGCATTGGCACAATCAGATGTGGAGCTCTCATCTCAGAGCTGCTGTGTTGGTTCAGCTTGTAAGGAATAAATCTCACTGTTAACTCTCAGGACTGGCAGGAATATGAAATGATAATTAAAAGATGCTGCTTGCATAAACAAAACTCTTTAGATGGCAGTGAATAATGTGCTGTCCAACCTAATGAACTTTTAGCATAGATTAATCAGTACTATTCAAATAAATATTAGGTTTCTCATATAGCATCTAATAGCAACTATTAAGCCCTGAGTGGTTTTCTTGTGTTTTTTATTCCTTTCAGATCCAGGAGGAGAGTTGGATGAGTGGGGAATAATCAAATGAAATACAGCAAGGGAAAGAACAACCTCATGGGCCAGCATAGGTTGGGGGCTGAGCTGCTGAAGAGCAGGTCTGGGAAAAGGACTTGGGGTCCTTGTGGACAACAGGATGGGCATTAGCCAGCAGTGTGCCTTTGTGGCCAGGAAGGTCAAAGGCATCCTGGGTGAATTAGAAGAGATGTGGTTAATAGGTTGAGAGGTTCTCCTGCGCCTCTACTCTGCCCTGGTGAGGCCACAGCTGGAAATACTGTGTCCAGTTCTGGGCCACTCAGGTCAAGAAAGACCTCAGGGAACTGCTTGAGAGAGTCCAGCCCAGAGCCCTCAAGCTGTTGCAGGCAGTGGAAGCTCTCCTGTGGGGCCAGGCTGAGGGAGCTGGGGCTGGGAGCTGGCAGCAGAGGAGCCTGAGGGCTGCCCTCAGTGCTGTGCTAAGGATGTGCAGGGCAGTGCTGGGAGGACGCAGCCAAGCTCTGCCCAGGGGTGGCCAGGGGCAGCAGAAGGGGCACTGGGGGCAAGCTGGAGCAGAGGAGGTGCCCAGAGAACAGAAGGGGAAACTTTGTCAGTGTGAGGGTGCTGGAGCCTGGAGCAGGCTGCCAGAGAGGTTGTGGAGTCTCCTCTGGAGACTTTCTGCACCCAGCTGGATGTGTTCCTGTGTGCCTTGCCCTGGTGACTCTGCTCTGGCATCTGACTGGGTGATCTTCTGAGGTCTCTTCCAACCCCTAACATTCTGTAAAAGTCCAAGGCAGAAAGCAGTTACCAAGCAGTCTTGGATGTAGCTGTTTAGAGAGCAGAGAGTCTGTGTAGACTCCCATCTACCATAATTTCCCTTCTTTTATAAATTCCTTTTTCTTTCTTAATTCCCTCAGGCCCCACATAATTGTTTTGTATCTTGAAACATGTTTAATGGAGCACTTAAGAAGTAATATTCGATGTTTAGAAGCTGCACTGGTACCATGGGATCCCACCAATGAACCAAAACCACTGAGATCAGAGTCTAGCTCCAAATATTGCAAAACTGCTTCCACCAGCATCAGTTTTATTCTTTATCACTTGAGGTGGTTTAGCATACAGAAGATGTTCTTAGGCCATAATGTCAGTGTGAGATGATGTGGATAAATTTAGGCTCTTAGAATTGGAGGAACTCTCGTTCTAAAGTATTCTGGCTAAGTGTTTGTGGTCTGAAAGGTTGAGAGGGCTCTGTAGTGGGAAAGGGCAGCGTCTGCTGGGCATTGTGTTCTGCCTGATTTCGGTAGCTGATGATGTGGTTCGGAGCAGCTTGGATCCTGCTGGGCTTTCCTCACTCAAAGAAAAGGAATAGTAAATCAAATGTGGGGTTGCTTTTCCTGTTTAAATCTCAGCTTGGCAGTGCTTCGTTTCCCACTTCCCTGTGTAGCTGAAGGCCTAGATATTTGAGCAAGTTGGCACAGGATGAGGCAGGGTATGAACTTTGAGCATGCCAAAGCGAGTAACAGCTGTGGAGTCTGTATTCTGCAGTGCATGTGGATAGAACCTAGTGCTCAAGCTAAGTGGAACCAGGATTTAATGTGGATCATTGAGAGAGCAAGGACAGAAGCACAGGAAACTGTTTTCTGCTTTCTGGTGTAGCAGGAATTTGAATCACAGAGTCACTAAGGCTGGAAGAGACTTCTGAGATCAAGTGCAGCCTATAACCTACCCCACCACATGAGCTAAACCATGCCACTGAGTGCCACATCCAGTCGTTTCTTGAACACCTCCAGGGATGGGGACTGCACCACCTCTCTGGGCAATCCATTCTGGTGTCCAGTCACACTTTCTGTGAGGAAGTGTTTTCTGGTATCCAACCTAAACCTTCCCTGGTGCAGCTTCAGGAACAGTGTGGCCAGCAGGATCAGAGAAATCATTCTGCCCATGTACTCAGCACTGCTCAGGCCACACCTTGAGTGCTGTGTCCAGTTCTGGGACTCTCAGTTTAAGAGAGATATTGAGGTGCTGGAAGGTGTCCAGAGAAGGGCAACAAGGCTGGGGAGGGGCCTGGAGCACAGCCCTGNTCTTCCAACCTGGTTGACTCTGTGAGGCTCAGGAGAGACCTTGTTGCTCTCTACAACTGCCTGAAGGGAGGTTGTGGCCAGGTGGGGTTGATCTCTTCTGTCAGGCACCCAGGGACAGAACAAGAGGAGACAGCCTCAAGCTGTACCAGAGCAAGTTCAGGCTGGATGTTAGGAAGAAATTCTTCACAGAAAGAGATTGGCATTGGAATGGGCTGCCAGGGGAGGTGGTGGGCTCATCATCCCTGGAGGTGTTTAAAAGGAGGTTGGATGAGGCACTTAGTGCCAGAGTTTAGTTAATTAGAAAGGTTAGGTGATAGGGGGTGATAGGTTGGACTCAATGATCTTGAAGCTCTCTTCCAACCTGGTTGATTCTGTGATTCAGACCATAAGAGGAGCTAATGAGCAGCAGGAGGTAAGGGGATGGGCTGGACTGTGCTTGCTCTTTCTGGTTCTGTGTAGTACCTGTGGGTGTTTCTGCTGGGAAATGGAGGGTGATCAAAACTAGGTTGAGAAACAGTTGGAGACTTCCATGGCTGAATGCAAAATGGCATTGCCTTTGTGGTCTGCCAAGGCATGCTTTGGGAAGGAGGTCTGTGTAAGACAAACTGACCTGGAGAAAGTATCTTTGAAGTTCTTTGGAATGCATTGAACATAAGGGGAGAAAAGTAATTGAGTGTTTGATTGTTACACAAGCATTGAATGGTCTGGGTTGTCAGAGACCTCCAAAGGTCATCCAGTCCAAACCCCCAGCAGTCAGCAGGAACATCCTCCACCAGATCAGTTTGATTAGAGCCTTGCTGAGCCTGGCCTCCCAGGATGGGGCCTCAACTACTTCTGTGGGCAACATGTTCCAGTGTTCTACTCCCCTCAGGGTGCAGAACCTGTTCCTAACATCCAATCTAAATCTGCTCTGCTCTCATTCCAAACCATCTCCCCTTGTCCTGTCCCTGCAGACCTTTGCAAACTGTCCCTATACAGCCTTCTTGTAGCCCACTTCAAGTGCTGGCAGTCTGCTCTTAGGTCTCCTTGAAGCCTTCTCTTCTCCAGGCTGAAGACCCCCAGCTCCCTCAGCCTGTTCCCATAGCAAAGCTGTTCCAATCTCCTGACCATTTTTGTGGCCTCCTCTGGACCTGCTTCAGCAGGTCCACATCCTTCCTGAACTGGGGGCTCCAGAGCTGGACACAGTACTCCATGTGAGGTCTCACCAGAGCGAAATGGCAGAATCATCTCTCTCCATCTGCTGGGGCTGTGCTGCTTTTGATGCATCCTTCTGACTGTGCTCTTGTAGCTAAACTATTCAGACATGAGGTGTTTTAGAGTACAAGATTGATTTGTAAAACACTAGGGAAAACTGAAGTGATCATTAGCACAACTTGTTCCTAGATGCCTGTAATCTTTCCTGTATCTGATCAATGAGTACTGACTGCAGGAGTTCTACTTCCTCAGAGAACTTTTCCAACCAAAGTAATTCTATGGTTCTTTATGTGAGAAAATGGAAGTATGAAGACCCAGGTGTAGTGATAGCAAAAGGGGAGAGAGTGTGGCTTCGAAAAGTAAATCAATCAGTCTCTTGAGCAACCTGTACTGGGGATGGAAATTCATTGTTAAAATTTTGGGATGTAGCTCCACCTGTGAAGTAAATTCAGACTTCTCAGAAGGCAATTTAAAGCAGCCTTGTATCTGGACAGTATTTCATGTGAGGATTTGCTTTCAGAGTGTAAATTCATGTTGTTGTCGTCACACTTGTAGTTATTTTTCCACCAGATTACTGAAAGAAGGTTTTGACTGCTGCTTGGAAGAGTCTGCACTGTGCTAAGCTGCTTAGCTGTGATTTTTGGTCTTTGGTTTGTTTCAGTTTAAACGTTAAGTAGTTAAAGGCTAAGAAAGCCAATGGCATCCTGGCCTGTATCAGGAACAGTGTGGCCAGTAGGACGAGGGAGGTTAT
>WAAF01001802.1:37942-131830 GCA_013400475.1 Tricholaema leucomelas | reverse complement strand
TGTGGCACTTAGTGCCATGGTCTGGTTGATTGGCCAAGGCTGGGTGCTAGGTTGGGCTGGATGAGCTTGGAGGTCTCTTCCAACCTGGTTGATTCTATTCTATTCTAAAGGCAACCTTTTCTGGGGGCCTTTCTGAGCTAGGAGGTGTTTACTGCTTTAGGTGGGACCCCAAATGTGTTTTGTCAGGGTGCATGCCTTTGACTGACATAGAAAAGAGCCAGGTTTGTTTTCTTCAGAAGGCCTCTTAATACTCAGGGGTTAGGGTAGGAAAGGTTTAGAGAACACTTCTAGATAGATAGAAACTTAGCCTAACCTCAGAGTAACACCAAAGAGATGTTCTCCATTGCCATTTGTTAGCGAAGTCCTAGAATCAAAGAATTGTTTGGGTTGGAAAATATCTCCAAGATCATTGAGTCCAAGCAGCAACCAAACACCACCATGGCCACTAAACAGGTGATAGGAGAGGAAATGGTCTGTAAATTGTTCCAGGGGAGGGTTAGTTTGGAGGTGAGGAAAAATTTGTTTGCTGCAAGAGTAGTCAGACACTGCAACAGACTGCCCAGGCAGGTGGTGGAGTCCCCATCCCTGGAGGTGTTCAAGAAGATTGTGGCCATGGCACTTGGAGACATGGTGGTTGTGCTAGTTTGAGCCTAGCTAGCATGTTTTGGTGAGAAGAACTAGATGATAGGCTGTAAAATGAAAACAATGGTGTTGGGTTGAAGGTTGGGCCTCATGATCTTAAAGGTCTTTTCTAACCCAAACAGTTGTATGATTCTATACAGGGTTGGGACAAGAAGGTGAAGACTATTTCTTCTTTTCCTTCCTGCACTTGGGGACATGGTTTAATGGCCATGGTAGTGTTGGGTTGAAGGTTGGACTCAATCATCTTCAGAGGATTTTTCTGACCCAAACAATCCTGTGATTCTATGAAATGATTTCCAGTGAGGGTGGTGAGATACTGGAACAGGTTGCCCATGGAGGTTGTGGATGCCCCATCTCTGAAAGTGTTCAAGGCCAGGTTGGGAAGGCCTTGAGCAACCTGTGCTGGTGGGAGGTGTCCCTGCCCTTGGCGAGGGCAGATAGGAACTTGCTGATCTATGTGGTCCTTTCCATCCCAAACCGTTCTGGGATTCTAAGAGTGGCAGAACACAGAGCTATGGTCTCTGCAGCAGCTTCTGAACATCCTGGAGGATGCATGCCAGCATTTTTCTCCACTTGGTCAACAGGAGGTAAACAACTGTGAGAAGGAAGAGTGATTTTATGGCAGTGCAAAGCAGTGGTGGTAGCGCTCATGCTAGGTGTAACAGAAGGCATTTAATTAGGCTGCAGGTTTGCAGTGGGGTTTTTGGAACTTGCTTCTTGTGCAGCCATAAATCCCTTTCTTTCTGTAAAATGGATGCTACTTTTGTTTGTGCTTTGCTAAGCTAAAGTTAGGAGACAACAAAACTGCTGTGGTTCACTTCTGTCTGCATGACAGTGTTCTTGGAAGTTTGCTGATGGTACTAAACTGGGAGCAGTGGCTGACACCCCCTCAGGCTGTGCTGCCATCCATCCAGACCCTGCCAGGATGGATAGATGGGCAGAGAGAAATCCAAAGTAATTCAACAAGGTCATGTGCAGAGTCCTGCACCTGGGGAAGAGCAACCTCATGGGTCAGTGCAGGTTGGACTGAGCTGCTGGAGAGCAGCTCTAGGGAAAAGGACCTGGCAGTGCTGATGGCCATGAGCCAGCAATGTGCCCTGGTGGCCAAGAAGGCCAAGGGTGTTCTGGGGTGCATTAAGAAGAGTGTGCCCAGCAGGTGGAGGGAGGTTCTCCTCCCCATTTACTCTGCCCTGCTGAGGCTACATCTGGACTATTGTGTCTAGTTCTGAGCTCCTCAGTTGAAAAAGGACAGGGACTTGCTGGAGAGGGTATAGCAAAGGGCTACAAAGATGATGAGGGAGCTGGAGTGTTTTCTTATGAGACAAAGAAATTCTTTCTAGTGAGGGTGGTGAGACCCTGGCACAGGTTGCCTGGGCAGGCTGTGGATGCCCTCTCCCTGCAGGTGTTCAGGGCCAGGCTGGATGAGGCCTTAGGCAACCTGGGCTAGTGGGAGGAGTCCCTGCCTGTGGAAGGGGGTTTGGAGCTAGGTGATCTTTGGAGTTCCTTTTGGCCCTGACAGCTGTATGATTCTGAAGGACACTTGTCTCTGTGTTGTCAGGCTCAAGGTGTCAAAGTGACTTTAACAGGGGAACAAAAGTGTCCTGAACACCTTCAGACCAGATACACAAATTAGGTAGTTTGTAGCTTGTAAGTTAATGGATTACTTGGTTAATAAAGTTACCTAGTGACTTACCCTGGCCCTGTTGGTGACTGTGAAAGGGAGAAAACTTGCTAAATGACAGCAGCTGTAGCCTGAGATCCTCCTCTCTGTGGGCTGGTGTTGGTGTTGGGTATTTTTCCATGAGGTGGAAGGACAGATGGGAGTGTCCTAGCACTGGATGCTTGGCTCCACATTTGTATTCCATGATAGGAAAGTGCCTGAGAGAGCAGAAACAAGTCCAAGTGTGTCCTGCACAGCGTAACCCTGACCTTGTAGATTCACAGGAGGCATTGGACTGGAAGGGACCTTGCTGCCCAGCAGTCCCTGAGGCTGAGCCAGCCTGCTCCTGGGGTAGCTCCACTGAGCCGTGGCTGGGAAGGTTTGTTCTCTGCAGGCAAGGTGTGGTGTGGGCTGAAGTCTAGGTGGTGTTGGCTGAGTGTTTATCATTTCTCTACTTGTAGTTACCTAACTGAAGTAACTTAGCATTCTTCTCTTGCTTTCCTTTGGAGTGGTTTTGCCACTGGAAAGGGCAGGAGAAGCAGAGTGCTGAGAGCAGTTCTGCTGTCAGGATGCAGTGCTGAGAATAGCTGTGTACTTGACTTCTAAATTTGAGCTATTAAGCAAAGATACAAGTGTAGTATTGTAGCAAAAAGAATGGCAGGGTTTTATTTTTGCCCCTGCCTCATCCATGCCCCCTTGTATTCACTTCTGCTGTGCCAGGAGGGCAAAAACACTGATCATAATTTGGCTTCATCCACTTCTAGTTTCCCCCTTACCCCCGCCCCAGTTTGTTCCCCAGGCCCTGGCAGTTCCACAGATGAATATAAGTATCCTCTTGAGCAGTTGCTGTCAGGTGAAGTAGTCTCTTAGTCCTGGCTCTCTCCATTCCTTCCTCCACTATGCCTTATGTAAAGAACCCCAACAAACAAATGAAGCAATGCCCAAGCCTGTGCTGTAAAATAGAAAGAGGGGTCTGTAAACAACTGAAGGGAGCAATCTGCCCCTGCAATGCAAATTGATGTTACATGCCAAAGAAAATTTCCTTTCACCCTTGGGGGGATCTTAGGATCTTAGTCCTTACCAGGAGTGAGCTTTTTTCCCCCTAATGAAAACAATTTCTGACCTGCAACATGCCCCTGGAGTAGGAGGAGTTGTGTACTGTCCCGTTACAAATGCAGAAGTACTTTGAATGGGAGGGGAGAGAAAAAGAATTGTTTCATTTGGAAAAGGTCTTCAAGATTGTGGAGTCCAACCAGCAACTTAAGACTCCAACCTCCTTTCAGAGAGCTGTAGAGAGCAGTGAGGTCTCCCCTCAGCCTCCTTTTCTCCAGACTAAATGCCCCCAGCACCCTCAACTGCTCCCACCCAGCCCTGTTCTCCAGTCCCTTTCCCAGCTTGGTTGCCCTTCTCTGGACCTGCTCCAGCATCTCAATGTCCTTCTTGCAGTGTGGTGCCCAAAACTGAACCCAGGACTCAAAGTGTGGCCTCCCAGTGCTGAGTACAGGGACATGATGACTTCCCTGATCCTGCTGGCCACACTATTGGTGATCCAGGCCAGGATGTTGGTGGCCTTCTTGGCCACCTAGACATACCCTGCTCATCTTCATCTGCCTATCAACCAGCACCTTCTCAAATCTTTCCCTGCTGAGCAGTTTCCAGCCACTCTGCCCCAAGCCTGGAGCATTCATGGAGTTATTGTGGCCCAAGTGCTGGACCCATCACTTGGCCTTGTTAAACCTCATACAGCTGTCCTTGGCCCATCCATCCAGCTTGTATACGTTCCTGTGATCCACAACCCCCCTGGGCAGCCTGTTCCAGGCTTCTGTTACCCTCACAGGGAAAAAAATTCCTCTTCGTGTTTCTGTGGAAATTCCTCTGCCTCAGCTTCCACCACTGCCCCTTGTGCTGTCACTGGCATCACCCAGCAGAGCTGGCTCCAGCCTCTGGCACTCACCTGCACATCTTTATCAGCATGCATGAGGTCTCCCCTCAGTCTCCTCCTCTCCCAGCTAAAGAACCCCAGCTCCCTCAGGCTCTCCTTATAACAGAGCTGTTCCATTCCTTTCATCACGTTTGTGGCTCTGCTGGACTCTCTCGAGCAGTTCTATGTCCTTCTTGACCTGAGGGGCCCAGAACCGGACACAATACTTCAGACATGGCCTCAGCAGGGCAGAGTAGAGGGGCTGGGGAAACTCTCTGGACCTACTAACCACAGCCTTTTTAATACACCCCACAAAAGTGGGAGCCATCGTGCTTCGAAGTGCAGGCCTGTGCCTGTCGTGCTGCGCAGGGAAGGCTCCGAAGGGAGCTGCTGCCACCTCT
The DNA here is from genome assembly GCA_013400475.1 of Tricholaema leucomelas. Lineage (NCBI taxonomy): Eukaryota > Metazoa > Chordata > Aves > Piciformes > Lybiidae > Tricholaema lacrymosa > Tricholaema leucomelas. The sequence goes on along the minus strand of WAAF01001802.1, from coordinate 127,206 downwards.
GAGCTCCCTCGGCGCAGAGCAGTGCAGGCTCGCCCGGGCGCTGCCCGCTCATTGATGCTTGCCGCCGCTGCCGGGCTGGGGGGAGCGAGGCAGGCTGCTGAAATCTCCCTGAAGCCTGGCAGCAGAACTGTGGAGGAGAGAGATGGAATACAAATCATGGGCGCCTGTGGTGCTTGGGTAGTTTGTATCCCCCTACCTTCTTTTTTTTTTTCTTCTCTTTCTTTTCTCCCCCTTTTTCCCCTCTCCTTCACTCCCATGTTTTTTGTTTCCCCCCCTTATTCCTCCTACTCTTCCCTCCATTTTCTCCACTCCTTCGTCCTCTTTTTTTCTAATCTCATTTTTTTCTCCCCACTTTCTTCCTCCTCCTTTTTTGTCCCTCCCCATTTCCCTTCATTTTTTTCTTCTCCCTTTTCTTTTTTTCTTCCCCCCCTTTTTCCTTCTTTTTTCTTCCCCCTATTCCCTTCTTTTTTTTCTTCCCTCTTCTTTCTGCCTCCCTTTTTTTCTCCTCCCCTTTTTTCTTTTCCTTTTCTCTCCCTCCTTTTTTTCTTCTCTCTGTTGTCCCTTCTCTTTTTCCNGCCCCCCCCCCTTTTTCTTTCTCCTTTTTTCTTCCCTCTTTTTTTCAGTCTCCTTACCCTCCCCTCCCTTTTTTTTTTCCCTCTTCCTGGATTTTCCTCCCACTTTTTTTTCCTCATTTTTCCCTTCTTTGCCCTGCTCCTCTTCTTCCTTTTTTCCCCCTCCTTCTTCCTACTTTTTTTCCTTGCCCTCCTTCCCTGCCCCCATCTGCCCAGCCCATGCCTTTGTGAGTCCGAGGGCAACACAAAACAGTTCCATGTGGGAAAGTTAAGGAATTAATGTGCCATGCCTTAGTGTTACTGTACTGGGGCTAAGCAGATGGTGCAATTAGCCCACAGCGGTGAGGAGCTATTTTTCTGATGAGATAAAAGGAAGTAGTTGTGGGTGGTGGAAGAAGAAGAAGTCTCTGAATTAGGCAAGGCTTACAAAGTGTTTATCCAAACGTATGAAGGTTGCTTTCCAATTGCAGTCCTTTTCAGTGTGTTTTTTTCCTCTCTCTCTTCCCCCCTCCCCCCTTTGTTTTTTGTTTATTGAGTAGCTTGTAAGGGAAAAATATTTTGTGGAAGTATTTTTCAACACTTTTACCAAAGCTTATCTGGAAGAGTGAAGAAACAGAAAATAGACATTCCCTTTGCTTGGCTGAGAGTGTTCATTTAGCTTTGGAGTGATGGGGAAAGAGCCCTCCCTCCCTCCCTCCCTCCCTCTGAATTAACCAGGTTGGTAGAGGCCTTCTTCAAAATCGAGTCCAACCTAACACCTTCTAACCAACTAAACCCTGGTACCAAGTGCCTCATGCAGCCTCCTTTTAAACACCTCCAAGGATGGTAACTCCACCATCTCCCCGGGCAGCCCATTCCAATGTCAGTTTCTCTTGCTGTGAAGATTTTTTTCCTAGCATCCAACCTGAACCTGTCCCTGCTGCAGCTTGAGACTGTGTCCCTTGGTGCTGTCACTGGGTGCTTGAGAGAAGAGAGCACATCCCACTATTGTTCTCTACAGCTTCCTGAAAGGAGGCAGGAGTGAGGTGGGGGTTGGGGTCTTTTCCCTAGTATCAGCTGATAGAATGAGAGAAAATGCCTAAAATTCTGCCAGGGAGGTTCAGCCTGGAGAAGTCTCCAGGGAGACCTCAGAGCAGCCTTCCAGTACCTGAAGGTACAGGGAAGCTGGGGAGGGACTTTTGACAAGGGCTGGCAGTGACAGGACAAGGTACAATGGCTCTGAGCTGGAAGAGAGGAGATTGAGGTTGGAGATGAGGAAGAGATTCTTGAGAGCGAAGATGGTGAGACACTGGCACAGGTTGCCCAGGGAGGCTGTGGATGCCCTTTCCCTGGAGGTATTCAAGGCCAGGCTGGATGAAGCTTTGAGCAACCCATGCTGGTGGGATGTGTCCCTGCCCGTGGCAGAAGGAGTTGGAACTGGATGATATCTATGGTCCCTTCCAACCCAAACCATGAGATGATTGATTCTGTATTAGGACATAGCAGCTATTGCTTGCTTTTAATTCTGCATGCAAGCTACCCTGGGACTAATGTGTCCACATAATTACTGGTTTGATGTATTTACTGTAGTTTCTTACTGAGCCTTCCATTTCACCCTGCTGAACATGAGGACAAAATCAGAGTCACAACAGCAACTTCATACTTAAAGATGTTTGCCTGTAGAGGAACTGGTTGAAGTGTGATAAATTTCTGTCCTGTAATTCTTGGCTTAGTTCACAGAAATAACTCTGTCCTTATGCAGTTTTGCTCAAGTTAATGAAGAGGCCAGGATGGCCCCAAGACAGTAGAGGTCATCTGCTGCAGCTGGCAGGTGTGGATGTGCTCTTGCTAATGTTGTACAGCATCTTTATGTCAGCAGTCAGAGAGCAGAACATGTTCAGGAGGTTTTAAATTACAAATGTGCTTTCTAGATGGGACCAAAAAGACCTACTTTGAGGGAAACTCTCTAGTAGACTGGAGCAAAACTGCATGGATGGTTACTTAAGCCACTGTTGAGGCCACATCTTCAGTACTGGGCTCAGTTTTGAGCCTTTGCTGCTACAAGAAGGACATAATGCTGCTGGAATGGGTCCAGAGAAGGGAAATGAACCTAGTGAAGGGTCTGGAGAGCAGGGTTGGTGAGGAGCAGCTGAGAGACCTGGGGTTGCTTAGTCTGGAGAAGAGGAGGCTGAGGGCAGACCACTTCGCTTTCTACAACTCCCCCAAAGGAGATTGCAGTAAGGGTAGGGGTTGGGCTCTTCTCCCTAGAGTCAGGTGATAGAAGGAGAGGAAATGGCCTGAAATTGCTCCAGGGGAGGGTTAGTTTGGAGGTGAGGAAAAACTTGTTTGCTGCAAGAATAGTCAGACACTGCAACAGGCTGCCCAGGGAGATGGTGGAGTCCCCGTCCCTGGAGGTGTTGAAGCAAGGTGTGGCCATGACTCTTGGGAACATGGCCATGATGGTGGTGGGTTGCTGGTTGGACTGGATGACCTTAGAAGTCTCTTCTAACACAAACAATTCTGTGATTTGCTACCTTTCAGTGTGATCTTTCATCCTTGCCATTGGCACTTTATTTTGAAGAGCATAAATGTAACAGAGTCTTTCACTGCAACATCTGGCCTGTTTGAAACATATGTGCTAGACCAGCTGTGGAGTAGAGAACTTCATTCTTATTCATAGTTTATAAAGATTCCAATTAAAATGATGGTGACAATAATGTGCATCTCTGCATGTGCTGACAGCAGTGTGGGAAGGAGCTCTCCAGGAGATTGAGCACATCCTTCTTCCCTCATGGCTGCAAGGATGCCTCGTTGGGCAGTGCTGCTGAGGGAGTGGCTAGAAATGAAATGGCTTTTGTAGAATCACAGAACTGGTGAGGTTGCAAGAGACCTGTGAGATAGGTCCAACTCTCACCTGGAGCTCACAATCCCACCAGTGTCACTAAACCACCTCTTTCAGCATCACATCCATGCAGCTTTTAAACACTGCCAAGGGTTTGGGCCTGTTCAGTTTGGAGAGGAGAAGGCTCCCAGGTGACCTTTTTATGGCCTTTCAGTATCTGAAGGGGGCTACAAGAAAGTTGGTGAGGGACTTTTGAGGCTGTCAGGTAGCGATGGGACTGGGGGGGAATGGAACAAAGCTGCAGGGAGGAAGATTCAGCCTGGATGTTAGGAAGTTCTTCAGCATGAGGGTGGTGAGAGCCTGGAATGGGTTGCCTAGGGAGGTGGTGGAAGCTTCATCCCTGGAGGTGTTTAAGGCCAGGCTGCATGAGGCTCTGAACAGCCTGATCTAGTGTGAGGTGTCCCTGCCCATGGCAGAGGGTTTTCATCTGGTCCCTTCCAACCCTGACTGATTCTATGATGACTCCAGCACCTCCCTGGGCAGCCTGTGCCAGTGCCTGACAACCTTTGCTGGGAAGGAGTTGGTCCTAATGCCCAACCTGAACCTCCCCTGGCACAATTATTGCCACAGGGCATACCTGTACATCCCAATCCCTCAATTAGATTTTAAAGTGTTGATAGACTACCATAGAACTCTTGAGACTGGAGAGACCTTTCAGATCAAGTCCAGCTGCTTGCTTAGACCTTGCACTCCTGCCAGTGCTTCTAAGGCACTACCACTGCACCACCTCCCTAAAATGACAGGGCAGAAATGAAAAACAACTGATGGGTGACAGGCAGAGTGTGTGACCAACTGCCTGTACTTTCTGTGTCTTGAAGGAAGGGAGTAAGGATGTGATATTTTGGGCTGTCCCCAGAAATATGGACAAGTGGGGCAACAAGCTTTGCTGAAACAGAAATAGAAGATGATTCACAGGGGAGAGTGTCTGGAACAGAGAACGAAAGGGATGAATTGGCAGGAAAAGAAAAGCAGTAAGGTTCACAGAGATCACAGCTTTAGAGAGAAGGTGAAGGAGATTCCAAGGAAATTTGGGCTGGGAGGGAGAAGAAAGCACATGGGAGAGCCAAGTGTATAACATTGGCTCCACCAATAGGTAAGGTGGGGTTGGTCTCCACTCACATGCAGCAAGTGACAGGCAGCCTCAAGTTGTGCCAGGAGGGGTTCAGGTTGGATATTAGGAACAATTTCTTCCCAGCAGGGGCTCTGAGGTACTGGCACAGGCTGCCCAGGGAGGTGCTGCAGTCCCCATCCCTGGAGGGGTTTCAAAGCTGCATGGATGTGCTGCTGAGGGAGGCGGTTTAGTGGCGGTGGCTGAGCAGCAGTGGTGGGGCTGTGAGTGGTTGGATTTGATCTCAGAGGTCTCTTCCAACCTCAACAGTTCTATGGTTCTGTGAACAGAAACTAGAAGGAGGGATCTGGCCTTGCAAGCACTCAAGTGAAGGATTGCCCAGCTTTCCAGTGCAGAAGAGCAAGCATTGCTTGGAACAAGTTCTTTACTGTGAGGGTGGAACACTACAACAGGTTGCCCAGGGAGGTGGTTGAGGCCCCTTCTTGGAGATACTCAAAGTGAGACTGGACAGGGCTCTGAGCAACTTGACCTAGTTGAGGATGTCTCTGCTAACTGCAGGGGGTTGGGCTGCATGAGCTTTGGAGTGACCTGTTGGAAGGCAGTGAAGGGGAAAGGGATCTGGGGGTCCTGGTGGATGAGAGGATGCCCATGAGCCAGCAATGTGCTCTGGTGGCCAGGAGGGCCAGTGCCATTCTGGGGTGTGTTAGATGGGCTGTGATTAGTGGGTAGAGGTTCTCCTGCTCTCTCTGCTCTGCCCTGGTGAGGCCACAGCTGGAGTACTGTGTCCAGTTCTGGGCCCCCAAGTTCAAAAGGGACATAGAACTGCTTGAGAGAGTCAAGTCAGTGCAGAGTCACAAAGGTGATGTAAGGAACGGAACATCTCTGTTACAAGGAGAGCCTGAGGCAGCTGAGGCTGTGCTGCTGGGGGAAGAGGAGCCTCAGAGGTGACCTCATCAATGAGTATAAAGGTGTAAAGGTGAGTGCCAGAGGCTGGAGCCAGGCTCTGCTGGGTGATGCCAGTGACAGCACAAGGGGCAGTGGTGGAAGCTGAGGCAGAGGAAGTTCCATGGAAACATGAGGATGAATTTTTTCCCTGTGAGGGTGACAGAGCCCTGGCACAGGCTGCCCAGGAGGGTTGTGGAGTCTCCCTCTGGAGATATTCAGGAGCTGCCAGGATGTGTTGCTGTGTGATCTGCTCTGGGTGCTCCTGCTCTGGCAGGGGTTGGACTGGATGAACTTTGGAGGTCCCTTCCAGCCCCTGACACTCTGTGATTCTGTGATTCCCTTCCAACCCAGACCATTCTGTGCTCACCACCTCCTCCATGCCCCTGCTGTCTTTGCAGGTAGCACCTTGGGCTTGCACTCACTTTTAGTCACTGTCAAGATGTCAGAAATTCCTTAAGGGCTTTGATAGTGGTTGCAGAGTGTCTTGAAAGTAGCCGTAGCTGTGTATGGGAATTTGGAACCAGTGTCAAGGCTTGACAAAGGGAAGTTTGTAACTTAATTTATGCCTGTTAGCTCCAGGCTGAGCAAACAATGAAGTGCTTTAACCTTGTGTGTACCAAAAGCCTTCCTTGGGCTTGCTTCAGACAAGTTTTTCACGCACAAACTGCGGCCACTTTAAACCTATTGAGGCATCTGTCCGGATTTATTTAAGCTCTGTGTTTGGAATGATGGCATTCCATTTTCCACAGCCCGTGGATCAGAGCAGCTTGATGGGTGGGTAGAGCATAGTAATCTGGGTTTGAATGGCTGTGGTTTGCAGTGATGCTCTTGCTATTATTGGCTGGAGGCAAATTACTTGATGAGTGGCTTAAAAGCACAACTTTGCATATGTTCACATTTTGAATGCTGTTTGCATTTTTCATATTCTTTTTATATCATCTTCTATCTTGCAAAGCCCAAATGCTTGCCCCCCCCCACTTTTTCCCAGAATACATAGGAAAAAAACCCTCTATTTTTAAAGCTACATTTCCATCTGTTGGTTTTTCTTATTAACAGAGAAGAAGAGGCAGAGAGGGAGGTGGGAAGAGATGCAGCAGTGCAAGCTGGCATTTAATTCAGCCCAACAAATAAGGAAAACTTTAATTACCTGTACACAGCAGCTTCATTTGAAAATGATCTTGCAGAGCTCCACTTTCTGCTGTTTTGAAGAGCCTGATATTGTCTAAGCCTCTCGCTGCAGTCTTGACTTGTGTTAGAGGCTGTTAAAATAAGAGGTGAGACACTATGGGTGAGTGAGAGGTGAACACTACCCTCCTGGTGATCCTTCCTCTCTCTTTCTGCAGGGAACATGGAATCAAAACAGTTCCTATTTCTACAGGATTTGTCTTGTTTAAAGTAAAGAACTAATTGTAGAGTCACAGAATGGTTTGGGTTGGAAGGGACCTTTGAGATCATTCATCTCCAACTCCCTGCCATAGGCAGGGACACCTGCTACTAGCCCAGGTGGCTCAAGCCTTGAATGCCTCCAGGTAGGGGGCGTCTGCAGCCTCTCTAGGCAACCTGTGCCAGTGGCTCACCACCTTCACTCTGAAGAATTTCTTCTTCATCTCCAGTCTCAAACTGCCTCTCCCAGCTCAAAGCCATTGCCCCTCTTCCTGTCACTGCCAGCCTTTGTCAAAAGTCCCCCCCCAGCTCTTATGTAGACCCGTTTCAGGTCCTGGAAAGCTGCTCTGAGGTCTCCCTGGAGCCTTCTCTTCTCCAGGCTGAAGAGCCCCAACTCCCCCAGCCTGTCCCCACTGGTGAGGTTCTCTAGCCCTCTGATCCCACTCCAACAATTCCATATTCTTCTTGTGCAGGGGCACCACATATGGATGCAGTGCTCCTTTTAGACACCATACAGAATTATAGAATCATAAGATCTCACTACCCTCATGGTGAAGAACTTCCTAACATCCAGTCTGAATCTACCCATTTCCAGCTTGGTTCCTTTCCCCCCAGTCCTATCATTACCTGACAGCCTAAAAAGTCCCTCCCCTGTTTTCTTGTAGGCTCCCTTCAGATACTGGAAAGCCACGGTAAGGTCACCTCAGAGCTTTCTCCTCTCCAGTCCTTTTGGAAAACATTTCACCACAATTTAATTAATAACAAGGTGTTGAAAGTTCATCTCTAGACTTTTTCTGGCAGTGTTTCAGACCACAATTTTTAACCAAGGGAGAAGAGTAAGACACTAAAGCTTGCCAAGTGAGCTCTTGGTGTTTTTTCTGCACCTTGAGCCAGTGTTCCAATACATAGGAGGAGGAATGGTGTGCAGTGGTAGTTTCATGAAGTGCCTGTGATTTCAGTGAGTTAGCACTCAGCCACTTCAGCCTCGGTTTACATTTGCACTGATGATGGCAAGGCAGGTTGGGTGTGTGCTGAGCCATGCCGATTTTCTCAGTGCCCAGTGCAGTGGCTCATTACTGTCCTTAAGCACCAGTATCCTGATCTTGCTTCCCTGGGGGAAGAAATTGTCATCTGAGCTATTGGTCACCACTCTTTCCCAGAATATTTGTGAGATAGTATGGTTGCTTACAGGATCAACCAGGTTGGAAGAGACCTCCAAGCTCAGCCAGTCCAACCTAGCACCCAGCCCTAGACAATCACCCAGACCATGGCACTAAGTGCCCCAGCCAGGCTTGACTTCAACACCTCCAGGCACGACAACTCCACCACCTCCCTGGGCAGCCCATTCCAATGCCAATCACTCTCCCTGCCAACAACTTCCTCCTAACATCCAGCCTAGACCTGCCCTGGCACAGCTTGAGGCTGTGTCCCCTTGTTCTGTTGCTGCTTGCCTGGCAGCAGAGCCCAGGCCCCTCCCCAGCCTTGCTGCCCTTCTCTGAACACCTTCCAGCACCTCAACATCTCTCTGGAATTGACACTCAAGGTGTGTCCTGAGCAGTGCTGAGCACAGGGGCAGAAGAACCTCCCTTGTCCTGCTGCCCACACTGCTCCTGAGCCAGCCCAGGATGCCATTGGCTCTGCTACCCACCTGGGCACACTGCTGCCTGACGTTCAGGAACTCCCCCCCAATTAAAATTTCCCTGATGGCTTGGATGTAAGCTAAAGCTCTGTTTACAGCAAAGCTAAATTCAGAAGCAGATATGCACAGTCTATTTACAGTGATAGACAATTTAGAAACGATACAAAAATCCAAACTTCCCAACCCCCAGACAAAGAAAAAGAAGCCCAGAAGGGATCCGCTGTACCCCCTCTCTCTGTCAGACAGACAACAACCAGCAAGGCTTAGCTGTTACCTGTTAGCCAAGGTTAGTGGAAAAGGTGAGAGAGAATTAAAGAGATCCAGAGCTCAGAAGCAAAGGAAGAATTGTTTATACTTTGGCTTTTAATCCCTTTTGACAAAGCAATGACTTTGTCATTATTATTCTTTTTACAGCCCATGATCTAGAGTGATTGGCATTGGAATGGGCTGCCCAGGGAGGTAGTGGAGTTGCTGTCCCTGGAGGTGTTCAAGCAAACTGGCTGGGGCACTTAGTGCCATGGTCTGGTTGCCTGGATAGGGCTGGGTGCTAGGTTGGACTGGCTGAGCTTGGAGCTCTCTTCCAACCTGGTTAATTCTATGATTCATTAGAATATTCCAGTGAGCCTTAAAGCCACACACAGCCTAAGGGAGCCTTTAGAGAGCTGTTTAGAAAGTATTTGCATCACTCAGACTTTCTCTTAAGGAATAGAGGTACTGGTAGTAAAATGCCATGGCATAGCAACTGTGGAAGGTGAGATTTGCAAACCTGGTTATTGGAGGCCACTTGGAAAAGCTTCTGCCAGTCTTGTGTGATTTCTGTTACTACCTGCAGGTAGAATAGATTCTTATTAAGTAAAACAAGGCCTCTCTTGAAGGTCTTACTGGACTCGTTCCTTTGCATCTGGTTATTTACAAGCGAGCATGGGAGTAAAGTTGATGGGGAGAAGGGAAAGAGGAACTTCTGGGTCGTGAAATGTGGCTAATTTCAAACCTTGTAATTTAGTTTCAATTGAAACTTAACTGCACCTAAATAGCTGGGCTGTCAGTTTGGTTTCTGTCCCAGACACAGCAGCCTCCTGCTATTTACTGTCTGTATTAAAGCCTTCTCCAAGCTTGACTTTGACAGCCTGCTCGTGACCGGCATAGCGCATCGGTGCTTGGTTACCAGCCTGCCTTTGCCATGCAGCTCTCAAGCCTTCTCTGCCTCTTCACTACCTTGGAATTTGGCTTCTGGGGGATTAATCATCAGAGATAAGATTCAGACCTGCATATGTTCTGTTTCTCTGTCACTTTGTGCTGAGTGGCAGTTTGTTGTGGGGATGGGGTGCGGAATGTGGAGGGGGGAGAGGGCCAGGGGAATGTTGTGCAGCCGCAGCCACCCTTGCAGCACAGAGAAGGGATTTTGGGAGGCCTTTGGGAATTCCAGACTGGAAACTGCTACTGCAGCAACAGAAGAGGCTGTTGGGCAGCCACAGCCACCCTTCTGGCACAGAGAAAGGATTTGGTGGGGTCTTTGGGAATTCCAGACTGGAAACTGCTACTGCAGCAGCAGAAGAGGCTGTTGGGCAGCCAGCAGAGAAGGGATTTGGGGGGGGGCTTTGGGAATTCCAGACTGCAAACTGGTACTGCAGAAGAGGCTGTTGGGCAGCCACAGCCACACTTGCACCACAGAGAAGGTGGTTTGAGGGGGGCTTTGGGAATTCTAGATGGCAAAGTAGTACTGTGCCTGCACAAGAGGCTGTTGTGCCGCCACAGAGAAAGCATTTTGTGGGGCCTTTGGGACTTCTAGATTGCAGACTGGTACTGCAGCAGCAGAAGAGGCTGTTGAAGCCCTGTGGGGGATTTGTTTTCTGGGCAGCCAGAAGCTCCATGTGAATTCCCTTTCTCAGCTCAGGTGTGGTCATCTGGGAAGACTGCAGCTGCTGCGCTGCTGTGCTGGCATCTCTGCACAGCTCTGGTGCTCATAGCCTCAACACAGAGCAGAGGGTCACCCCCGCGGTGGTGTCTGCAGAATTGCAAGTGGCCAATGTGTATTGGTGCTGGTCTGCAGTAGGGCTTCAGGCTCGTTAAGGAAATGGGCAGCAAAACGCTCCCCAGGATGGTGTTTATGGTCAAGAAAGTGGTGGGGTTGAAGCTGTGCTCTGAGGGAAGGGATGGCTCATCACACAGAAAAACAGTTTTCTTAGGAGCCCAGGAGGGTTACATTTCAAGTATTGGTGCTCCTTGTTTCATGGCTACATCCTCCCTTAAGTGTAATCACTTACTGCATGAATTGCAGAATTACAGAGTGGTAGGGATTGGAAGGGACCTCTGGAGGTCGTTGAGTCCAACCTCCCTACCAAGCAGGATCACCCAGGGCAGGTCACGCAGGAGTGCATCCAGGTGGGTCTTGAAAGTCTTCAGAGAAGGAGACTCCACAACCTCTCTGGGCAGCCTGCTCCAGGGCTCCAGCACCCTCACAACAAAGAAGTTTCTCCTCATGTTCAGGTGGAACTCCCTGGGTTCCAGTTCATGTCCGTTGCTGCTTGTCCTATCCCAGGACAGCACTGCACAGAGCCTGGCCCCTGCTTCTTGGCATTCACCCCTCAGCTATTTGTAACCATTGCTCAGATCCCCTCTCAGCCTTCTCTTCTGCAGGCTACCCAACCCCAGGGCTCTCAGCCTTTCCTTCTCACACAGATGTGCCAGGCCCTTCAGCACCCTCGTTGCCTTTGTCAGACTCTGTCCCTGTCCCTCTCGAACTGGGGAGTCCAGAAGTGGACAAAATACTCCTGATGTGGTCTCGCTGGGGCAGAGTAGATGGGGAGGAGAACCTCCCTTGACCTGCTGGCCACAATTGCCTTGATAAGAGTTTTTTGTTTTCTTCTTGTACCCATATAAAAGGAAAAAAACACTCGAAGGAGTTTTCATCTTGTGTTGGTCTGCAGGAACACAGCTTTTGTGTGTGCTCATCCACTGCTTATGACTTGGCCTTCCTGACTTTTTTCCCAGGTTTGAATATGTAGGAGCTTAATGAATGTTAGTCCTGTACAGATGAAAGGTGAAGAAACGAGTCCTTAATTCATAGATCAGCTTAGGAAAGACTTGTGTAGGCCTTGGAGAGCTTTTGTTGCTCACTGTTACACCGAAGGTGAGTACAGGAGGCTTTCAGCAGCTTGCTTTGTTGGTGTTCCCTGGTCTGTGCACAGTGACATGGAAAGCAGCCGGAGCTGGCCAAGTCTGCTTTGGAGTTAGTAACATCTGTCTGAATTTCATCCTGAGGCTTAAGGAGAGGACTCTTTGTTTCACAGGCATGTGAATTCAGCTGTTGAACTGGAAAAGGGAGTCTGTCATGTCAGGGATGGATTGGGCTTGTATCTTACCGATGAAGCCAGGATGCTGTTATTTCTAGGTGTGCTTCCAGCGCCTCTTTGCTGTTCAGCAGCAGGGGACTATTGTGGCCTTCGCTTTTCTTTCCCTTCTCAGTCACAACTTCTTACTGAGCAGAGAATTGCAGAGGCTTCTTCAGTAAGCCAGGCAGTGATTGGAATCAAGTGGATTTTTTTCCTCCTCTTAGTTATTGACTTCCTTTTTACAATGATTTGCCTCCTTTTAAAAAATGATTTATTGTCTTTGTTCTGAGCAAAGTGTTTTGCTGAGGTTGCAACCTCGTTATGGATAGAAGTTGTTTGGAAGGTTTCCATTGTGACATAGGCTTTGAATGAACCTTTCCCTGAAGATCACAGAGTCATAGAATCAGTCAGACTTGAAAGGGACCACAAGGATTATACCCCTGTGCTCAGCACTGCTCAGGCCACACCTTGAGTCCAGTTCTGGGCCCCTCAATTCAAGAGAGATGTTGAGGTGCTGGAAGGTGTCCAGAGAAGGGCAGCAAGGCTGGGGAGGGGCCTGGAGCACAGCCCTGTGAGGAGAGGCTGAGGGAGCTGGGGGTGTGCAGCCTGCAGAAGAGGAGGCTCAGGGCAGACCTCATTGCTCTCTACAGCTACCTGAAGGGAGGCTGTAGCCAGGTGGGGTTGGGCTCTTCTGCCAGGCAACCAGCAACAGAACAAAGGGACACAGTCTCAAGCTGTGCCAGGGGAGGTCTAGGCTGGATGTTAGGAGAAAGTTGTTGTCAGAGAGAGTGATTGGCATTGGAATGGGCTGCCCAGGGAGGTGGTGGAGTCTCTGTGCCTGGAGGTGTTGAAGCCAAGCCTGGCTGGGGCACTTAGTGCCATGGTCTGGTTGGTTGGCCAGAGCTGGGTGCTAGGTTGGACTGGCTGAGCTTGGAGGTTTCTTGCAACCTGGTTGATTCTATGATTGTAATTCCAGCCCCCATGCCATGGGCAGGGACACCTCACTCTAGGTCAGGCTGTCCAGAGCCTCATCCAGCCTGGCCTTAAACACCTCCGGGGATAAGGCTTCCACCATCTCCCTGGGCAACCTCTGCCAGAGTCTCACCACCCTCATGCAGAAGAACTTCCTCCTAACATCCAGTCTGAATCTACCCATTTCTGGCTTTATTCTTTTCTCCCCAGTCCTATCACTGCCTGACAGCCTAAAAAGTCCCTCCACAGCTTTTTTGTAGCCCCTAGGAGCCATCTCCTCCCAGACTGCACAGCTCTAACTCCCTCAGTCTCTCCTCACAGCAGAACAGTTCCACCTCTCAGGTCATCCTCATGGCCCTTCTATGGACACCTTCTAGCACCTCCATATCCCTCTTTTCCCAGGGGCTCTGGAACTGGATGCAGTGCTCCAGGTGGGGTCTCAGCAGTGTGGAGCAGAGGGGCAGGATCACTTCTCTCTCCCTGCTGCCCACACTGCTTTTGCTGCAGCCCAGCACAGGGTTGCTGTCTGGGCTGCACTCACACTGCAGGCTCTTGTTGAGCTTTTTATCACTCCAGACTCCCAGGTCCTGTTCCTCAGGGCTGCTTTCAACCATTCCCCACCCAGCCTGGAGTTGTGCTTGGGATTGCACCCACCCAGGTGCAGGACCTTACACTTGGACTTGTTGAATGTCATGAAGTTGGCCTGGGCACACCTCTGCAGCCTGTCCAGGTCTCTCTGGATGGTATCCCTCTTCCTCCTCCAGCCTGCATCCTCCTTTAGGTCTTTTACTGGTTTGAGGCTAATGTGGAGTATTTCAGCGAGAGAAATGAGATCATTGGTTGTGAAGAGAAAATAATGACAATGTCTGTATCGTGAATTGGTTTGCTGAGAGGGATCAAGAGCCGAAATCTCAACAATGTGCCCTGCTCTGGTCTGGGACACTGCATCTGTTCACTTCCTCCTCACTCATAGAATCACAAAATTAACCAGGTTGGAAAAGACCTCTGGGATTATTGACCCTAACCTATCACCTGGCACCTTCTAATGAACTGAACCATGGCACTAAGTGCCTCATGCAGCCTCCTCCTAAACACCTCCAGGAATGGGGATTCCATAATCTCCCCAGGGAAGCCCATTCCAATGGACTCTGTCCTACTTCTTCCTACTTTCCTGCTACTTTTGGCCAACAGAAAACAACAAAAGCTTTGCTGCTTGTTTCATTTACCTGGGAAAGTACAGGGAGAAAGAGAAGGTAGCTTTGAGCTCCTTCTGAATAGCTTTGTCCTGGAGAGAGTTTGGATTTCTTTGTTATTTCTAATTTGTATGTAATTGTAAATGCTAGCAAATATATTGTGTATACAGAGCCATAGAATCAAGCAGGTTGGAAGAGACCTCCAAGATCATCCAGCCCAACCTAGCACCCAGCCCTATCCAGTCAACCAGACCATGGCACTAAATGCCTCATCCAGTCTCTTCTTGAACCCCTCCAGGGACGGTGACTCCACCACCTCCCTGGGCAGCCCATTCCAATGCCAATCACTCTCTTTGGGAAGAACTTCCTCCTAACATCCAGCCTATACTTCTCCCAGCACAACTTGAGACTGTGTTCCCTTGTTCTATTGTTGGGTGCCTGGGAGAAGAGACCAAACCCACCTGGCTACAGCCTCCCTTCAGGTAGTTGTAGAGAGCAATGAGGTCTGCCCTGAGCCTCCTCTTCTGCAGGCTGCACACCCCCAGCTCCCTCAGCCTCTCCTCACAGGGTTTGTGTTCCAGGGCCCTCCCCAGCCTTGCTGCCCTTCTCTGGACACCTTCCAGCACCTCAACATCTCTCTTGAATTGAGGAGCCCAGAACTGGACATAGCACTCAAGGTGTGGCCTGACCAGTGTTGAGTACAGGAGCAGAAGAACCTCCCTTGTCCTGCTGCCCACACTGCTCCTGATATCTGCTTATACATTTAGCTTTGCTGCAAGTAGAGCTTCATCTTACTTTGAAGCTGTCTGAGCTAGTCTGGTAAATTCCAGTAGTGGTGGGGAAAGGAAGTTCTTAACCCACCACAACTCCAAAGGAGCAGAAGCCCACTTGCAGCCTGGGGCTGGGGGAGCAGGGCTTTGAGGTCTCCGTGCAGCACTGCAAATCCTCCCTGTCCTTTGCATCCTGAATGCTGCTGGTACAGGAGCGTTGATGCCTGATCACCCCCAGCACGGGAGGGAACAGTGTTAATGTTTATTGGCATTGTCTGGCCTTGCTTTGTTGCTGCCAATTCTCATCCATAATGCAGCGTGCAGAAAGACATTGATGTGCCTAATGAGTTCTGAACATCTGTACAGAAGTGCTGCTGGCTGCTGCTGTGGTGAGGGTGCTGGAAATGCTGCCTGACTACTGCAGATACCCACAAAGGCAGCCTGGGAGCTCAACAGTGCTTGGAAAGTCGTGTCCTAAATATTTAAAGACAGTTTGGGCTTTGCAGAGTAGCTTTAGCTGGTGTCAGTGCAACTCTTGAGTTTTGCAGCGTGGGGTTTGGTTGTTTTTTTTTCTCTCTAGGTTTGTGTTTGAGGAAGGAAAGGAAGCCAAAAGAATTGCAGATGAAATTGTGTGTGATAAAATGTACCTTGAGTATGCAGCATGGTCAGGATATTTCCTGCTGATGCACACTTGCATTTGAATGCTTTTTCCACGAGGAAGCTTTTATGGGCTGTGTTGTGTTGGTTGTTTTTTTTTCCCCTCCTCAATTAGCCATTAGGCTTACAGATCATTATTTAATGGATGGTGTATTAATGGACTTCCCACTCTAATTACTAAACTAAGTGCTTTTGCAAATGCACTAAGTCAGTCAGTGATGGAGTGTGTGTGTTGGATCTTGAACTCTTACTTTTCACTGAGCTGCCCTAGCTGTTTAGAACAGAGAGATGTTGATAATCTCTCTTCTGAGTGTTAGTCACACCTCAGTGCTACATGTAGGTACCAGTGGTAAACCTCTTGTCAGTGAACTCAGTGTTGTTATTTTTACCATTAGCTGTTCTTTTTGATGCTAATTGGAGGTGGTGATTTTGTTGAATGAGTAGAGATTATTTGGTCCTGACCCATAGCTCTTCAAGTTCTGTTATTAATGATAAAGTGTGGGCTCAGAGAATCACAGAAAGGTAGGGAAGGGAGGGTGGGAAGGGAGCTCTGGAGATTGAATCTAACCCACCTGCCAAAGCAGGATCACCCAGGGCAGGGCACACAGGAGTCATAGAATCATAGAATATTAGGGGCTAGAAGGGACCTCCAGAGATCATCTGGTCCAGCCCTCCTGCCAGAGCAGATCACAGAGGAACACATCCAGATGGTTCTTGAATATCTCCAGAGAGGGAGACTCCACAACCCCCCATGGCAGCCTGTTCCAGGGTCCTGTCACCCTTACAGGGAAAAAAATCTTCCTCAGGTTCACATGGAACCTCCTGTGCCTCAACTTTCACCCACTGCCCCTTGTCCTGTCACTGGGCATCACCAAGAAGATGGCTCCAGCCTCCTGGCTCTCACCCCGCGTGTATTTACAAACACGAATGAGGAATGCATCCAGATGGGGTTTGAAAGTCTTCAGGTAATGGAGACTGGGCAGCCTGCTCCAGGCCTCCAGCACCCTGCCAGGAACGAGGCTGAGGTGGACCCTCCAGTGTTGCAGAGCTGTGTATCCATAGCTATGCATGGGATGCATCTAAAGGGATTTATTTATTAGCCTCTGGCCTTAGATGTTGTTGTGTTGTATTCATGTAAAAACCTTTGCCTGGGCTAAGATTTGTAACTTAGCAAGGGTGTGTTGCATTTGTATCAGGATGAAAGCTGCAGAACTGTTGTTTAAGGTGTTTTACTGAAGGCAATGAGCAATGAGACATGGTCAGGGCTATTGTTTTGAGTGCTGTTCCCCTTCTAAGCCTTTGGGATACATTCTAGGCTGAAAATTCATCTTCCAGGAACTGACACCAGGAAAGGGGAAGCTCACTGAAGAACTTCACAGGCTCACAGGATGTCAGGGGTTGGAAGGGACCCAAAGAGCTCATCGAGTCCAACCCCCCTGCCACAGCAGGACCATACAGTCTAGCTCATGGCACACAGGAACACATCCAGACAGACCTGGAAAGGCTCCAGAGAAGGAGACTCCACAACCTCTCTGGGCAGCCTGTGCCAGGGCTCTGGGACCCTTACAGTCAAGAAGTTCCCTTTTGTGTTGAGGCAGGGTCTCTTTTGCTGCAACTTACACCCATTGCTCCTTGTCCTATCCCAGGGAGCAGTGAGCAGAGCCTGTCCCCCGCTCCTAACCCCCAGCCCTCAGATAGTTACAGACATCTATTAGATCCCCTCTCAGTCTTCTCCAGACTAAACAGCCCCAGGTCCCTCAGCCTCTCCTCATCAAGCAGTGCTCCACTCCCCTCATGATCCTTGTAGCTCTCCCTTGGGCTCTCTCCAGCAGATCCCTGTCACTCTTCAACTGGGGAGCCCAAAACTGAGCACAGTACTCAAGATGAGGTCTCAACAGGGCAGTGTAGAGTGGGAGGAGGACCTCCCTTGACCTGCTGGACACACTCTTCCTAATGCACCCTAGGATCCCATTGGCCTTCTTGGCCACAAGGGCACATTGCTGTGCCATGGGGAACTTGTTAGCCACCAGGACCCCCAGGTCCCTCTCCACAGGGCTGCTCTCCAGCAGTCTCCTCCCAGCCTGTCCTAGTGCAGTTTATTCTTCCTCCCCAGCTGCAGGACTCTGCACTTGTCCTTGTTGAACTTCATCTGGTTCCTCTGTGCCCAGCTCTGTCTGCCCAGGTCTGTCTGGATGGCAGCACAGCCTGCAGCTGTCTCAGCCAAGCCTCCCAGCTTGGCGTCGTCAGCAAACTTGCTGAGCAGACCTTGTACCCTCAGCAATGTCATTGATGAAGATGTTGAGCTTTAATATGAAGCTTAGCAGCGTGGCTTGGAACAGCAATCACAGCAGTGATGTGTGCTGCTGTGGACCTTGCATACCACAGCTGTGGTCTTTGCACGCACACAGAACGCGTTGGGTCGGAAGGGACCCTCAGAGCTCATCTCGTCCAGTCCCCTGCAGTCAGCAGGGACATCTCCAACTAGATCAAGTTGCTCAGGGCCCCATCAAGTTTGACCTTGAGTGACTCCAGTGCTGGGGCCTCCAGCACATCTCTGGGCAACCTGAGGGTTTTCTAAATGGGTTTGGGCAGTGGGAGGTTGCTGTGTGCAAGCTGCTTGCAGTGAGCCTCTTTGGCTCATTAGTCTTCTGGGTCAGGTGTCTGGCTGGAAAATCCCAGAGTGCTGAGCTGGATCAAAGGAGAAAAAAAAACAGAATACATTTGTTTTAAGTTGGCTGTGGGGAGACCTTATTGCAGCCCTCCAGCACCTGAAGGGGACTGTATCAAAGTTCCAGTTAGCTCTGCTGTGCTCTTGGAGCAGGTCCAGAGGAGGGCACAAAGATCATCAGAGGACTGGAGCACCTCTGCTATGGGGACAGGCTGGGAGAGTTGGGGCTGTTCAGCCTGGAAAAGTGAAGACTCTGGGGAGACCTTAGGGCAGCCTTCCAGTACCTGAAGGGAGCTACAGGAGAGCTGAGGAGAGACTTTTGACAAGGGCTGGGAGTGACAGGATGAGGGATAATGGCTTTGAGGTGGGAGAGGGGAGAGTGAGAGTGGTGATGAGGAAGAGATTCTTTATAGTGAGGGTGGTGAGACACTGGCACAGGTTGCCCACGGAGGTTGTAGATGCCCCCTCCATGGAGGTGTTCAAGGCCAGATTGGATGGCACCTTGAGCAACCTGGGCTGGTGAGAGTTGTCTCTGTGCATGGCAGGGGGGTTGGAACTGGATCTTTGAGGTCCCCTCCAAAGCATTCTATGTTTCTATGCAAGCATTCAAGCACTGTGGTACAATAGACTTGCTGGTGACAATACTGACAGCTCTGCCAGTGCCTTGTTTTCACCTGGGTCCTTGCTGCAAAACCACACAGCTACCCCAAGAGGTGTGGGGTTTATGGAGGGGAGTTGGTGTCTTCTCCCAGGCAAGCAGCAACAAAACAAGGGGACAGGGTCTCAAGTTGTGTGAGGGCAGGTCTAGACTGGATGTTAGGATGTTGGGATGTTGGCAGAGAGAGTGATTGGCACTGGAATGGGCTGCCCAGGGAGGTGGTGGAGTTGCTGTCCCTGGAGGTGTTCAAGACAAGACTGGATGGAGCACTTAGTGCCATGGTCTGGTTGATTGTCTAGGGCTGGGTGCTAGGTTGGACTGGCTGAGCTTGGAGGTCTCTTCCAACCTGCTTGATTCTATGATTCAGTTGCTGGACACTTTTTGTGGTTTTCTTTTTCTTCTTCTTTTCATTTGGGGATTGCTCAGAATGTTCTGAATCGTTGCTAGGAGTTCCCAAAGAAACTCAACGATTCCTGGTCAAAGAGACTTGAAAGTAGACTGCCATCTGTAGTGCCAGGCTGAGTGGGCAGCAGGGCAGCAAGGCAGTAATCCTGGCTTTCAGAAGACACTCACTTGCTTCCCCTCTCATGTGGATTGCTCTAGAAGTGCTGAATAGCTCCTTAGTGAGTCACAGGTTGCAGGCCAGGCTGTGTGTAATGCTCTTTGTGCCCTTGGTCACTTCATCACAGGGCTGACACAACAGGACTGACTCAACATAGCTTCCAGTCTCTTCTTTCCAGGCAGCATCAAGAGATCCTGATAAGAGTGCAGGCTTTGCAGAAATGCTAATGCTAGATAGGGGAATGCATTTTTACCCCTCCAGGCAACCTGTCTCCTTGAATCCCAGCTGTGCCCTGCTGCTAGGAGAGAGAAAGTGACCTTCAGTGTTCAGTGGGGTTTTGTTACTCAAGTGTTTAATTTTTTAAGCAGCCTTTTAGATTAAGAACAGGTACTCTCTTCTTCTACAAGTTCTGTGAGTCCTGACTTCTGTTCTGAGCACCTCAATACAAGATTGACATTGAGGAGTTGGAGTGTGGAAAGATTAAGTAATGATCTGTGCTCTGCAAGATCTCTCTGCAAGATCAACTCTGCAGGAGTTGGCAGTGTGACCAGCAGGAGCAGGGGAGGGATTGTCCCACATACCCAGCACTGGTGAGGCTGTGCCTCAAATACTGGGTTCTGTTTTGGGGTCTTCAGTCTAACAAGGACATTGAGGTGCTGGAGTGTGTGCAGAGAAGGATGACAAAGTTGGTGGAGGGTCTGGACAACAGGGCTGATGCAGAGCAACTGAGGGAGCTGAGGGTGTGCAGTGTGGAGAAGAGGAGGCTGAGCACAGACCTCATTGCTCTCTACAGCTCCCTGAAAGGAGGTTGCAGTGAGGTAGGCGTTTGGCTCTTCTCCCTAGTAAGAAGTGATGCAGATGTCCTTCAACTTGTCCTAGGAGAGGTTTGGGTTGGACATTAGAAGAAACTTCTTCACTGAAAGGGTACTCAAAGACTGGCACAGGCTGCCCAGGGAGGTGGTTGAATCCCCACCCCTGGAGGTGCTTTGAAGAGGCAGAGATGCGGTGCTGAGGGCCATGGGTTAGCAGCAGCCTCAGCAGAGTGAGAGAATGGTTGGACTCAGTAATTGTAAAGGTCTTTTCCACCCCAAACATTTCTGTTATTCTGTAATTCTCTAGTAAGAACTCCAGCTTGGAGCCGTGTGGGAGTTGGTTTCTTCTCCCTAGTAACAGGTGATAGGACCGGAGGAAATGGTCTCAAGTTGCACCAGGGGAGGTTTCATCACTCTGAAGACAGAGCATGAGTGGACCTTGATTAGTGCCTCAATATCAATTAAACATTTGAGGAGTCTTTTGACATAAAGCCAAAGTTTAAATAAGTGAAAAAAAGATCTGTTCTGCAGGGCCTTCTTTTTTCCCCTGTGCCCTTCAAGCAGTGCCACAGCTATCAAAATCCTTCAACTCTGTGGGATTGGATTAGCTCCTCTGGAATTGGTCTTTACTCTGAAACACTCTGCTGTGGGAGGTGCAGTGATAGTAGGTTGGGCAGGAGACCAGCAGCTGTGCAGCCTCTGCTTTAGTAAGTCTTCCTTGGGTGCTGCACTTCGAGGTGTGGCATTGCAGAAAGGTTAGAAGAGGCCTGAGAAGGCAATTTCCAGAGATCATGATCGAGTCCAAAAATGAGGCATATCAGCTTCTGGTGATGTTCAACAGAGCAGGAGTTATCTGGTTAACTAGGTCTGCCGTGGGGAGAGCTGGCACATGGCTTAGAGTCACAGACTGCTTTGGGTTGGAAGGCACCTTAAAGATCATCTAGTTCCAACCTCACCAACCTCACTGCCATGCTGGTGGAGCTCCTCCTTCCCTCCTTCCCTCCTTCCCTCCTTCCCTCCTTCCCTCNCCCTCCCTCCCTCCTTCCCTCCCCCCTGTGCCACAGAAATGGCAGCAGTGGAGCAGTACCTGTAACAGCTTTTGGAAGGGCTCAGAAACAGTTTGATTTCTCTGTGTTTAATCTGTCCCATAAGGACTCTTCTTTGCTGATACTTTGCACAGCTTCCCCATGAATTTCTCTCTTGCTGTTGGTCATTGCAATCTGTTTATATGGGGAATTTTCTTCTAATTTTTAGTGTTTCATCCATTTTTGTTGGGTTTTTTTTTATTGCTCTTGGTCATGAACATCTTTTGTCTCTTTATTTTCCTGACATGTACCAGCAGGGCTGGATTTGGGAATCTCTGGCTGGTGCCAGCAGCTTAAATATCTCAGTTGAATTCCTTCACAGGGCATTGACAATGGATTATTTTGCCTTTGGGGCTGTATGCACTGAGAATTTTCTAACCAGTTTCAAAACTGGTTGGAGCAGCAGCATAGATCAGACTCTCTTTTCTTCAAATAGCTCTGGTTTGACCTGTTTGGTGTTGAAACAGCTCAGGAAAATGCCCCCAGACTGCAGTGTTAATACACTGCTTATTCTCTTCCAACTCATTAGAAATTTCTTGTTCTACTTGGAGCTATTCACCTCCAACTGCAGGTTTACAACCCCTTTGCATTCATTCCTTCGTGGCTCAGCACAAGCTGTTGATGTCAGGCTTAAAGGTCAGAGGGATATGGAAGGTGTGAGCACAACTTTGAGAGTGGTAATTTGGGTAACAAATGTAGAGGAAGTCTCTGTGAGGCATTTATCTGATGCTAAATTTAGGTGGAGTTGCCTCAAATTATGTGTAAGTTTAGGTCAGGCTTGCAAAAGTGTTGTTCCTAAATCTGGTATTTGACTGCTGGCACAGAGCCCTGAAGTGAGGGGCCAGGGTTCACTTCTGCCCACCAACGTGCAGCTGCTTGCTACTCTGCTTCACAGTGGCCTTTTGCTCCGTGGAGACTCAGTTCTATTCCTCAAGTGGCAAACTTGCCTCCAGAAGCTGGAAGAGAGAGAGAGCCTGCAGGGGTTGTGGGCACATCCTGCTGACAGCAGCAGCTTCATAGAATCACAGAATGGTTTGTGTTGCAAAGGACCTTCAAGATCATCCAGTTCTAACCCCCTGCCATGGGCAGGGACACCTCCCACTAGCCCAGGTTGCTCAAAGTTTCATCTAGCCTGGTCTTAAACACTGCCAGGGTTGAAGCATCTACAACCTCCCTGGGCAACCTGTTCCAGTGTCTCATCACCCTCACTGCCAAGAGTTTCTTCCTCATCTCCAGTCTCAACCTACCCTGCTCTAGTTCAGAACCATTGCCCCTTGTCCTCTCAGCACAGACCTTTATAAAGAACCCCTCTCTAGTTTTCTGAATTGGCCAACTGCCTGGCAGGGTTTTATAGCTTTGAGCAGGGTGCTTTAAGTTTGGGTCTCCTGTTGACAGGGAGGGATGCTTACCATTAAGTCCTTGTGATAAGAAAGCATCTTGACTCTTGTTTGAGGCTTTTCCTTAACCTCCTCTAAGAAAAATGAACCCCAGCAAGTCAGTGTGACTGGAAATGGTTTGGGCTCTGACACAAAGTTCTCACCATTGGCTGCTTTCATCTTCAGCACTTCAGAATGGTTTCTTCTTTTGGTAGGGGAGTTTAAAATACTGCATCTCAGATGAAGGTTTCTCTTCCCTGCTTTAACTTCTAGTATAAGCTGAGTCTCAACCTCCCCTGCTCTGATTCAGAACCATTCCCCCATGGCCTCTCACCACAGACCCTTACAGTCTCTCTCTAGTTTTGGAAAAGCTTTCCTTTTAAATAATCTCCCTAATAATTCCAGCTCCCTAATTAGTAGTTCACGAGGAGGCCACCTAGTTTTGGGCTGCAGTAAGTGGGGCAGTGAGGTGCTGATGGGAAGCCAGTTTGTTCTGGTGCTGGAGCAGGGAATCGTCTGTGTTGGTGCTCGTTAGGGAAAGATTTCACTCTTCTCCCTGGGCTTGGCTTTGTTTCTTCAGCACAGACTGTGGCATTCAGTAATTAGTGGCCTCTGCACACGGATGTGAGAGCAGGCAGTTTGCAGGTACTGGTGACAACCTTTTATCTGCAGATGGATTTGAATTAAGGCAGGACCATAATTAGGCTCAGTTATCTGTACCCCATTAGCCAAGTTGTAGCCTCAGGATCCTAAAGGGCTAAAGTGTCCAGACTGTCTCAGTCCCTAAAGCCTAAAAAAGCCAAAGAGGAAAAATATAACAAGTCCTAGCTGCAGTTCTTGTGCTGGACACTTCTATTCTTGTTGCTTTTAGGTTTTGGAATTCCAACTATTTCTGGTTGGTTTTTTTTTTCCCCTTGGTTAATTTTTAGAATGCAGCCACCCACAACCAACACCAAACCCTTCAAACTTCACCTCAAACTCTACAACTTTAAAGCTTTACTGTTTTACAATTGGAGAAATACTAATGTGGAGCTGCTGAGAGGTTGAGTTTGCTTTACATCACAGGACCAGGTAGCAATGGTAGGACAAGGAGCAATGGGTGTAAGTTGCAGCAAAAGAGGTTCTGCCTCAACACAAGGAGGAACTTCTTTACTGTAAGGGTCCCAGAGCCCTGGCATAGGCTGCCCAGAGAGGTTGTGGAGTCTCCTTCTCTGGAGCCTTTCAAGGCCTGTCTGGATGTGCTCCTGTGTGATCTGTGTCAGATAGGATTGCCCTGCTCTGGCAGGGGGGTTAAACTCGATGATCAACTTGGGTCCCTTCCAACTCCTAACCTCCTGTGATCCTGTGACCAAGTGCAAAAATATCTCCTGGAGAGGAGAGATCAGTGCCAGGAAACACTTTTATACTCCACAAAAAAGGTCACAAAATGTTGTTTGGGTCTCGTTTTTGTCACACATAAGAACTCTTGGGTGCTGCTGTTGGGAGTAGGTCAATGTAGCTTCACTTCTAGGCTGAATCTGTCATAGACTCATAGAATGGTTTGGCTCAGAAGGGACCTTAAATTGCATCTACTTTTTATACAGATCCACAAAGATATCAATAAGTCAATAGAAACTGGCCCTGTTTTTTTCCCATTAGTTCAAAGCTCTGCCCAGTCTGATCTAGGGTAGGATGTCTCTGCTCATGGCAGGGGGGTTGGAACTAGATGATCCTTGTGGTCCCTTCCAACCCTGACTGATTCTAGGCTTCTAAAGCTGCCAGTGACTTCTCGGCTAGGAAAGGGTGAGGCTATAATAAACAACTGATTTGTAGCCAAAAATGTGAGAGTGATCATCATCAGTGGGAATTTAGTGTTCTGGTGCTCCAGGAAATGCTGAAACACAAGGGAGAACTTCTTGACTG
The DNA here is from genome assembly GCA_013400475.1 of Tricholaema leucomelas. Classification (NCBI taxonomy): domain Eukaryota; kingdom Metazoa; phylum Chordata; class Aves; order Piciformes; family Lybiidae; genus Tricholaema lacrymosa; species Tricholaema leucomelas. The sequence continues at coordinate 102,730 of WAAF01001802.1, read as the reverse complement.
GAAGGGTCCCAGAGCACTGGCACAGGCTGCCCAGAGAGGTTGTGGAGTCTTCTTCTCTGGAGCCTTTCCAGCCCTGTCTGGATGTGTTCCTGTGTGCTCTGGGCTAGATTGTATGGTCCTGCTCTGGCAGGGAGGTTGGACTGGAAGCTCTCTCTTTGGGTCCCTTCCAGCCCCTAACCTCCTGTGAGGCTGTGAGTTGGCCCAAACGTGACTGCATCTATTTATTACTGTTGTAATTGGTGTCACTGGGTGCAGAACGACTGAAGATTGGCTCCCTAAATTGGAAGCCTGACATTTTATGGTGATAATTTGTCATGAAAATAATTAGCAGCAGTGATTCTAAGTAGAAATAGTTTTTATTGATCCCCCTCCATTATGCATTCTGTTTGATTTGTATTAATGGCTCATAGAAAAAGGAGTCAACACCAAGTGTGTACCAGCTCAAGCTTACTCACTGCTGTCCTCCTGTTCCTCGTGTTCCTGTGTGATCTGCTCTAGGTGATCCTGCTCTGGCAGGGGGCTTGGACTGGATGAGCTTTCAAGGTCCCTTCCAGCCCCTGATATTCTATAATTCTATGACTCTCCTCTTTGATGCTTCAGTACTTACTCTTCTTCTTTTTCCTTTCATTCTGTCCATTTAAAGTGAGATGATGCTAAGGCTGAGCAGGTTGCCCAGGTGTCATGAATTGAGTAGGCCATGCTGCTGTTATCCATACCATGCTGCAGTCATGCCAGCTCTGCCCAGGCTGGGGACAGAGTGGCTGAGAGCAGCCAGGTGGAGAGGGACCTGGCGGTGCTGGTAGAGAATAGCTGAAGGTGAGGCAGCAGTGCCCAGGTGGGCAGCAGAGCCAATGGCATCCTGGGCTGGCTCAGGAGCAGTGTGGGCAGNAGGAAGTTGTTGTCAGAGAGAGTGATTGGCATTGGAATGGGCTGCCCAGGGAGGTGGTGGAGTCGCCGTGCCTGGAGGTGTTGAAGCCAAGCCTGGCTGGGGCACTTAGTGCCATGGTCTGGTTGACTGGATAGGGCTGGGTGCTAGGTTGGACTGGCTGAGCTTGGAGGTCTCTTCCAAGCTGGTTGATTCTATGTATGAAAGTATTGACTGGAGCAGAGTAGTGTGGGGCTCTGGAGAGTGCAGCATGGGAGGCCTCCTGCAGTGCTTGCTGCTTCTGGGTTCCTGGGTGCTGTGCTTTTCCTGCAGCCATGGCAGTCAGGTCGCTGCTGGGTTTGGACTGCTGTTGCATGCTGGTTTCTTCTCCCTGTGTGTCCCTGTGCTGCTTCTGCACAGAGGCTAAACTAAGGTAATCAGGCATCGTATCGTTGGATTGATTAGATTATTAGCTAAGGTAAGTATGTGTTGTGATTATGATCTCTTCTATTAAACTCTTATCTTCTCTCTGTATCTCAGCCTGAGCTTTGTGTCTTCCTTTTCCCCTCACTTTCCTGTTGGGGCAGCAGGCAGGTTGGCCTTTGTGCTAAGGCATTGCACCAGGGAGGTGGTGGAGTCACCACCTGTGGAGGTGTTTGAAAATGAAGTAAATGTGGCCCTTTGGGAGATGATGTAGTGGTCATTTTGGGTAGAAGGTTGGGTGTGATGAGTGTGGCCAGCAGGCCAGGAGAAGGGATTCTTCCCTTGTACTCTGCTTTTGTGAGCCCTCATGTCAAAACCTGCCTCCAGTTCTGGTGTCCCCAGCATAGGAAGGACATGGAACTGTTGGAGTGAGCCTAGAGGAGGCCACAAAGGTGATGTGAGGGCTGGAGCAGCTCTGATATGAGGACAGGCTGAGGGACTTGGGGTTGCTCAGTGTGGAGAAGAGAAGGCTTTGGGCAGGACCTTCCAACACCTGAAGAGATCCTACAAAAAGGCTGCAGAGCATGTGTAGAGACAGGACAGGGGGGAATGGCCTGAAGCTGAGGCAGAGCGGGTTAGATTGGAGCTGAGGAAGAGGTTCTTCTCTCTGAGGGTGGTGAGACTCTGGAACAGGTTTCCCAGCGAGGTTGTGGATGCCTCCTCCCTGGAGGTGTTGAAGGCCAGGCTGGATGAGGACTTGGGCAGCCAACTCTAGTGGGAGGTGTCCCTGCCTTATAGTGGGGAGGTTGGGGGTAGATGATCTCTGAGTTCCCTTCCAGCCTAGGCCATTCTCTGATCTTCGAGGTCTTTTCCAGCCCTTATGATCTGATGATACAGAGGAGAACCTCCTCTCTTACCCTTTGACTACTATCTTTAACAGAAGGCTGCTGTGGTAGGAGCAGTTCCATGTGTGCAAATATCTTGACTCAGAGCTCTGTGTTCAGAAGCTCTTGCACATTTAGCAGCAGTCTGCACTTATGAGTTGCTTCTGCGTGTAAGTCTGTGTAACAGTTAAGGCTGACTTCATGTTGCTTTCACATAGCTCAGGCAGAGCTGACGAGAAAACTGTGTGGCAAGCTTCTGTCCTAGGGCAGAACTGTGTCACTCCAGTGCTGCTGCTCCTCCTCTTGCTCTTCTTGAACTGACACTTTTCTCCTTCCTGAGTTCTTCATGTTCCAGCCATGTGCCTCCCAGGCACCGAGCACCGAATCTCTGCAGGGTTCTGGCTGCTTTCTCAGCTACATTCTTACAGATTGGAGAATCACAAAATGGTTTGGGTTAGAAGGGACCTCCAACGCTTGTCCATTCCAACCCCCTCTGCAGTCAGCAGGGATATCCTCAACTAGATCAGGTTGCCCACAGCCCTGTCAAGCCTCCAGGGATGCATCCTCAACCACCTCCCTGGGCAGCCTGTTCCAGTGTCCTAGCACCCTCATGGTGCAGAACTTGTTCCTAACATCCAATCTCAATCTGCTCTGCTCTAGTTTGAAGCCATTGCCCTCGTCCTGTCCCTGCAGGCCTTTGCAAACAATCCCTCTGCAGCCTTCTTGTAGCCCCCTTCAGGTACTGGCAGGCTGCTGTTAGGTCTCCCCAGAGCCTTCTCTTCTCCAGGCTGAACACCGCCAGCTCCCTCACCCTATTCCCATAGCAGAGCTGCTCCAGTCTCCTGATGATTTTCATGACCCAACTTGTAGGAACATAACAGCATTGAGTAGTGGAGTTGTGGAATCACTGGACTGTGGAGTACCAGATAATAAAAGGTCTCACCCAGAGGTGCCCCTGTGGTTAGCTCAGTTCCTGGCTGCTGCATTATAACCCACTGGGGAGTTGTGGGTGTCAGTGAGGTGGCACTTTGGGGGCTTACACAGTCACACAGACGAGGTGCTAAGGGACACGGGTTTAGCATCAGCCTTGGTAGAGTCAGAGAATGTTTGGCTCCTTGATCCCTGGATTGGGCCACAATGTGCCCTAGTGGGCAGGAGAGCCAGTGGCATCCTGGGGGGCATCAGGAGAAGTGTGGCCAGCAGGGCTAGGGAGGTTCTGCTTCCCTTCTGCTCTGCCCTGCTGAGGCTATGCCTGAAATACTGTGTCCAGTTTTGGGCTTCCCAGTTCAGGAGAGACAGGGACCTGCTGGAGAAGAGTCCAGCAGAGAGCCACGAGGATGAGTGGGGGACTTGAGCATCTCCCCTGTGGAGAGAGACTGAGAGCCCTGGGGCTGTTTAGTATGGAGAGGAGAAGGCTGAGAGGAGGTCTGAGCAATGTGTACAGGTAGCTGAAGGGTGGGGGTCAGTGCCTGGGGTCAAGCTCTTTTTGGTGGTGCACAGCAGTAAGCTAAGGAGCAATGGCTAGAAACTGGAACAGAGAAGAATTCAGCTCAACATGAGGAGAAACTTCTTTGGTGTGAGGGTGGCAGACCCCTGGAGCAGGCTGCCCAGAGAGGTTGTGGAGTGTTCTTCTCTGGAGCCTTTCCAAACCCCCCTGGATGCATTCCTGTGTGAACTACCCTGGGTGATGCTGCTTGGCAGGGGAGTTGGATTGGATGATCTCTGGAGGTCCCTTCCAACCTCTAAAGCTCTGTGATTCTATGATCTGAAAGATCCAGCCCAGACAGTTCCATGATTTTGTAGTCAACTGGCCCAGTGAAATCATTTCCCTGTCAGTGCTTTCTGTGTGGGCTTTGCTGCTGCTGTCATTTGCAGCTCCAGCTGACAGGTCCCTTAATGAGCTTTCATTTTCCCTGGTGGATTTCTGATATCCATCTTCTCTAATATTTAAAAACAGTTTAAAAGTGCAAATTGTGTTTAAGTATAAAATAAGTCTTTTAATTGCAACTTGGGGATGGAACAGAAACATTGGAAAGCTGAAGTCCTATCTGCCTTCTTTTTTTGCCTCTCCCCACCCTGGAAACAGCACAAACTGTAGACTGTTCTGAGTCTTTAAAAGAACCAAAAGAGTGAGTTCATTCTCCTGCTGCTCTTCCAGAAGAAAGGAACACAAATTTTCTTTGCAGAGGAAAGAAGGATGAGGCTGAAGCAATGAATCTAGGATATGAATAGGAAGCAAGAGGTTTAAAGATGACCTGAAAACGTGGATTGAATAAACAATCTCCATTCATTTATGGCTGTATAATTTAAACCCAACTCGAATTAGATCCTCCTCTGCTCATTTTCTGAAGCTGGAGCTGTGAATTTCTGGTTTGCTAGACCTAAAAGCTGCATAGAAATGTCTGCCTGTTCCCCAGGGAAGAAAAGACAAGAGTCTGAACCCCTGTCAGAGTGACATGGGTACTGAAAGTCTTCTGGCTTGAGGAAGCATGTCCCAAGTTCTTCCTCTTGCCTGCTGCCATCTTCACTGTTTCTAATTGTCTTGCAATGTTTCTAGAGGCTGTGATGGGGTTTGGTGGTGTAGTTAGGATGTTGAGAGGAAGTTGTTGCCAGAGTGATTGGCATTGGAATGGGCTGCCCAGGGAGGTGGTGGAGTCACCGTCCTTGGGGGTTTTCAGGAAAAGCCTGGATGAGGCACTTAGTGCCATGGTCTGGTTGACTGGATAGGGCTGGGTGCTAGGTTGGACTGGATGATCTTGGAGGTCTCTTCCAACCTGCCTGATTCTATAGTCATAGAATTACAGCAGTGTTTTGCCTGGAAAAGCCCTTTAAGCTCAGCCAGTCCAACCATTTTCCTGCTCTACCAAGGCTGGTGCTGAACCATGTCCCTCAGCACCACATCTCTTCCTCTCTGAAGCACTTCTATGGATGAGGATTCAACTACCTCACTGAGAGCTTGTTCCAGTGGTGGTGAACTCTTTTCAGTGAGGAAGGAAATTTTGAACTACCTGCCCTGCCGCAACTTAAAGAATCATAGAATGGTTTAAGTTGGAAGAGACCTCAAAGCTCATCCAGTTCCAACCCCCTGCCACAGGCGGGGACACTACCCACTAGAACAGGTTGCTCAAGGACTCATCCAGCCTGGTCCTGAGCACCACCAGGGAGGTTGTGGAATACAGAACACTTCTGTGTTCCACAACCTCCCTGGGCAACCTGTGCCAGTGTCCCACCACCCTCAACCTGTGCCAGCATTTCTCCACCCTCACTACAAAGAGCTTACTAACATCCAGTTTAAAACTCTTCTCTGCTAGCGAAAGCCCATACCGCCTCATGCTGTCATTACAAGACCGTGTCAATAGTCCCTCCCCAGCACGCTTGGAGCCCCCTTCAGATCCTGCAAGGCCACTCCAAGATCACCTTGAAGCCTTCTCTTCTTCAGGCTGCAGAGCCCCAACTCTCTCAGCCTGTCCTCAGAGCAGAGCTGCTTCAGCCCTCTGAGCATCTTGGTGTCCTCCTATGGACTGACTCCAACTGTTCCATGTCCTGCTTGTGTTGGGGTCTCCAGAACTGCACCCAGGACTGCAGGTGGGGTCTGAGGAGAGCAGAGCCAAAGGGCAGAATCCCCTCCCTTGCCCTGCTGCCTACACTGCTCTTCTGTGCAGTGTACAAAAGTCCTGGAGTGTGTTGAGCTGAGGGGAATTGCTTTACTTCTTCAACCTGGGCAAATTTGGGTTTCACAAACCCTTTGCCACAGCAGGGTTTATAAGGGTTGTTTGAACACAAGTCCTATGTGCAGTGCCTGAGGGACCTGAGGTTGTTTAACCTGCAGAAGATGAGGCTGAGGGGTGGCCTCGTCGCCCTCTACCTCAGAGGAGGCTGGCACCAGGTGTGGGTTGGTCTCTCATCGTGTGTGATAAGAGGAAAGAACCTCAAGTTGTGCCAGAGGAGGTTCAGGTTGGATATTAGCAGCCCTTCCCAGCAAGGGCTCTCAGGCGCTGGCACAGGCTGCCCAGGGAGGTGCTGGAGTCAGCAGCCTGGAGGTGTTCACAGGCTGTGTGGATGTGGTGCTGAGGGAGGTGGTTTAGTCGCAGTGGCTGTGAGCTCTGGGGGAGTGGTTGGACTGAATGAGCTCAAAGGTCTCCTCCACCCTCAACACAGTTCTGTGAGTCTGCGGTGTGGTGTCTTAACTTGTATTTGCTGTCACTTGCATCTGCATGCAGTGTCAGTGAAGACTTGTGTTCAGCATTACTAACTGCACAGCTCTAATGTGGTCAGTAGTCACTTGCCTTGAATGACACTGGAGAGCACCTGGCTTGCCTAATGTGTTCTTTGTGACCTATGGTGTTGGGCTGGGGCCTGTGTGCCTCTTTCTGACTGAATGTTGAAGGAGTTACGATGTTTTCTGGCACTCAGTCTCCTTCATTTTTTGTTCCCTCTTAATCACCACATTAATGATTTTTACTTCTAGGATCTCTCTGTGGCGTTTTCTCTTTCGCTAGTCGATGGGTCAAGTGTGGTGGGTTGAAATAGATGGATTAGAAGGGAGGTAGTGAAATATTTATTGTAATGAAATTTCACATTTCATTGCTGCTTCTGATGTGTGAACAAAAAGGAAGCTGCAGCAGTCATTGGGGGTGAAATTTCTTGTGTTAGCCTGTGACTGATTTGGGTTGGAGCCTGTCCCCTGCCAGCAGCTGCTCACTGTCTGCATGCAGATGTGCTGCTACCCTCTCAGCTACAGCCCAGCTGAGCCTCATGCTGCCTTCTTGCACCCAGGGTCAGCATCCAGGCCACTGGGGAGCAGCGAGGCGGAGGCAAACCTGTCCTCTGAGTTGGTATCATAGAACAATAGAATGGATTAGGTTGGAAGGGAGCTTGAAGATCATCCACTTCCAATCCTTCTGCCATGGGCAGGGACACTTCTCACTAGCCCAGGTTGCTCAAGGTCTCATCCAATCTGGCCTCAAACAGCTCCAAGGAGGGAGCATCCACAACCTCCCTGGGCAACCTGTGCCAGTGTCTCACCACCTTCACTGTGAAGAACTTCTTCCTCATCTCCAATCTCAATCTCCCCTCTTCCAGCTCAGAGTCACTGTCCCCTGTCATATCACTACAAGCCCTTGTCAAAAGTCCCCCCCTGTCCCTCCTGTAGTCTCCTATTTTTTCTTCCAGTGAGTGAGTTGCCTCTGACTAAGAGCATCAGAGCAAAGCTTGCAGTTAGAGGGAAGTGATGTTTGATACCAAGGCATACTGGGTACAGTAAGTCAGATGAGCTTTCAGTCTTTGGGACTATTTCAGCAAACACGTATTCAGAGTGAGCAAATGGTGAGCAGTGTGAGTCAGCAGTGGCAGCTGGGGTGGAGATGCCATCTGTAGTCTGAAATGGCACTCCTAGTAGTGCTGAACTACGTAGAAGGTAGGTGGGCCCAGTGGTCTGTGATATTCAGGCTGTGGAGTAACAGCGCTCGAGAGCAGATGTCCAGAGAGTAGGAGTGATCCCTGGGTAGATCCCATATTGCTGCTCTCTAGACTATTACTGTGAGTTTTTGGGCTTGAGAGGAAGGTGTTGCATCCAATTCTGTCAGATGGCTGCAGTAAGTCAGAGACCTGCTGAGAGTGATGCTGAGAGGGAACAGCTGTGGATTGTTTTGGTAGAGCTCTTTTTTGGAAGGTCTCCGCTACTGAGGCGCAGAAGCATTACTGGAGATGGAAAATCTGCCAGCTGCACTTGGAGTCTGCTCTAACTGCCACTTTGCAATTGCTGAGTCCCTCAGGATGAGGAAAGGATTGAGATTAGGTACCTGGGCAGATGCCATCAGCATAGATAATTGTACTGTATGGGTTGAAGGGTAACACTGATTAGGGCTTTGAAAATGCGGAGTGCGAGCGCTCAGACCAACCCTGGAGGTCTGTTTGGTTGAGCTGTTCCTCTGCATGCTGAAAGTGGTGACAAGTACATTGCACAGGAGAAACAGATGACTTAATGGTTATTCTGGATAGGTTTGTTAGTAGACTCTCTTATTACACCTTCTAAACTGAGCATGGAATCAGTCGTCAGCCTTTAGCAGGATGGACGAGGCTCTGAGCAGCCTGGTCTAGTGCCCATGGCAGCAGTGTTGGAACTAGAAGACCTTTAAGGTCCCTTCCAACTCAAGCCAGTCAGTGTTTTCTACTCTAATTTGCTATAAAGTAGAGTGACAAATGGAGACCTTCAGCACAAAGCCAGTACAAAAAGCTGTTGGCTAGTCCATGAAAAAGGAATGGTAAGAGAACCTTTCAGCAAGTTCAGAGTGGAGATTGACTTCTACAAAATAGAACTGATCTTTACCCTGATTAGAAAGGGATTATTTCTGTCACCAGAAGGTGATTGTTCACCTTAGTGAGAAGGCTGTGGGCAAGAAAGAACTTCACAGAATCACAGAACTGTTGCAGTTGGGAAAACCCTGTGGCTGTTTAGTCTGGAGAAGACTGGGAGGGGATCTGATCAAAGAGTACAAATCTCTGAGGGGTGGGGGTCAGTGCCTGGGGTCAAGCTCTTTGTGGTGGTCAGCAGCAGTAAGCCAAGGAGCAATGGATACAAACTGGAACAGAGAAGGTTTCAGCTCAACATGAGGAGAAACTCCTTTGATGTGAGAGTGCCAGAGCCCTGAGGCAGGCTGCCCAGAGAGTTTGTGGAGCCTCCTCTGGAGCCTTTCCAAACCCACGTGGATGCCCTAGAGCCTTTCCAAACCCACGTGGATGCCCTAGAGCCTTTCCAAACCCACATGGATGCCCTGGAGCCTTTCCAAACCCACCCGGATGCCTTCCTGTGTGAACTACCCTGGATGATGCTGCCTTGGCAGGGGGTTTGGACTGGATGATCTGTGGAGATCCCTTCCAACCTCTGAAGTTCTGTGATTCTGTGAGTCCAACCATCAACTCAACACCACCATGGCCATTAAAACATGCCCCCAAGTGTCATGGCCACACTTTTATATTAAACATCTCCAGGGATGGGGACTCCACCAGCTCCTTGGGCAGCCTGTTCCAATCCCTGACCACTCTTGCAGCATACAAATTTTTCCTCCCCTCCAATCTAAATCTCCCTGGCACAATTTCAGGCCATTTCCTCTCATTTCACCTGATAGTAGGGAAAAGAGACCAGTTTCTATCTCACTGCAGCCTCCTTTCAGGTAGTTGTAGAGAGCAATGGGATGATGTCTTCTATCTTGGGCTGATGAAAAAGATGCTGACAAAGTTGGCCTTTTTCAGTTCCCTTTGCTCTGTAGCTGGTAGGAGATGCAAGCAGTGCAGGGCTGCAGAGCAATGCTGCTGGCCCCTCAGTTGGGCAGGGTTCTGAGAGATACCATTGCTGCCTCACTGTTGGCTCCTGAGGTGGTATCTAAGAGCTTGACTTAAGATAGAATCATAGAATCAGTCAGGGTTGGAAGGGACCACTAGGATCAGCCAGTTCCAACCCCCCTGCCATGCCTAGGGACACCCTACCCTAGAGCAGGCTGCCCACAGCCTCAGCCAGCCTGGCCTTAAACACCTCCAGCCATGGGGCCTCAACCACCTCTCTGGGCAACCCATTCCAGCCTCTCACCACTCTCATGCTCAACAACTTCCTCCTCACCTCCAGGACTTGTGCTTGAACTTTCCTTCTGTAGAGGTTGGAAAAGCCCTCTGAGATCAAGTCCAACCTTCTACCCAACACCTCCACAAGCACAAGGAGGTGTTGCTTAAACCAGTACTTCTCAGTAGTCTGTAACTGTCACTTCTTGTTGCTAAGGAAATTGTGATCGACCTACTGGTGTGGGTGGTAGCAACAAAGCATTTCTGGTTTGCCACCAGCTCCTACTTTTCTGGGGTGCACAAAAATATGGCAAAGATGTTGGAGCTGAAGAGAAGGTCACACCTTGGGGCTGGTGTTCTGTTAGGAATTGCTGACATCCCCCTGGTACTGGAATGTTGCAGTTTAAAAGGAACACAATTTTATTATGCTTGTTGCTTTATTCATTGCATCCAGATGATGTCTCTGTTATTAAATATTGATTTTTAGATTGTATTAAACATTTTTCTGTTGGTGGTTTGTTTTTTGGGTTTTTTTTTTTGGGGGGGGGGGGGCTTATAGTCTTTATGAAATATTTTTTTCTGACTGCTTTGCTCCCTGCTGCGTTCTGTGTTTTAGCTGTGAGATGATAACTTGGTAGTGCAAAGCCAATGTTTAGCTTTCTTTAAGTTCATATAATCAGTCAGGGTTGGAAGGGACCACAGGGATCAGCCAGTTCCAACCCCCCTGCCATGCCCAGGGACACCCTACCCTAGAGCAGGCTGTCCACAGCCTCATCCAGCCTGGCCTTAAACACCTCCAGCGATGGGGCCTCAACCACCTCCCTGGGCAACCCATTCCAGCCTCTCACCACTCTCATGCTCAACAGCTTCCTCCTCAGGGACAGTCTGACTCTCCCCACCTCCAGCTTTGCTCCGTTCCCCCCGGTCCTGGCACTCCCTGAGAGCCTAAAAAGTCCTTTCCCAGCTTTTTTGTAGCCCCCTTCAGATCCTGGAAGGCCACAAGAAGGTCACCTGGGAGCCTCCTCTTCTCCAGCCTGCACAGCCCCAACTCTTTCAGTCTGTGCTCACAGCAGAGCTGCTGCAGCCCTCTGCTCATTCTTATGGTTCCAGAATTGGAGCAGGTGAAGTCTGAGCAGAGCAGAAGGGCAGAATCCCCCCCCTGTGTTGCTGCTCTCCCCGCTCTAGCTGCAGCCAGCACACAGCTGCCTGCTGGGCTGCCAGTGACCAATGCTGGCTCCTGGGGAGTTTGGCACCAACTGATGTGCCCAAGTCTTTCTCCTCAAGTCTGCTTTTGAGTCATTCCTTGCTAAGCCTGGATTTATTCCTGGTATTGCCCCAACCCAGCACCTTGCACTTGGCCTTGTTGAACTCCATGAGGCTGGCTTGGACCCACCTCTCCAGCCTGCCCAAGTCTGTCTGGATGATTCTCTTCCCTCCAGCCTGCCCAAGTCCGCCTGAATGATTCCCTTCCTTCCAGCCTGCCCAAGTCCATCTGGATGGTTCCCTGCCCTCCAGCCTGCACTGTACCAGATCAAGGGCTACATCCTCACTTGTGTGCTGGAATGGTGTGATTGTAGGAGTCCTGTTTGCCTGTCTCCTTGCTGTGCTTCAGGCAGCATGCCTTCAGGCCATGGAAGGATGGTCACCTCTAAAATACTACAGCTTCATTGCAGAGTCTGAAAGCAGAATTAATCCAACCTTCAGGCTTATCTATTACAGCATTTCACAAAGCCACCCCAGTGAGAGCATTTCTCCATTTAAGAAGTGGAGGGATTAAACACAACTCAAATCTGTTTGAAAAATACTATAATACAGCTAAGTATTCTTGTAATAGTTGCTTCTATTGAAGCTAAAGAGCAGATTTGCAGATAAAAATACCAGTTTCAAGTCCTTGTGTTGAGTTCCCTGGGGATCCACAAAATAACATTGCCTTTTGTTAAATTGTAGTAGAAATAGAATTCTGATAGTAAATATTTCCACCCTAGAACAGTGATTTCTTGCTAGAGCATTTACAGACTTGCTGCAGTTTGTCTGGAGAGGGTATTTTCATTTATTTACTTTTTATTGCAGAAATAAATATGAGTTTGGTCAGTGAGATTTGCCCTAAAATGATGTGCTGAGTAGTTTCTTCATCAGGGGGCTTGCTGAGTACGAAGTGTGAGGAAAGAGGAGACACATTTTATGTTCAGATGCACAAATGATGTGAAATCACTTCTCCAGTAGGCAGTGATTTGCACACAAGGTGTGAAGGAAAAAAAAAGAAAAATTGGTAGCTTGGAGTCACAGAAAGGTTTGGGTTTGAACGGACCTTAAAGGTCATCCAGTTCCAACCCCCTTGCCTTAGGCAGGGACACTTCACATTGCCTCAGGTTGCTCAGTGCCTCATCCAGCCTGACTTTGAACACCTCCAGGGAGGGAGCAGCCACAAGCTTCGTGGTCAACCTGTACCAGTGCCTCACCACCCTCATTATGCAGAACGTATCATAGAATCAGCCGGGTTGGAAGAGAGCTCCAAGCTCAGCCAGTCCAACCTAGCCCCCAGCCCTGTCCAGTCAACCAGACCATGGCACTAAGTGCCCCAGCCAGGCTTGGCTTCCACACCTCCAGGCACAGCGACTCCACCACCTCCCTGGGCAGCCCATTCCAATGCCAATCACTCTCTCTGACAACAACTTCCTCCTAACATCCAGCCTGAACCTGCCCTGGCCCAGCTTGAGGCTGTGTCCCCTTGTTCTGTTGCTGCTTGCCTGGGAGAAGAGCCCAACCCCACCTGGCCACAACCTCCCTTCAGGGAGCTGCAGACAGCAATGAGCTCTGCCCTGAGCCTCCTCTTCTGCAGGCTGCACACCCCCAGCTCCCTCAGCCTCTCCTCACAGGGCTGTGCTCCAGGCCCCTCCCCAGCCTTGCTGCCCTTCTCTGGACAAGTTAACATCCAATCTAAGTCTCCTGTAATTTCAAACTGCTGCCCCTTTTTCTGTCACTGGAGCCCTTTGGAAACAGTTTGAGTGCACAGTAAATGCTGTGGCTTAACAGGAGCTCATCTGGTTGTGGAGCTGCCTTCATTCAGCTCTCCTCCTGAGCTTAATCACATTCTTATCCTTTAACTTGTAACAAGATACTGGGAGAACGTTTAGGAGAGATGCCAGGGACTGTGATATCTACATAAGATTTGCTGTAAATAAGCACTAACAGCAGCTTGCAGAAGAAGTGCTGTTTTCAGGAGTAGCAGTGTAAGAACACATGGCCATAAATCAAGTGATTAATTCATTTGGGAGCTCTTCACTTGTGCCCTTCAAGTCATAGGTTTCGCTTACCGGAGTTGTAGTTACTGCTGGTGTAGTCATGACAATATTTGTTTACTGAAGTAGATGATTCCACCCCTCAGCATCATCCCCCCTCCCCCCCACACACACCCACAGTCATTTGTATTCCAGTGATACAGCTCCTCCTCATCAGTGCAACTGGTCAGCAGCCTGCTCAGTGCACGCAGGGCAAAGCTGTGCTAAAGCTTGCAGGCCAGGAGCTGAAGGAGGAAATGGCTTTGGCATTTTGTGGGTGTTGACACTCGTGTGTTACACGAGTAACGGCATGAAGCTGTCCAGGCTCTTCTTGGTTTCAGAACTCCCTTGTGATCTGCACTTGTCTTGCTGGCTTTACTTAAGGATGATCTGTGTATGGAGGGGTTCTTTGATCTCTGCTGCCTTACCCATGGGTGATGAGTGGCTTGTGGGGGTGTCAGTCACTGACAATCTCCTCATGAGCCAGTAATGGTGTAGTGGTTTTTATAACATGTATGTCGTCTTCCTAAGACCCTGGCAGTACCAGTAACCATACTCCTGTGTCAGCAGATTTACTGCTGCAAGAAATGCCACTCCAGAATTGTGCTGATAAAACTGTTCTGAGCCTCCCCAGCCAGTGAGGAAAAAAGGGTCAAGATGTGTTTGCTAGGCTTTGGATTGAGCCATAGAGCTGAAGCCCAAATTTTGGACTTTCAAGTCAAATTTTGATGCAAAGCTTGATTCCAGTGGTTGAAAACTTGCCTTTAGTTGGAAAATCTTGGCAGCAGATGGAGATGTTCCAGGCTCTGGGTTATTTTGTGTGTGATGTCATGTAAGAGCACCTGGTCAGGCTGAGAGAGCTGGAGCTGTGAGCCTAGAGAAGAGAAAGCTCCAGGGAGACCTTCTTGTGGCCTTTCAGTATTTCAAGGGGTTTATAAGAAAGCTGGGGAGAACCTTTTTACCAGGGCCTGTTGTGTGGCAGGACAAGAGCTGATGGGTTTAAATGAGAGTGATTTAGACTAAAGAGAAGGAAAAAAATCTTTTATGCTGAAGGTGGTGAGACCCTGGCCCAGGTTGCCCAGAGAGGTAGGAGATGCCTCATGCCTGGAAGCATTCCAGGTCAGGTTGGGTATAGTAATGTTACATGCAGTAGTTCTATAGAATCACAGCACGTAACATTACTATACCCAACAAGGTCAGGTTGGTTGGGGCACTGAGCAACCTGCTCTAGTTGCAGATGTCCATGTTCCCTGCCAGAGGGTTGGGTTAGATGACCTTTAGAGGACACTTCCAACCCATTCTGTGATTCTGTGCTCATACCTAGGAAATACATTGCCATGATGCTGACCTGGTTGCATCAGTCTGCTGTGTAGGTGGAGTGTGTGAGGGTGAGAATCTAAGTGAAATAGTTGATCAAGACTGTAGAAGGGTTGATTGGCCAGGGCTGGGTGCTAGTTCAGACTGGATGCTCTTGGAGGTCTCTTCCACCCTGGTTGATTCTATGATTCTGTGTGTCCACATCCTCCTGAGAAGAGTTTTGCATATCCAGGGATACTTGGATTGTTTGTCTGTTTTGATAGCACTGACAAAAGCCTTGCAAGGGAAATAATCCAACATTAACTTAGCAATAATTTGCCATGCTTCCTATTAAAGCTGTTGGTGTTTAGACTCCATTGGTACTTTTGGAATCCCATGCTTACTTGTAATGGTTGATTAAAACAGCCTGAAAATGGGAAGAGAAGTTTTAAAAGGCAGTCATCTGTAGTTGAGTTTCCTTGGCTTTTATTGCTCTTAACTGTAATCAGTTGGTTTGTGGAATGAATTCTGCTACTAGAAAAGAAGGTACCACTAGGAAGAGGATAAATACTCTTAGTATTGAGCAGGACTTCTCCCTGTAGTGGCAGAGAATCTGTCCTTTTCCTGGAGTGCTGCTGTTTTCACAGCTATTCCTTGTTAAAAGAAAGGAAGTAGTGCCCCTGAGCTGCCTGTTAGATGCATTAGGTTAATTAAGGTTAGTTCAGGGGTATCTTGCAGGATGTGATATTGAACAGATGCATTTGAAACAGAAGTCATTGCAGCTTCTCTTCCAGCTGCATTAACAGCACTTCACAGTCTGCTCTTAAGAGGGATCTGAATGCTCTGCAGTCAGTGTGTGTTAAAATGCTCATCACAGGGGTGCTGTAGTGCCTCCAGAAGATGAAAACATCCCGTGCTTGGAGGCATGCTGAGATAGAAACAGGTAAATTAATGTGGTAGGTGAGTGAGCCTGCAGCGTGAGTGCAGCCCAGACTGCAACGCTGTGCTGGGCTGCAGCAAGAGCAGTGTGGGCAGCAGGGCAAGGGAGGGGATTCTGCCCCTTGGCTCTGCTCTCCTCAGACCCCACCTGCAGTCCTGGGTGCAGTTCTGGAGCCCCCAGCACAAGCAGGACATGGGACAGTTGGAGTCAGTCCAGAGGAGGCCACCAAGATGCTGAGAGGGCTGCAGCAGCTCTGCTGTGAGGACAGGCTGAGAGAGTTGGGGCTGTGCAGCCTGAAGAGGAGAAAGCTTGGAGGAGACCTTGGAGTGGCCTTGCAGTATCTGCAGGGGGCTCCAGGAGGGCTGGGGAGGGACTATTGACAAGGTCTGGTAATGACAGGACAAGGGAGGATGGATTTGAAGTGGCAGAGGGGAGATTGAAAGTGGATGTTAGGAAGAAGTTCTTGACAGTGGTGATGGTGAGACACTGGCACAGGTTTCCCAGGGAGGTTATGGAGCACAGAAGCACCCAATGTGATCGCATTCTGTGCTTCTGTGCTCCATAACCTCCCTGGAGGTGTTGAGGACCAGGTTAGATGAGGCCTTGAGTGCCCTGTTCTAGTGAGAGGTGTCAAATCAGTTTCTTTCATGTACTCCTGTTTACCTTCTCTGTGCCCTTGCCCCATATCCAAGCAGTTTTTCTCCATGCCAGGGGAGGGTTAGGATGGATATTAGGAAAAAATTGTTTGCTGCAAGAGGTTAGGGATTGGCAGAGGCTGCCCAGGGAGGTGGTGGAGCCACCATCCCTGGAGGTGTTCAAGAACCCTGTGGGCATGGCACTTGGGGACATGGTTTAGTGGCCATGGTGGTGTTAGGTAGGTGGTAGGGCTGGATGGTCTTAGAAGGCTTTTCCAACCCAAATAATTCTCTGATTCTGTGAATTGAGAATAAAATCTAGGGAAGAAGAGAGAGAATGGGGTGGGGGTTGGGGGGAGATTTTGATATTTAATTCTTATTTCTCATTATCTTATTCTGATGTGATTGGTAAGAAGTGGAACTAATTCCCCCAGGTCAAGTCTGGTTTTGCCTGTGACAATAATTGATGGATGATCTCTCCTTGTCCTTATCTCCACCCATGAACCTTCTGCTGTATTATCTCTCCCCTGTGCAGCTATGGAGGAGAGTGATGGAGGAGCTTTGGTTGGCACCAGGCATTCAGCCCAGGGTCACCTAGGTTTACACATCTCCTTCTGTGATCCTGTACAGTAGGGGATGTTTAAAGCCCAACTGGAAGATCTTTATTAAAGTTGGAATAATCTTTGAGATTTTAAGATTAATTTAATGATTAAATTGCAGTTAATCTTAATGACCTTGTAATTTAGTGGGGCTTTAATATCCCTGAGTTCAGCATGAGATATTAATATCTTTCTATAATGAATGTTTAAGATTCCTTATCTTTTAGAAATTAAAATGGACATGTAGGGAATCTTGGAGGCTGGCACTGATTTATCACTTGTCAGAGGATGGTGAAGGGGAGGGCCTGAGAGTTCTTGGTGTATTTGGACTGCAGGTACTGAGGCAGTGAAACTTATGCAGGGTTCTGCACTTTGGCTACGGCAACCCCAAGCAGTGCTATAGGCTGGGGACAGAGTGGCTGAGAGCAGCCAGGAAGAAAGGGACCTGGGGGTACTGGTGGATAGTAGGCTGAAGCTGAGGCAGCAGTGTGCCCAGGTGGCCAAGAGAGACAATGGCATCCTGGGCTGTATCAGGAACAGTGTCCCCAGTAGGACAAGGGAGGTTCTTCTGCCCCTGTGCTCAACACTGGTCAGGCCACAGCTTGAGTGCTGTGTCCAGTTCTGGGCTCCTCAATTCAAGAGAGATGTTGAGGTGCTGGAAGGTGTCCAGAGAAGGGCAACAATGCTGGTGAAGGGCCTGGAGCACAGCCCTGTGAGGAGAGGCTGAGGGAGCTGGGGGTGTGCAGCCTGCAGCAGAGGAGGCTCAGGGGTGACCTCACTGCTGTCTACAACTACTTGAAGGGAGGCTGTAGCCAGGTGGGGTTGGGCTCTTCTCCGAGACAACCAGCAACAGAACAAGGGGACACAGTCTCAAGCTGTGCCAGGGCAGGTTCAGGCTGGATGTTAGGCGGAAGTTGTTGTCAGAGAGAGTGATTGGCATTGGAATGGGCTGCCCAGGGAGGTGGTGGAGTCACCGTGCTTGGAGGTTTGTTCAAGCCAAGCCTGGCTGGGGCACTTAGTGCCATGGTCTGGTTGACTGGCCAGGGCTGGGTGCTAGGTTGTGCTGGCTGAGCTTGGAGCTCTCTTCCAGCCGGGTTGATTCTATGATGCTGTGCCAAAATGCTGACTCTCTCATGGTATTGCACTGGATACATCACAGCAGCTTTGGGATTTGCTTTTCTTGTGTGTCATAACTTTCTGGTAAGAGGAGGGCAAGCCATTGGTTTAAGCAGATATCACAGGGTGGGTTTTGCTGTGAGTGGATGATCTCTCCTGATGGTTTCTTCATGTTCTGTGTGATCAGTGGACACTTATTTTATGGAGGCACCCAGGATGTGCTGTGCACAGGGAGGCTGGGGCTGCTCGCTGTGCGTTAGCAGGCACCTGGCTATTGCTAATCTGGATCCTGGTAACTGAAATTAATAGTGGGCACAATAGTGAGCAATTAAGGACATTCATCTTCCAAATGAGTCTACAAGATTCATTGGTAGTTTAAATTTATATACAGAGGGCACTTAAAGCATTAAAAAGGGTAATGGGTGCCCTGCAGGCACGTGCTGCAAAGCCATATGTCATCCGGGGTAGCAGACAGGGAGAGCTTCCCTGGAGGGGAAACTGGGATTCATCCATCACTTGAGTGTGGAAGGCAATGTACAGTTCTGCTCTGGAGTGATCATAGCAGCGTATTGGAACTTAAACTGAACCCCAGGGTTGATGTTCTAAGCCTTTCTGGCTTGATTAGGAGAGATGTTAATTAGAAGAGTCTAGTGGTGGCAGGGCGTTGGAGTTGGGAGTTGTAAGGGCAGGAATGTTTGTGTGCCTGCAGTCTTGGACGGTGGCACTGATGGAGCACCCAGCTTGCAGGATCACAGAGTGGTAGAGGCTGGAAGTGACCTCTGGAGATGGAGTCCAACCCCCCTGCCATGGCAGATTCACCTAAAGAAGGTCACACAGGAATGCATCCAGGTGGATTTGGAATGTCTCCAGAGAAGGGGACTCTACTACCTCTCTGGGCAGCCTGCTTCAGGGCTCTGCCACCCTTAAATTAAAGAAGTTGCTCCTCATGTTTAGATGGAATTTGTGTTCAAGGCTGGAGCTGTTATTTCAGTACAGAGCAGGCTTCTTCTTGTTTCTCATGCTGTTTGTTTAGGGTAAGGTTTAGATCATAGAATTATAGAATCCATCAGGTTGAAAGAGACCTCCAAGCTCATCCAGGCCAACCTAGCACCCAACCCTGGCCAATCAACCAGACCATGGCACTAAGTGCCTCATCCAGGCTTGGCTTCAACACCTCCAGGCACGGCGACTCCACCACCTCCCTGGGCAGCCCATTCCAATGCCAATCACTCTCTCTGCCAACAACTTCCTCCTAACATCCAGCCTAGACCTGCCCTGGCACAGCTTGAGGCTGTGTCCCCTTCTTCTGTTGCTGGGTGCCTGGCAGCAGAGCCCAACCCCACCTGGCTACAGCCTCCCTTCAGGTAGCTGTAGCCAGCAATGAGGTCTGCCCTGAGCCTCCTCTTCTGCAGGCTGCACACCCCCAGCTCCCTCAGCCTCGCCTCACAGGGCTGTGCTTTCAGGCTCCTCCCCAGCCTTGCTGCCCTT
Source organism: Tricholaema leucomelas (assembly GCA_013400475.1). NCBI lineage: Eukaryota > Metazoa > Chordata > Aves > Piciformes > Lybiidae > Tricholaema lacrymosa > Tricholaema leucomelas. The sequence goes on along the minus strand of WAAF01001802.1, from coordinate 83,652 downwards.
CTCTGGAAGCACCTCAACATCTCTCTTGAATTGAGAGCCCAGAACTGAACACAGCACTCAAGGTGTGGCCTGACCACAGACCCCTAACATCCTGTGATCTCCAGGGAGGGGGCATCCATAACCTCCCTGGGCAGCTTGTTCTGGGGAGAGAACACCTCTGCTTGTCTCGTGTAAGAGCTGTGGTTTGAAATGAACTAACAGGCTGTGTCTTCCCTAGGAGGATGCACGTTCGACGATGGTCCTGGGCCCTGTGACTACCACCAAGACTTGTACGATGACTTCGACTGGGTACACGTTAGCGCGCAGGAGCCTCACTATTTGCCACCCGAGATGCCTCAAGGTGAGGAACTCCACAGATACTGATGGGATAAGTTTGTTAAAACACTTGGAGCCTCACGGGATATGACCTCAAGGCCATACTCTGTGATAGAATCACACAATCCTAGAATGGTTAGGTTGGAAGGGACCTCAAAGCTCATCGTGGTTCCAGCCCCTTGCCATAAGCAGGCACAGTTCCAAGTAGAACAGGTTGACCCAACCTGCTCCTCAACACCTCCAGGGAGGTTGAAGAGCACAGAAGAAAAGATCACATTCTGTGTTTCTGTGCTCCACAGCTTCCCTGGGAAACCTGTGCCAGTGTCTCACCACCCTCAACCTGTGCCAGAGTCTCACCACCCTCACTGCAAAGAACCCTTTCCTAACATCCAGTTTCAATCTCCCCTCTGCCACTTCAAACCCATTCCTCCTCATCCTGGCCTTACAAGACCTTGTCAATAGTCCCTCCCCAGCCCTCCTATAGCTCCCTTCAGATCCTGCAAGGCCACTCCAAGGTCTCCTGGAAGCCTTCTCTTCTCCACGCTGCAGACCTCCAACTCTCTCAGCCTGTCCTCAGAGCAGAGCTGCTGCAGCTCTGTGAGCATCTTGGTGGCCTCCTCTGGACTGGCTCCAACGCTTCCATGTCCTGCTTGTGCTGGGGGCTCCAGAACTGCACCCAGGACTGCAGGTGGGGTCTGAGGAGAGCAGAGCCAAGGGGCAGAATCCCCTCCCTTGCCCTGCTGCCCACACTGCTCTTGCTGCAGCCCAGCACAGGGTTGCTGTCTGGGCTGCACTCACACTGCAGGCTCATGTTGAGCTTTGCATCACCCCAGACCCTAAGGTCCTTTTCCTCAGGGCTGCTCTCAGCCATTCCCCACCCAGCCTGGAATTGTGCTTGAGATCTCCAGTTTAGGCCTTGGTAATGGGTGTAGTAAAAAGAATCCAAAACAATCATAGAATCACAGTATTGTCAGAGCTGGAAGGGACCTCAAGGATCATCCAGCTCCAGCCCCCTGCCATGAGCAGGGACACTTTTGACTTGATCAGGTTGCTCAGAGCCCCATCCAGCCTGGCCTTAAAAACTTCCAGACACAAGGTATTGGAATGGGCTGCTCAGGGAGGTGCTGGAGTCACCATCCCTGGAGATGTTCAAGGAAATACTGGATGAGGCACTTAGTGTGATGTCCTGGTTGATTGGTTATGGCTGGGTGATAGGTTGGGCTGGCTGAGCTTGGAGGTCTCTTCCCACCTGCTTGATTCTATGATTCTAATTCCATAGCCCTTGCCACGAGCGGGGATACCTCACACTAGATCAAGTTGCTCAGAGCCTCATCCAGCTTGGTCTTAAAAACTTCTAAGGATGAGGCTTCCACTACCTCCCTGGGCAACCTTTTCCAGGGTCTAACTGCCCTGATAGTGAAGAACTTATTCCTAACATCCAATCTGTATCTACCCACTTCTAGTTTAGGTCAATTCCTCCTAGCCCTGGCTGGAAGGGACAAATTTGGGTCATTTAGAAGCCTTCTTAGATCCAATTCTCCTTTCCTTCTGGGAGGCATAGGAAAGGAAGAAAGCAAGCCATGACCTGTTTTTCAGTCTGTGTGGAACTCGTGTTGACTTGCAGTGGAATTCTGTGTCTGAAATGCCGGCTAATGAAAGGATGGAATGACTCAGGAGCACACGAGGAGAAATGCTGAAAGAAAGGATAGATGCAGAAAGCCACACATTGTTTGTTTCCTTCCTTCCTTCCTTCCCCCCCTTTCCAACTGCTCATCATCTAAAGGCAATCAGAAAAGCTTTGATTTATGGAAATATTGCTGCTGTTAATTACTATTTAGGACAGGTAATGAATAACTGAAGAAGCAGAGCCTGCATGACCTTGCCTGCTCACCTTTGATGAACAGCTTAATCGGCGCTTCCCAGACAGCACGAGATGCTGAGAAAATGAAAGCATTTGAAATTCAGCTACATTTTCCAATTAATAATACATTAAGTAATTAATCATGCAGAGGAGGGAAAAAAAGGTCATGGCTATTTTATTTGTATCTAAAAGGTTTTTGTGAAGCATGTGTGGAGAAGGAGCAGGAAGTGTTGCCACACAGAAGGAACCTAACCTCTGCGCCGTTCCTTCCCCTCTCCTATTGAGACATGAGCGGACAGTGTGCACATGCAGCCCAGACAGCAACCCTGTGCTGGGCTGCAGCAGGAGCAGTGTGGGCAGCAGGGCAAGGGAGGGGATTCTGCCCCTTTACTCTGCTCTCATCAGACTCCACCTGGAGTACTGTTTGCAGTTCTGGAGCCCCCAACACAAGAAGGACATGGAACTGCTGGAGCCAGTCCAGAGGAGAGCCACGAAGATGCTGAGAGAGCTGCAGCAGCTCTGCTCTGAGCACAGGCTGAGAGAGTTGGGGCTCTGCATCCTGGAGAAGAGAAGGCTTCGAGGAGACCTTAGAGTGGCTTTGCAGTATCTGAAGGGAGCCTACAGGAAGGCTGGGGAGGGACTATTGACAAGGTCTGGGAATGTCAGGACGAGGGGGAATGGGTTTGAAGTGGCAGAGGGGAGATTTAGACTGGATGTTAGGAGGAAGTTCTTTCCAGTGAGGGTGGTGAGACACTGGCACAGGTTGCCCAGGGAGGTTGTGGATGCTTCCTCCCTGGAGGCGTTTAAGGCCAGGCTGGATGAGGCCTTGAGCAGCCTGCTCTAGTGGGAGGTGTCCCTGCCTATGGCAGGGGGTTGGAGCTGGATGATCCTTGAGGTCCCTTCCAACCTAAACCATTCTATGATTCCCCTGCTTTTTATGTGTTGCAGTGGTAGTTGGTGCATGGAATTTTACTTCTCAGCTGCTGCCTGGCTGGGTTCCCCCTGCTTTGGAGTCACTGATGTGAGCAGCTGTTACCATCCTCCATATCTTTACAAAATAGGTTAATTAAGCAAGATCCCCACTTTATTTAATGGGCTACTTGCTGCTTCGAGTTTGCATATTGAAGAGTAAATCTGAGCCCTGAAGCCTCAGCACTCATTCACCATGGTCTTCTATTAACAAATTCAAAACAGTATCTCCCCTAGGAATGCCCAGATGAGGTACTTTGCAGTTTGTGTTTTTCAGAGCCTCCATGGTTTGTTAGAAGGCTTGGAGGTATCTCAGTTGTGATGGGAGCAGTGTTTGGTGTTCTCAGACCTGAGGCACACCCTGTATAGGTGTGCAGCTTGAGAGGTTGGGTTTGTTGAATGAATCTGAATGACAGGGGAGCTTCTAGCTCCTCCCAGGTTACACACCTGCCACCCTTAGGTGAGCTTCTAGCTCCTCCCAGAGTACATACCTGCCACCCTTAGGTGAGCTTCTAGCTCCTCCCAGGTTACATACCTGCCACCCTTAGGTGAGCTTCTAGCTCCTCCCAGGTTACACACCTGCCACCCTTAGGTGAGCTTCTAGCTCCTCCCAGGTTACACACCTGCCACCCTTAGGTGAGCTTCTAGCTCCTCCCAGGTTACACACCTGCCACCCTTAGGTGAGCTTCTAGCTCCTCCCAGGTTACACACCTGCCACCCTTAGGTGAGCTTCTAGCTCCTCCCAGGTTACACACCTGCCACCCTTAGGTGAGCTTCTAGCTCCTCCCAGGTTACATACCTGCCACCCTTAGGTTGCTTTTCAGAGTTAAATGCCACAGTACTCGCTGACCTTGGTACCTGATTTCTGTTCTGTTCTGCTACCGACCCTTTTCTGGGTGCAGCACATGAGCTGCAGGAAGAGCTCTTTGACATCTCTGTCTGAGGTTGGCTGTGCAATAAATCCTACCAAAATAGGGGAAGGTTTCAAGGGTAGGCAGCAAACTCTGCTGATTGTCTTTTGCCTTCTTCCTATGGTTAGAATTCTAAACATCTTGGACTGCTCTTTACAATTTTGATGTTTGGTCATAGAGTCATAGAATTGAGCAGGTTGGAAAAGACCTTTGAGATCAGCAGTAGGCTGAACATGAACCAGCAGTGCTCATGTTGCTTTGAGTGAGGAATGTAAGGACAAGCTTCCTGAAGGAGAGAGGGCAGATTCACTCTGATACGGGTCAAGACCTGGCTGCAGGGCTGGGTCCAAAGAGTGATGGTGAATGGTGCCACTGGCAGCTGGCACTGGTGCTGTGCCCCAGGGGTCAGTGCTGGGCACAGTCCTGTTCAATATCATTATTGATGATCTGGAGCAGGGGATTGAGTCCAGCATCAGTAAGTTTGCAGATGACACCAAGCTAGGAGCAGCTGTGGAGCTGTTGGAGGGTAGGAGAGCCCTGCAGAGGGACCTGGCCAGGCTGGATGGGTGGGCAGAGGCCAATGGGATGAGACTGAACAAGGCCAAGTGCAGGGTTCTGCACTTTGGCCACAACAACCCCAAGCAGCACTACAGGCTGGGGACAGAGTGGCTGAGAGCAGCCAGGCAGAGAGGGAGCTGGGGGTGCTGGCAGAGAGGAGCTGAAGAGGAGTCAGCAGTGCCCAGGTGGGCAGCAGAGCCAATGGCATCCTGGGCTGGCTCAGGAGCAGTGTGGGCAGCAGGACAAGGGAGGTTCTTCTGCCCCTGTGCTCAGCACTGCTCAGGCCACACCTTGAGTGCTGTGTCCAGTTGTGGGCTCCCTCAATGGAAGAGAGATGTTGAGGTGCTGGAAGGTGTCCAGAGAAGGGCAGCAAGGCTGGGGAGGGGCCTGGAGGCCCTGTGAGGAGAGGCTGAGGGAGCTGGGGGTGTGCAGCCTGCAAAAGTGTTGTGCTCTGCAGAAGGATAACCCATCTGAAAGTTCAGAGCTAATAGCACAAGGTTTGGAGTGCTATGAAAACCTGTCCTAATGGAAAGCATTTTGCAGGTGTAGCAATGGTAAATGCTATTGGTGAAGCTTCTGCAATTATCTCTGGGCAATTAATGCAACTTCAGAGTTTTTTCTGTACTGCCCTACATTGTATTTCTCCAATTATGAACAGAGGCAAAAGCCACTTACCTCCTGTTAGGGGAAAAGTAAATGCAGCCCATAATGATTAATTTGGAAAGGAAGAGAACACTCAGTTTGGAAAGAAAGGGAACACTCAGAGACAGGTGCTTGTGTACAGCTATAAATACCAGCTCCTAAGTTGTTTGAACTGCAGCTTACAGCATAAAACCTTTGGATTACTTATTAAAACCTTGGAAAACACCTGATGGCCACCACCAGGCTTCTGAGAGCCTATGGAAGCAGCTGTGTTAGATCAAGCTGAAGGTCTGCTGGTTTGGAGAGCAGCCATTAGGAGTTGCCGTGGTAAGAACTCAGAGGTAGGGCAAAGGAGTGGTGCTTATGCCTCGAATGCTCTTCCACTTCCCAGCTCTGTGGCGTTTAGGAACATTGAGGACAAGGGAGGTTCTTCTGTCCCTGTGCTCAGCACTGCTCAGGCCACAGCTTGAGTCCTGTGTCCAGTTCTGGGCTCCTCCATTCAAGAGAGATGTTGAGGTGCTGGAAGGTGTCCAGAGAAGGGCAGCAAGGCTGGGAAGGGGCCTGGAGCACAGCCCTGTGAGGAGAGGCTGAGGGAGCTGGGGGTGTGCAGCCTGCAGCAGAGGAGGCTCAGGGCAGAGCTCATTGCTGTCTGCAGCTCCCTGAAGGGAGGCTGTAGCCAGGTGGGGTTGGGCTCTTCTGCCAAGTAACCAGCAGCAGAAGAAGGGGACACAGCCTCAAGCTGTGCCAGGGCAGGTCTAGGCTGGATGTTAGGAGGAAGTTGTTGTCAGAGAGAGTGATTGGCATTGGAATGGGCTGCCCAGGGAGGTGGTGGAGTCGCTGTGCCTGGAGGTGTTGAAGCCAAGCTTGGATGGGGCACTTAGTGCCAGGGCTGGGTGCTAGGTTGCCCTGGCTGAGCTTGGAGCTCTCTTCCAACCTGCTTGATTCTATGATTCCCCAACTAGCAATGGTGTTTGTTTGCCACGTTCCCAATGAATTGATTTTTAACTCATTCACTGCTTTGTTACTGTGTGTGGGCTCCCTGCAGCCTTCTAGAGGCTGCTGTATCCCACGAGTGACAGTTGTTGTGCTAAGTCATGGGAAGGTGCAGCTCTTCTTATATGTTTTGAACTCACAAATGGCTTCTGTGTGGTAATTCCTGGCCTCTTGTATGACATATGTGTGGGCCACTTGTCAAGCTGCAAGATTTGGGACTGCTCAGCCTGGAGAAGAGAAGGCTTCAGGGAGACCTTAGAGCAGGCTTCCAGTACCTGAAGTCGGCTACAGGAGAGCTGAGGAGGGGCTTTGGACAAGAGCTTGGAGTGGCAGGAAAAGGGGCAAAATGGCTTTGAGCTGGGAGAGGGAAGACTGAGAGTGGAGATCAGGAGGAAATTCTTCAGAGTGAAGGTGGTGAGATACTGGCACAGGTTGCCCAGGGAGGTTGTGGAGCACAGAAGCACCAAATGTGATCGAAGATCACATTTGGTGCTTCTGTGCTCCACAACCTCCCTGGAGGTGTTCAGCCCCAGGTTGGATGAGTCCTTGAGCAACCTGTTCTAGTGGGAGATGTCCCTGCCCATGGCAGGAGGTTTGGAACTGGATGATGATTCAAGTCCCTTCCAACTCAAAGCATTCTATGATACGATTTTTGTGATGGTACAGCAAATTCTTTGTCACCTTCTCCAATCCATTCAGTCACGTAAAAGGTTCAGCCTGCTGCTGGTGTCATTCTAGGCTGAATGGTCCAAGACTATCAAGTTGTTCCTTATATAGGAATGGTTCCACAACACAGGATTTGCATTTTCTGTGGCAAGGTAACCAAATGTTACTTTCTGTAGACAGGGTGACAGAAACCAAGTCAAAATATTTAGCTGATGGGCTTTGTATTTCCCTGGAAACAATCTTCCTTATGTTGAAGCAAGCCCTTTAGAGCATGCAGATGGCACTGAATTGGGTGAGATCTGCTGGAGGGTAGGAAGGCTCTGCAAAGGGATCTGGCTAGGCTGGATTGATGGACCAAGGTTGATTGTATCAGGTTCAACGAGACCAAGTGCTGGGTTATGTGATTGGGTTGCAACAACCCCATGAACGCTACAGGCTTGGGAACTGCCCAGCTGAGGAGGACCTGGGGGTGCTGCTAGGCAGCCATCTGAGCATGAGCCAGTGTGTGTGCTCAGGAGGCCAAGAAGGCCACCAGCATGCAGGTCTGGATCAGGAATAATGTGGCTAGCAGTAGGGAAATGATGGTGCCCCTGTACTCAGCACTGGTGAGGCCACACCATGAGTACTGGGTTCAGTTTTGGGCCCCTTAATCCAAGAAGGTGTGATGGTTTGGGTGTTCCCCACACCCCACACTTTAGAAATCACCCAGGCTAGACTCAGTCGGCTCTGGAAATTTGAATGAAGCTTATATTGACAGCTGGCACAATTTACAAGCAGATAGTTACAGTATATACAGTTATAGATAGAAATAGACAAGGTAAAAAGGTAATACAGACACAACTCCCCTCCCAGAAACCTGAGTCCTCAGGAGGGGCTCTCAACCACCCCTCACCTTCCCCCTACCCCTCTCAACCTTACCCCAGTCCCAAGGAAGAATGGAGGCTCGGCCAAGAGGATTAAGAAGCAAAGGTGAAATCAGCCAAAGCAGGGTGAGGTTAGAAAACAAAATGGAGTGCAGCCAGCAGCCTCAGCTCTCCAGCAGGCAAAGCCGAAGAGAACAGCCCAGCACCAAGTGCAGAGCAAAGTGACTTTATCTAATGTTTTGCTTTTCCTTTGTAGAAGTCTCAGCAAGACTGTGAGTGAAGTAGACCTCACCATTGTTTTCATTTCTCAGCCTATCATCTAGTTCTTCTCACCAAAACATGCTAGCTAGGCTCAAACTAGCACAGAAGGATATTGAGATGCTGGAGCCTGTCCAGAGAAGGTTAACAAAGCTGGGGAAGGGTCTGGAGAATAGGGCTGGGGAGGAGCTGAGGGAGCTGGGGGTGTGCAGTGTGGAGGAGACTGAGAGGAGGCCTCATTGCTCTCTTCAGCTCCCTGAAAAGAGCTTGCAGTGAGGTGGGGCTTGGGCTCTGCTCCCTAGGATGAGGTGATAAGAGGAGAGGAAATGGCCCGAAATTGTTCCAAGGGAGAGGTAGGTTGGAGGTGAGGAAAATTTTCTTTGCTGCAAGAGTGGTCAGAGATTGGCACAGGCTGCCCAGGGAGGTGGTGGAGTGCCCATCCCTGGAGGTGTACAGGAAGTGTGTGGCCATAGCACCTGGGGACATGGTTTACAGGCCATGGTGTCTTACATTGATGATTTGACTCAGTCTTGCAGGTCTTTTCCAACCAAAGCAGTTCTGTGTTTGCAGCTGTATGATTTTTATGCATTATGCTCTACAAGATGGAAGGTGGAGAAGCTGATAACATGGGATCCAATTCTGGCTATGGGTTACCCCAGTTGAGAGGCCTGTTCACGCTGTGTAGGTAACTTCCTTTTGCAGAAGAAAAGCAAACATCAGTGGTTTCTTTGGGGGTGTGCAAAGGGTTCATTTTGCAGTCATAGAATCAGTCAGGGTTGGAAGGGACCACAAGAACCATTCAGTTCCACGCCCCCCTGCCACAGGCAGGGACACCTCACACTAGATCAGGCTGTTCAGAGCCTCGTCCAGCCTGGCCTTAAACATCTCCAGGAATTCTTCCACCACCTCCCTGGGCATTCCCTTCCAGGCTCTCACCACCCTCATGCTGAAGAACTTCCTAACACCCAGTCTAAATCTCCCCATTTCCGGCTTTGTTCCTTTCCCCCCAGTCCTATCACTACCTGACAGCCTAAAAAGTCCCTCCCCAGCTTTCCTGTAGCCCCCTTCAGATACCGAAAAGCCACAGTAAGGTCACTTTGGAGCCTTCACAGAATCACAGAATATTAGAGCTTGGAAGGGACCTTCAGAGATCTTCAAGTCCAACTCTCCTGCCAAAGCAGGATCCCCTAGGGTAGTTCACACAGGAATGCATCCAAGTAGGTTTGGAAAGGCTCCAGAGAAGGAGACTCCAGAGCTTCTCTGGGCAGCCTGCTCCAGGGCTCTGTCACCCTCACTGTAAAGAAGTTTCTCCTCATGTAGAGGTGAAACCTCTGTTCCAGTTTGTAGCTGCTGCTCCTTGGCTTATTGTTTTGCACCACCCAAAACAGCTTGGCCCCAGGCACTGACCCTCACCCCTTAGACATTTATAGTCGTTGATCAGATCTCCTCTCAGACTCCTCTTCTCCAGTCTGCTCAGCCCCAGGGCTCTGAGTCACAGCCCATATCTCCTCACAGCAGAGCAGCTCCAGCCCTCTGCTCATGCTTGTGGCCCTTCTCTGGACACCTTCCAGCACATCCATAGTAAGAGGGGCTCCAGAACTGGATGCAGTACTCCAGGTGGGAGTGCTCCATATTAGCAATCCATTTAGGGCTGTTCTTACCCTGAGATAGAGAAGGCAGTTTATTTACCTTGTTTAGTTTGCCTGTTAACAGCAGCATTATGCTGAGGCTAAGCAGGGTCAGGGCATGAGAGGCTGTAATGGGCTGTGTGAGGGGGAGCCACTTAATGAAAGGCTTCTTTAACGTTAAGGGCCATTACCCTCTTGGCTACAAATGCAGTTTGAAGAATGTCTACATTATAGTGATGTGCTGAGATGGATGTCTTGTTTCTGATCTCCCAGATGGAGAATTGTCCTGGATTGGATGAGTTCTGATTTTTTTCTGGTTTTAATTGGTTTTCTAGAAATCTGAGGAAAATAAAGTCACAGTAGTGGAGGGAGGTCCTTAAATGCATTTGTTATCCAGCATGGCTAAAGCAGAGCAGAGAGAATCACTCAAGATGTGCCTTCTGCAAGGGCAGCCCTTCCATTCCTGCAGCATCCTGCAGCGTGAGTTTTCTGACCATGCAGGAGTTATGTCAGACTTCCTCTGCTGCTGCACTGTAGAGAATAGCACTAAATTCACTGTCATGGAAGGAAGGAAGGATAGGAAGGAAGGATAGAAAGGAAGGAAGAAAGGATAGGAAGGAAGAAAGGATAGGAAGAAAGGAAAGAAAGGGAAGGAAGGAAAGAAAGAAGAAAGAAATGAAAGAAAGGGAAGGAAGGAAAGGAATTAAAGAAAGGGAAGGAAGGAAGAAAGGAAGGAAGGAAGGGAGGGAGGGAGGGAGGGAGAGAAGGAACAAAGGAAGGAAGGGAAGAAAGAAATAAGAAAGAAAAAGAAAGGAAAGGAAGGAAGGAAAGAAAGGGAAGGAAGGGAAAGAAAGATGGAAGGGAAAGAAAGCTGGAAGGGAAAGAAAGAAGGAAGGGAAAGAAAGAAGGGAAAGAAGGAGGGAAGGGAAAGAAAGGAGGAAGGGAAAGTAAGGAAGGGAAGGAGGGAAAGAAAGGGAAGGAAAGAAAGAAGAAAGAAAGAGGAAGGAAAGAAAGGGAAGGAAGGAAGAGAAGAAAGAAAGGAAGGGAAGAAAGAAAAGGAAGGAAGGGAAGAAAGAAGAATGAAAGAATTGAAAGAAAAGAAGGAAAGAAAGGGAAAGAAGGAAAAGAAAAGGAAGGAAAGAAAGAAAGGAAGGAAGGAAAGGAAGAAAGGGAAGGAAGGAAGGAAAGAAAGGAAGAAAGGAAGGAAAGAAGGAAAAAAGGGAAGGAAGGGAAAGAAAGAAAAGGAAGGGAAAGAAAGGGAATAAATGAAAGAAAGAGGAAGGAAAGAAAGAAGGGAAAAGAAAAAACAAGAGAAGCAAAGAAAGGTTCCTGAAAATGAAAAGGTGACATCTCCTGCGTTGTAGGATGCTGTTTGGAGTCCCTGGTGAAGACTGGATGTTTGTTACAGACTGGAGAACATAGATGGTGAAAGGCAGTGGAGGTGAGGGAAGTGTATTGGTACTGAATCCTAGAGTCTCAGAGTGGTTTGGGTTGGAAGGGACCTTAAAGATCAGCCAGTTCTAACCCTCCTGCCATGAGCAGGAACACCTCCCACCAGCCCATGTTGCTCAAGGACTCATCCAGCCTGGTATTGAACACCTCCAGGGAGGGGGAAATCACAACCTCCCTGCGCAACCTGTTTCCATATCTCACCACCCTCACTCTAAACAATTTCTTCCTCATCTCCAGTCTCACTCTCCCCTCTCCCAGCTCAAAGCCATTATCTCTCATCCTGTCACTCCCAGCCCTTGTCAAAAGTCCCTTCCCAGCTCTCCTCTAGCCCCCCCAGATACTGGAAGGCTGCTCTAAGGTCTCTCTGGAGCCTTCCCTTCTCCAGGCTGAACAGACCCAACTCCATCATCCTGCTCTCAGTGGGGAGATGCTCCAGCCCTCTTAATCATTTTTGTGGCCTACTTTGGATCCTCTCACAGTCTCACAGTATCACCAAGGGTGGAAGAGACCTCACAGATCATCAAGTCCAACCCTTTACCACAGAGCTCATGGCTAGACCATGGCACCAAGTGCCACGTCCAATCCTGCCTTGAACAGCTCCAGGGACGGCGACTCCACCACCTCCCTGGGCAGCCCATTCCAGTAGCCAATGACTCTCTCACTGAAGAACTTTCTCCTCACCTCAAGCCTAAACTTCCCCCGGCGCAGCCTGAGGCTGTGTCCTCTTGTTCTGGTGCTGGCTGCCTGAGAGAAGAGAGCAACCTCCTCCTGGCTACAACCACCCCTCAGGTAGTTGTAGACAGCAATAAGGTCTGCCCTGAGCCTCCTCTTCTCCAGGCTAAACAATCCCAGCTCCCTCAGCCTCTCCTCGTAGGGCTGTGCTCGAGGCCTCTCCCCAGCCTCGTTGCCCTTCTCTGGACACGTTCAAGCATCTCAATGTCCCTCTTAAACTGGGGGGCCCAGAACTGGACACAGTACTCAAGGTGTGGTCTAACCAGTGCAGAGTACAGGGGCAGAATGACCTCCCTGCTCCTGCTGGCCACACCATTCCTGATGCAGGCCAGGATGCCATTGGCTCTCTTGGCCACCTGGGCACACTGCTGGCTCATGTTCAGGCGGGTATCCATCAGCACCCCCAGATCCCTCTCTGTCTGGCTGCTCTCCAACAGATTCATGTCTCCTTAGGCCACACTTCCATGGTCATTCCTTATCTATGTGTTTTAGGTAGAATGTCTCTGCTTGTTCCTGTGTCCCGTCATTCCCAGAGATATTTCCACTTTGCTCTCTAATAGGGTGATTTGGTTTGGAAGGGATCTTAAAGATCTAGTTCCAACTCACAGGCAGGGGCACATTGCACTCTATCAGGATGCTCAAAGCTCCTTCCCTCTTGGGCTTGAATTGCTCCCAGGGAGGGAGCATTCTGCCTGCAGCAGACCCTTACTGGAATGTCAGTTGTCCATTAGTTACAGATTCATGTAATTGTTCCAGTTGGAAGAGCCCTCTGAGGTCATGGAGGAGCCCTTTGAGGTCATGGAGGAGCTGTCTGAGGTCACTGAGTCCAGCCATCAACCCAACACCACCATGGTCATTAAAACATGCCCCAGAATGCCATGGCCACACATTTCTTGAACCCCTCCAGAGATGGAGACTAAAAGAACTGTTGCTGAATGCTGATCTGTGTCCCTTAATATTCTGTCCACGTTTGTATTCTGTTTCCTTGAATACTGTTTCAGTTGAAGTTTCTTCTTGTATCCAGCCAAAACCTCCCCTGGTTTTCTAACTCAGTAAGCCTTGTGGTTGGTTTCTTGTCTGTGTTGTTAGCAGCACCCTTAAGAGAAAGGAGCCTCCCTCATTAGCAGGGTGCAATTAATGCCAGCCTAAAGCATACCTGTAAACATCCTGACCCTGTTTGCCTTGCTCAGTACAGTGCACAAATCAATCTGTTGAGCAATTCCAGGGATTCCCTGTTGTTCTCAAGCACTCTTCACTTGTTAGGGAAGAGAGGAGGGGTGCAGGGAAGGCTTTGTGGATGGTACTCATAATTCACCAGGAAATATAGGCACAGGGTCGGTGAAAGTAAGAGTTCTGTAGTAACAGGAATGGCTTTTGCATGAGCTCTCACACTGGAGGTGCTTAAAAGATGTTTGGATGAGCTGCTTAGGGATGTGATTCCATTCTTCCAGTTCGAGAGGGACATAGAACTGCTGGAGAGAGTCCAGCACAAAGCCACAAAGGTGATGAAAGGAGTGGAGCATCTTCCTTAGGAGGAGAGCCTGAGGGAGCTGGGAGAGGAGGAGCCTGGGGGCTGCCCTCATTCATGTTATAAAGATGTGCAGGTGAGTGCCAGAAGCTGGAGCCAGCTCTGCTGGGTGATGCCAGATGCCAGGACAAGAAGCAGTGGTGGAAGCTGAGGCAGAGGAAGTTCCATGGAAACATGAGGAGGAATTTTTTCCCTGTGAGGGTGACAGAGCCCTGGAACAGGCTGCCCAGGGGGGTTGTGGAGTCTCCCTCTGGAGATATTCAAGAGCTGCCTGGATGTGTTGCTGTGTGACCTGCTCTGGGTGCTCCTGCTCTGGCAGGGGTTGGACTGGATGAGCTTTGGAGGTCCCTTTCAGCCCCTGATATTCTGTGATAGTCTAAGAGTTCTGTGCAGGGAGGTGTTAGGTTATGGCTGGACTTGATGATTGATAGATTGGTTTGGGTTGGAAGGGGCCTTTAAAGATGATCTGGTTCTAACCTGCCTGGCATTGGCAGGGACACCTGCCACTGGACCAGGCTGCTCAGAGCCTCAGAACAGGTTGCTCTGGGCCTGATCCAACCAGGCCATTCTGTAATGCTTTCAGTCTGTTCTATAATCACAGCCTGGGAAGAAAATGGGTGAAAGTGCAGAACCTGGGTTCAGTGCTGGAGTGTGCAGGGAGACTGCAGCTAAGCTTGTGTGCTGCAGCAGGAGAGGACTGCTCAGCTCTGCCCTTCTTCTTGGCGTAGCTTAGCTCTGTGCTTCACTGGGGCTGCTGCTGCCAGTCCAGGGACATAAGTACCACATAGCACTGAGAATTCCAGCATGATGGGGGCTGGAAGGAACCATCAGACATCATCTTGCCCAACCCCAACCCTCTGTCAGAGCAGAATCACCTAGGACAGGTCACACAGGAAAGCAAGTGAGTTTTCATAGGGTCATAGGAGCACCCAGGTTGGTTCATACATATCTGCACTGCTTATCAAAAAAACCCTTAATGCCTCCAGTTGTAATCTTCTCTCAAAGTGATGGAAAGGCAGCCAGTTGCAGAATTGTTAATTGACCTTTGAAAGAGAAATCAAGGAATTATTCACCAAATTAATTCCTCTGAAATGGAGTCCTGAAGATGCAACTCTTTGTGACTAGGTGAGCATGTGGGAACAGAGTCTACATAAGGAGTTGTTCAGGGACCCAGAGTGTTGAGCATAGAATCATAAATTCAGCCAGGCTGGAAGAGACCTCCAAGCTCATCCAGTCCAACCTGGCACCCAGCCCTGCCCAATCAACCAAACCATGGCACTGAGTGCCCCATAGAGGCTTTGCTTGCACACCTCCATGGATGGCGACTCCACCGCCTCCCTGGGCAGCCCATTCCAATGCCAATCACTCTCTCTGCCAACAATTTCCTCCAAACATCCAGCCTAGACCTGCCCTGGCACAGCTTGAGACTGTGTCCCCTTGTTCTGTTGCTGGTTGCCTGGCAGCAGAGCCCAACCTCACCTGGCTACAGCCTCCCTTCAGGTATCTGTAGACAGATTTGTAGACAGTTCTAATTCATTATCCCAGGAAAAACCAGTTGGTGTTTTTTCTGGATTCAGCTGGCTTAGTGAGTTGTGCTGACTCCTGGAAAGATCTGACAAGCATCAGAGCCAGCAGCACAAGGGATTGAAGGAGCTGGAAGGAGGAGATGCAGGCAGTTAGTTGTTAAGTCACACCAAATGTAAGCTGTAAACTGCAGCTTGTGTGTTGAGTTTGGTGATAATTTGAATTTCCACTCCCAAGTTTGTCATTGCATGATCCTGCCAATGCCCTTGGATTGCCATCTTGTGTGGAAACAAGAATGGGGCCTGCTCATCTTGTGAGCCAAACAAGGCATAGCTGCATTTGTGTGTGAATGTCCTCTCCAAATCATAGGATCACAGAGCTGCTTTGATTGGAAATGACCTCCAAGGCTGAGTCCAATCATCAATGTAAGACACTATGGCCTGTAAACCATGTCCTCAAGTGCCATGGGCACACATTTCTTGTACACCTCTAGGGATGGGGACTCCACCACCTTCCTTGGCATCCTGTGCCAATCCCTGACCGCTCTGACAGCAAAGAAATTTTCTCTCATCTCCAACCTAACCCTTCCCTGGTGCAATTTCAGGCCATTTCCT
Organism: Tricholaema leucomelas; assembly: GCA_013400475.1. Lineage (NCBI taxonomy): Eukaryota > Metazoa > Chordata > Aves > Piciformes > Lybiidae > Tricholaema lacrymosa > Tricholaema leucomelas. The sequence goes on along the minus strand of WAAF01001802.1, from coordinate 68,138 downwards.
CTCCTTTTGTCACTGGAGAGCAGAGCCCAACCCCCACCTCACTGCAAGCTCCTTTCAGGGAGCTGTAGAGAGCAATGAGGTCTCCCCTCAGCTGCTTCTTCTCCAGGCTAAACACCTTCATCTCCCTCAGCTTCTCCTCCCCAGCCCTGCTCTCCAGACCCTTCCCCAGCTTTGTTGCCCTTCCCTGCACTAGCTCCAGCCCCTCACTGTCTGTCTTGGAGTTAGTGGCCCAATGTGGGGGGCCACTAAGTGACTTCTTTGGAGGTTTCAGTCAGACCTTTTGAGTTTGTTGCAAAACATTCTCCCCTGGGCTTCATGAAATGAATGAAAATGATGGTGATGATGTCAGCAATGAAAAAGTGATGGCTGTCTGCACAAAGAGAACTTCTACATCAAGCAAACACAGCCTGCTCAGTTAGAAGGTCATTGGAACCATAGCTTAAAGCTGTGGTGGCTGAAATTGAACAAGGAACTTGTTAAGCAAAACAATAATCAGATGATGAGACAAAAAAGCAAATCAGATGTTAAGTTAATTTTGCAATCTGATCAGCTGATGCAGTATGGGGGAAAAAAATCTCTTCCTGAAGATGACTAAGTAAAATTACCTACATGTTTATAAAATTCACATTACTCATAGAATGGTTTAGGTTGGAAGGGATCTCAAAGCTCAGCCAGTTCCAACCTCCTGCCATAGGCAGGGACACCTCCCACTAGAACAGGTCGCTCAAGGCCTCATCCAGCCTGGCCTTGAACACCTCCCTGGGAAACCTGTGCCAGTGTCTCACCACCCTCACTGTAAACAACTTCTTCCTAATATCCAGTTTCCATCTCCCCTCTGACACTTTAAACCCATTACCCCTTCACCTGTCACTGAGACCTTTTCAAAAGTCCCTTCCCAGCCCTCCTGGAGCCCCCTTCAGATACTGGAAGGCCACCTCAAGGTCTCCTCCAAGCCTTCTCTTCTCCAGGCTGCAGAGCCCCAACTCTCTCAATCTGTCCTCAGAGCAGAGCTGCTGCATCCCACTCAGCATCTTCGTGGCCTCCTCTGGACTGGCTCCAGCAGTTCCATGTCCTGCTTGTTTTGGGGGCTCCAGAACTGCACCCAGGACTGCAGGTGGTGTCTGAGGAGAGCAGAGCCAAGGGGCAGAATCCCCTCCCTTGCCCTGCTGCCCACACTGCTCTTGCTGCAGCCCAGCACAGGGTTGCTGTCTGGGCTGCATGTGCACACTGCAGGCTCATGTTGAGCTTTTCATCACCCTAGACCCTAAGGTCCTTTTCCTCAGGGCTGCTCTCAGCCATTCGCCACTCAGCCTGGAGTTGTGCTTGGAATTACTCATAGCATCCACAGTCTAATCTAAGCCTATAATTCATGTTACATGGTTATAATTCTGTATAAATGTATAGAATTATTTCTAGTTTATCATTAAGCAGGGTGAAAGAAGCAAAGCTACAAAGAATAGATGGTTTATGGGATGAATCAGTACAGGTGATACTGCAGTGGATGTCTGCTGCAGCCTCTCAAGTGCAGGAGGTAGGTGAAGCCCTCTTTGTGGAGCTCCTGACAGCCTCTCAGTCACAGCCTCTGAGAGATGCTTCAGAAGCAAGGAGGAAGTGCAGGAGTGTTGAGGGCAGCCTCAGGTGAAGTGACCATGATACTTAACGTCTGAGAGGAGTCACCACAGTGTACTGCAGAGTTATAACCCAGGACTTTCTGATTTTGACCTGTTCAGGGACTTGCTTGGCAAGATCCCTTTGAGAGGTGCCCTGAAGCACAGGGGTAGACTGCTGCCTTGTTCAGAGAGTTGAACAAGGCATGGCAGAAAGCTGTTGTGGATAGATGTGGTGATCCTGACTGGTCCTTTGCCCCTGCTGGGCACTACTGAGACACATCTGGAGTGCTCTATATGGTTCTGGGCTCCCCAGGAGAGTAAAGATAGGGACTTAGGGGAATGAGTAAGCTGGTCAGGGAGTGGGGCATAGGACATCCAAGGAAAAGCCTGTTCAGTCTGAAGGAGAGAAGGCTCAGAAGAGACTTTGTGTGTTGAATAGATGGAGCTGTGCTCTTTTCCCGTGGTGATGAGTTGAGTTGCTGTGGATACAAACTGGATTAAGGGACATTCTGCTTAGATAGTAGTACCTGTCATCAGAGTGGTCAATTCCAGGAGCAAGTGCCTGAAGAAGGTGTGGGATCTTCATCCTTGGAGGTGTGTTAAAGAGTTGATAAGCCTGGTGTGTAGTTTAGCCTGATTTGAGAAGTGAGTTTAACTAAAATGACCTCTGAAGGACCTTTCTGGCCTGACCCACTCTGAAGTGCCACGAAAACGTTTGTGCTGATTAAGAGTGAATATAAATCCATGGTAGGAAATAAAGCAGATGAAAATTAAACAGGAAAAGATAGAGTGTTGAGCTGGACAGAAGGGAGATGATGAGGGCTTATCATAGAATCACAGAATCAGTCAGGGTTGGAAGGGACCACAAGGAACATCTAATTCCAACGCCCTTGCCATGGGCAGGGACACCCTACCCTAGAGCAGGCTGCCCACAGCCTCAGCCAGCCTGGCCTGAAACACCTCCAGCCATGGGGCCTCAACCACCTCCCTGGGCAACCCATTCCAGCCTCTCACCACTCTCATGCTCAACAACTTCCTCCTCATGTCGAGGGTGACTCTCCCCACCTCCAGCTTCGCTCCATTCCCCCCAGTCATGTCACCCCCTGAGAGCCTAAAAAGTCCCTCCCCAGCTTTTTTGTAGCCCCTTCAGATCCTGGCAGGCCACAAGAAGGTCGCCTGGGAGCCTCCTCTTCTCCAGCCTGCACAGCCCAAACTCTCTCAGTCTGTGCTCACAGCAGAGCTGCTGCAGCCCTCTGAGCATCCTCCTGGCCCTGCTCTGGACACACTCCAGCATCTCCACATCCCTCTTGTCCCAGGGGCTCCAGAACTGGATGCAGCACTGCAGGTGGGGTCTCAGCAGAGCACAGTAGAGGGGGAGAGGCTTTTGAGAAGGGCTGTAGTGACAGGATAAGGGGCAATGGTTTGAACCTAGAGCAGGGTAAATTTAGATTGGACTTTAGGAGGAAGTTCTTTACTATCAGGGTGGTCAGACAATTGGACAGGCTGCCCGGGGAGCTTATGGATGCCTTATCCCTGATAGAGTTTAAAATCAGTCTGGATAAGGCTTTTAACATCCTGTTCTAGTGCGAAGTGTCCCTGCCTCTTCCAACCCAAACCATTCTATGATTCCATGACTGCAGCTTGGAAAGTGATGACTCAAGAAGTATTAATTGCCAGAGGCAGTCTTACAGCCATGAGCAGATAAGAGGTGTAACTGGAGCAGAGGTTGTTAGTGGGCAGATGCAGTGGTGCCTGCAGTGAACGTCTGCCCTTGCAGCGTTGGCCATTTCAAAACCAGATGCTGCCACATGGGGAAGGAACAGAGAAGGGAGCATGCCAGAGCTGAGCAGAGCTGAATAGTCTGAGAACTGATAAGGAGGCACAGCTGCAGAGAAGTGGCCTTGGGGAGGCCAGTAGAGAAGCTGAGAAGTTAGCTGCTCTCTGTAGCTGCGCCGTGCAAGGGGGCAGGCTGCTCAGCCCTGGGGATGAGCAAATGTTGTGGCCAGCTGTGCATCGGGGGACCCAGGGAGGTAGTTGGACAGAGCTGCCTCAGTCTTGTGGGCAGCCCATACTCTGCTGTGTGAGCCTAGCAGCAGCACACGCCCCTGTACCCAGCTCCTCGATACCAGCAGCACACTTGGCTTCAGTAGATGGATTGACCTCCTGTGTACCATGCTGGTATAAGTTCCTGTCTTTCCTGCTCCTGCGTGGCCTAAGTGAGGCCGACTCAACAGAAGCAGTGAGCGAGGTTCAGGGTTTGGGAAGTGCCTCCTGGTGTGAATGAGCAGTGACATTCTCTTCACTGGATCTGAAAGAAATTCCAGCTTTTGTGAGGATGGCCAGAAAGTGGCTGAGTGGTGAGAAGGTGTAAGTGGTGGGAGCTGTTTGACTCAGAGAGAGATGACAGCCTCGCATCTAGCAGTTGACAGCAGAAGTGATAGAAATTCTCCTCAGCCCAATTTGAATCATTTATTTCCCCAGTGAGCCAAGTTAACATTAAACCAATTTTGATTAGTTTAGGGTTTGGTTGCTTTTTTTTTTGTTGTTGTTGTTGCTTGTCTTGTCACTTTTTAGTTTCCAGTGACTGTAATTGGCCTACTTCAGCTCTGGCTTTTGTAGCTTGTTTGTGTATCTGTTCGTTTCCACATCCGCAATCAAACCCCAGCACTGTCTGCGCGGTCTGAAGTGGAGAGGCAATTGCGTGGATGTGTGCTCTGAAGGTGCAGAATGAGTAAGGAGCTGGAATGCCAAAGCCTGCAGGCAGATTGGGCTGTCCCTGTCTGTCTTGGGGAGGGTTGTCATTTTGCCTTGAATAAATGGGAAATAGCAGCTCTGGAGGGCAGAGTGAACAGTGCACGACAGCAGTCAGCGTTCGCCGCTGCCTGTGAGCAGCAAATAGCAGGAGCATTAAGGAGAAGAGGGAAGTGCTGTTGCTACAGCTCTTTGCCAAGTGTTTCCTATTGACTTCTGAAAAGGCAACTGGGGAAGAATCTTTGCTGCTCTTTTATTTTTGAGGCATGTGCTGAGTGTTACTGGATTGCTTGGAGACTTCAGCTGACTTTCCTGCTGGGAGAAACATTCCAATGTATCTCATTTCAATAGAGGAACACTGCTTTTCCTTGTGCTTTCGTAACTCTACTCTGCCCTGCTGAGACCCCATCTTGAATACTGTGTTCAGCTTTGGGCTCCCCAGTTGATGAGGGGCAGGGATCTGCTGGAGAGTGTCCAGCAGAGAGTTATGAGGGTGATGAGGGGACTGGAGGCCATGGCTTATGAGGAGAGGCTGAGGGACCTGGGGCTGCTTAGTCTGGAGAAGAGAAGACTTAGAGGGGATTTGATAAATGTTTGTAACTATCTGAGGATTGGCCAGGAGTGGGGAGACAGGCTCTGCTCACTGCTCCCTGGGATAGGACAAGGAGCAATGGATGGAAGCTGCAGCACAGGAGGTTCCAGCTCAACACAAGGGGGAACTTCTTGACTGGAAAGGTCCCAGAGCCCTGGCACAGGCTGCCCAGAGAGGTTGTGGAGTCTCCTTCTGTGGAGCCTTTCAAGGCCTGTCTGGATGTGTTCCTCTGTGATCTGTGTCAGATAGGATTGTCCTGCTGTGGCAGGAGGGGTTGGACTGGATGATCTCCTTGGGTCCTTTCCAACCCCTAACATCCTGTGAGCCTGTGAACTCCTCTTTAACAAGTTCCCTGTTAACAAAGAAATTTGCATTTAAATGTTTATCTCTTGCATCCCATCTGCTCCATCTCTCTGATCCTCAAGTGAAATCCTAATTGTGAGAGCATTTATGATGGTGCCCCAGATAAGTTATGGTATCCCTCATAAAGGATCTAACCTCACTACAGCAGCATTGGAAAAGTTGAAGCATAACTCAGTTATGGGGTTTTTAATCAAAAATTCATCTGTACAGGGGATGAAATTTCATGTTGTAGAGTACCAATGGGGAGTGGAGAAATACTTAATCAACACTGACTTCTCTTGAGCAATGTTTGCTGAGCTGGACACAGATGCTATGTGCTGCTTGGTTGGCATAAAGAAGTAGGTACTGAATTGGACGGGTGATGAAGTTTGGTTATTACCAGTCTTAACATTCTTAAAGTGTGCAGCAAGTTACACAGAATCACACAGTGGTAGGGGTTGGAAATGACCTCTGGAGATAATCCCAAGTCCAACTCCCCTGCCAAAGCAGGATCACCTAGACAAAGTCACCCAGGAAAGTGTCCAAGCATGTCTTGAATGTCTCTGGAGATGGAGACTCCACTGCTTCTCTGGGCAGCCTGCTTCAGGGCTCTGTCACCTTTAAGTTAAAGAAGTTCCTCCTTATCTTTAGAATCATAGAATCATAGAATGGTTTAGGTTGGAAGGGACCTCAAGGATCATCCAGCTCCAACCCCCTGCCATAGGCAGGGACACCTCCCACTAGAGCAGGCTGCTCAAGGCCTCATCCAGCCTGGCTTTAAACACCTCCAGGGAGGAAGCATCCACAACCTCTCTGGGCAACCTGTGCCAGTGTCTCACCACCCTCACTGTAAAGAACTTCCTCCTAACATCCAGTCTAAATCTCCCCTCTTCCAGCTTAAACCCATTCCCCCTCGTCCTGACATTACTAGACCTTGTCAATAGTCCCTCCCCAGCCTTCCTGTAGGCTCCCTTCAGATACTGGAAAGCCACTCTAAGGTCTCCTCGAAGCCTTCTCTTCTCCAGGCTGCAGAGCCCCAACTCTCTCAGCCTGTCCTCATAGCAGAGCTGCTGCAGCCCTCTGATCATCTTCGTGGCTCTCCTCTGGACCCGCTCCAGCAGTTCCATGTCCTTCTTGTGTTGGGGGCTCCAGAACTGCACACAGTACTCCAGGTGGGGTCTGAGGAGAGCAGAGTAAAGGGGGAGAATCCCCTCCCTTGCCCTGCTGGCCACACTGCTCTTGATGCAGCCCAGCACAGGGTTGCTGTCTGGGCTGCATGTGCACACTGCCGGCTCATGTTGAGCTTTTCGTCGACCCAGACCCCCAGGTCCTTCTCCTCAGGGCTGCTCTCAGCCATTCACCACCCAGCCTGTATCTGTGCCTGGGATTGCACCGACCCAGGTGCAGGACCTTACACTTGGCCTTGTTAAACGTCATGAGGTTGTCCTGGGCCCACCTCTGCAGCCTGTCCAGGTCCCTCTGAATGCCATCCCTGCCCTCCAGCAAGTCAACTGTGCCACACAGCTTGGTGTCATCTGCAAACTTGCTGAGGGTGCACTCAATTCCTCTGTCCATATCACTGACATATAGCTGAAACTTCTTGTGTTCAAGGTTGTGCCTGTTACCCCTTGTCCTGTTACTAGGCATTAGTTTATGTTTTCTTGAGGTTTTAAATGAAACAGGAGGTGAAATAATTGTAAATCTGTAAATAGATAGATTAATTTCTTTGGTGGGAAGGAAACTGAAATGGTGCAACTCAATGTCTTGTGGAACTAAAACCCTAGGAAAATCCTAGGATGCTTTCAGAATAGCCTTGAAAAGTAGGATTTAAGGACTTGCATAAGGGGTTTAGTAGTTCACCCACCCAGAGTTCTACAGAAAACTGCTCAGGAGACTGCAACATAGAATTATAGACTCACAGAATGGGAGAGGTTGGAAGAGACCTCTGGAGATCATGGAGTCCAACCCCACTGTCAAAGCAGGACCATGTAGGACAGACAACACAGGAACAGGTCCAGATGGGTCATGCAGATCTCCAGAGAATACTCCACAACCTCTCTGGGCAACCTGCTCCAAGGCTCCATCACCTTCAGAGCAAAAGAGTTTTCCTTCATGTTGAGGTGGAATATCCTGGGTTCCAGTTTGTATCATGTTTGCAGGAGAGATCATACAGCCTTGAGAGTGAAGTTTGTTCTGAAGGTCACTCTGCTGGTCCTGTTGAAGATGAAGAGATGTGAAAACAACTATCCCTGAGTTAGTCACTCAAAAGCTCTGTTGGGAGTGTGGAAGCTGTGACACCTCCGAGATCTCTTTGTCTTCCTTCACTTTGAGACTCAGCATGAGTGGTTAGAAGGCTGCTGAAGTCCTTTGGGGTATCTAGGAGTTACAATAGAGAAAACTGACTAAAAGAATAAGCTGAAGGTGTTGAAGCAAAGCCTGGATGAGGCACTTAGAGCCATGGTTTGGTTGATTTGACAGGGCTGGGTGCTAGGTCGGACTGGCTGAGCTTGGAGGTCTCTTCCAACCTGATTGATTCTATGGTTCTATGAAAGTAAGATCTGTTATGTGCTTCCATCCAAGTACAAAGTGCAGATGTGGAGCTAAAACCTTTCTGGTGATTGACTTATATTTAAAAGTCCAAGTGAGCTTAGACAGAGAAATAGAGAAAGAAAATCCAGAATTAGTATGAAACTGGATGTAGTGAGCAGTCAAGGAGTTCTATGGACAGGATTATAAGTTCTGAAGCTAATGTATTGAATGTTTAAATGATTTGAGAGGTGTTTTAATGTTTTGTGATTTTAAAATGTACATTTTGAGACAGAGTTTGAGAAATAAAGCAGAGGGATGCTCTTCACAGCTCCTTAGGAGGAGGCTGTAGTGAGGTGGGGGTTAATCTCTCTAGTACCAGGTGATAGGGGCAGAGGAAATGGCCTGAAATTGTGTCAGGGGAGGGTTAGGTTGGAGATAGGGAAAAAATTGTTTGCTGCAAGAGTGGTCAGGGACTGGAACAGGCTCCCCAGGAAGGTGGTGGAGTCTCCATCCCTAGAGGTGTTCAAGAAGCCTGTGGCCGTGGCACGTTGGAACATGGTTTAACAGCTGTGGTGGTGTGGAATTGATGGTTGGACTCAATGATCTTAGTGATGCTTTACAAACAAAACAGTTCCATGTTTCTAGGCCAGAAAATCTTTGCATTTGATGTGTTCACTTTTGTAACAGTGGCACACTTTTAAGGTTAGATTTGCTGCTTCTGAAGAGGAAGACAAAGGAACTTTCCAGCTGTCAAAGCATTTTCCAGCTCTTTTATTGTTGCAGGATGTATATGGATGCAGATTTGGTTTTGTATAGTAGGGAGTACTGCATCCAGTTTTGGTGTCCCCATCACAAGAAGAACATAAAGCTGTTGAAGTGAGTCCAGAAGGCCACAAAGATGATCCAAGGGCTGGAGTGGCTCTGAGGATAGGCTTGAGGGAGTTGGGGTTGTTCAGCCTAGAGAAATGAAGACTCCAGAGGGGCCTTTGAGCTGCCTTCCAGTACCTGGAGGGATCCTCCAGGAAGGCTGCAGAGGGACTGGAACAGGCTGCCCAGGGAGGTGATGGAGTCCTCCATCCCTAGAGGTGTTCAAGAAACCTGTGGCCATGGCACTTTGGAACGTGGTTTGATGGCCATGGTGACCTCAAGTTGACAGTTGGTGTGTGTGATTTTAAAGGTTTGTTCTGCAATTCTATGATCCTAATCTAAAATAAAAGTAATTTTTAGCATAGGATTCTACACTTTGGTATATCTGAGTACTGAATACCTCATTCAGTACTCATTTAGGAGGAAGTTCTTTACAGTGAGGGTGGTGAGACACTGGCACAGGTTGCCCAGGGAGGTTGTGGATGCTTCCTCCCTGGAGGTGTTTAAGGCCAGGCTGGATGAGGCCTTAAGCAACCTGCTCTAGTGGGAGGTGTCCCTGCCTATGGCAGGGGGTTGGAGCTGGATGATCCTTGAGGTCCCTTCCAACCTAAACCATTCTATGATTCTATGATTCTGTGATTCATCTGGACCAGTCTGCTCTCAGATCATTTCCAAGCAGATTAGGGAATGTTTTATGCTAAATACTAACAAAAAGTTGCTTTTAATTCTGTGAGCCCTGGGGCTGTTCAGTCTGGAGAAGAGAAGGCTGAGAGGGGATCTGAGCAATGGGTACAAATACCTGAGGGGTGGCTTTGAGAGGCTGGGGCCAAGCTCTTTTTGGGTGGTGTGCAGTAATAACACAAGGAACAGTAGATGCAAACTGGAACAGAAAAGGTTTCACCTCAACATGAAGAGAAACTTCTTTGGTGTGAGGGTGCCAGAGCCCTGGAGCAGTCTGCCCAGAGAGGTTGTCGAGTCTCCTTCTCTGGAGCCTTTGCAAACCCACCTGGATGCCTTCCTGTGTGAACTACCCCAGGAGATGCTGCCTTGTCAGGGGGTTGGACTGGATGATCTCTGGAGATCCCTTCCAACCTCTGCCATTCTGTGTTTCAGCAACAAAGTCCTCTGTAATGTCATCAGTATATTATTATTTCTGTAAGATCTAAAATGCTAAAATCTTAGGGAGAAAAAAAAAACAACAACCCAAAGTCTGGTGAAAGATCTGAACCTGAAATACTTAACACTAATTCTTGCCTTGTTGGAAGTTGATAGGACAGTGAATATTTTGTGCATTAAATAAGCAAGTTAATTTTCATGTGTTTAAAAAAGCTGAGGGTAATTTGCATGCTCCTCTAACGCCTCTCTGCTTGATTGAAATTTATAATGGGAGGAAAAATTGCTTGTAATGATGTTTGTCTTTGACCTTCCATGTTAATTAAAATGGTAACTATCTCTGGTTCTGTTTCATCACCTAAGTGATGAAAAAATGCTGATTTTGTACTTTTGTCTTTTCCTTCCCATCTCTTCCTCTCTGTATTCTGACTCTTCTCTATTATGAAGAGCAGCTGAGGGAACTGGGGGTGTTTAAGCCTGGAGAAGAAGAGGATGAGGAGAGACCTCTCTACGCCTCCTTGAAGGGAGGTTGCAGTCAGGTGGGGGTTGGGCTCTCCTCCCTGGGATCAGCTGAAGAAATGGCCTGAAGTTGTGGCAGGGGAGGGTTAGGTTGGAGATGAGAAAAAATGCTTTGGCTGCAAGAGTGGTGATGGATTGGAACAGGCTGCCCAGGGAGGTGACTGAGTGCCCATCTCTGGAGGTGTTCAAGATAAGTACAGCTATGGCACTTGGGGCCATGGTTTAGTGGGGATGGGGGTCTGAGGATGAAGATTAGACTCCATGATCTTAGAGGTCTTTTCCAATAGAGACAGTACTAAGATTCTCCCTCCTGAAATGCTTTAACCTACCTTGAGTTATACAAGGACAAGGCAGGACAATAAAAGGACATCCAAAGCTGCAGCAACTTCAATGCTTTACAATCACTTTGCTTACTTACACTGATGCATGTGCACAAGATTTAACCAATTCTGCTGTTCCCTTCATGACTTTTCCTCTCCCAAGTACCCTCCTCTGTGCTGGATGATGCTAAGTGGTGCACTCAGAAGCCTGAGGCAAAAGGAGAAGCAAGCATTTTTCATACATATTTGCACTGCTTATCAAAAAAAACCAAACCCTTAATGCCTCCAGTTGTAATCTTCTCTCAAAGTGATGGAAAGGCAGCCAGTTGCAGAATTGTTAATTGACCTTTGAAAGAGAAATCAAGGAACTGTTCACCAAATTAATTCCTCTGAAATGGAGTCCTGAAGATGCAACTCTTTGTGACTAGGTGAGCATGTGGGAACAGAGTCTACATAAGGAGTTGTTCAGGGACCCAGAGTGTTGAGCATAGAATCATAGATTCAGCCAGGTTGGAAGAGACCTCCAAGCTCATCCAGTCCAACCTGGCACCCAGCCCTGCCCAATCAACCAGAACATGGCACTAAGTGCTTCAACACCTCCGTGGATGGCGACTCCACCGCCTCCCTGGGCAGCCCATTCCAATGCCAATCACTCTCTCTGACAACAACTTCCTCCTAACATCCAGCCTAGACCTGCCCTGGCACAACTTGAGGCTGTGTCCCCTTCTTCTGTCCCTGGGTGCCTGGCAGCAGAGCCCAACCCCACCTGGCTACAGCCTCCCTTCAGGTAGCTGCAGACAGCAATGAGCTCTGCCGTGAGCCTCCTCTTCTGCAGGCTGCACACCCCCAGCTCCCTCAGCCTCCATCTCACCTACCCTAAACTCCCTCCCATGGGCATGGACATCTCTCAACCAGACCCAGCTGATCAAGGTCTCATCCAACATGGCCTTGAACACCTCCAGGGAGGAGGCATCCACAACCTCCCTTGGCAGTCTGTTCCAGAGCCAGGGGCGATTGGTCTCTTCTCCCAGCAGCAGAAGGGGACACAGTCTCAAAGTGTGCCAGAGAAGGTCTAGGCTTGGATGTTAGGAGGAAGCTGTTGGCAGAGAGAGTGACTGGCATTGGAATGGGCTGCCCAGGGAGGTGATGGAGTTGCTGTCCTTGGAGATGTTGGAATAAAGCCTGGATAGGGCACTTAATGCCATGGTCTAGTTGACTAGACAGGGCTGGGTGCTAGGTTGGCCTGGCTGAGCTTGGAGCTCTCTTCCAACCTGCTTGATTCTATGATGTCTGAGCTCCCTGCCAACCTAAGCCATTCTATAGGCTGATTGGAAAATGCATTCCTGAAGTGCTTCCCAATGATTACCCTTCCTGCATGTCTTTCTCCAGCTGCTGCAGCCTCTATTGATCTCAGTAAGTGCAACTCAAACAAAACAAATCTTCATCTTATGCCCTTTTTTTTTTCCTTTCTCTTTGATAATCACAACTTGAGCCTGATTTTTCTGATGGATTTCTCACGTTGGCAGCGTTAATTTATATCCAGTTTCCTGGGGCAACACAGACAGTTTTATTACTGTTACAGCTTTTCATTATAATGAAAATTCTACAAATAAGTAGCATGAATGTCAATATTGGAGATTTATGAGCGACAGAGAGAGGAGAGAAGAGTAGATTTGTTCATATTTTCTTCAATCTTTGTCTCTATTTTTTTTTTCCTTTAAGTGAAATACTGCTGGAAAATAAATCACTTTCAAAGATCTAATCTAATCTGAGGTAGTAGAAGTGTGTAAAATTGCAGGAGGTAGGTATAATTTGATTTTAGTGGGGGCTTTTTGTAATGCTGGAAGTTTACAACTTGCCATATTGCATTAAGTGTCTGCATAAATTGCGTTGCTCTGTGCCGTTAGCTGCCACCCTGCAGTAGTTTTCAGGTCTTTAAGCACTTTATTAAGGGATGGAGAAATTGAAGGTTTGGAGCTGGGGGTTCTTTAGCCTGGAAAAGAGGAGGCTCAGGGGTGACCTCATTGCTGCTTCAAGAGAGATGTTGAGATAGATGTTAGGACAAGGAGCAATGGGTGTAAGTTGCAGCAAAAGAGGTTCTGCCTCAACACAAAGGGGAACTTCTTTACCGTGAGGGTCCCAGGGCACTGGCACAGGCTGCCCAGAGAGGTTGTGGAGTCTCTTTCTCTGGAGCCTTTCAAGGCCTGTCTGGATGTGTTCCTCTGTGATCTGTGTTAGATAGGATTGTCCTGCTGTGGCAGGGGGGTTTGACTTGATAATCTCCTTGCACCCCTTTCATCCCATAATATCCTGTGAGCCTGTGATACTGGAAGGTGTCCAGAGCAGGGCAGCAAGGCTGGGGAGGGGCCTGGAGCACAGCCCTGTGAGGAGAGGCTAAGGAAGCTGGGGGTGTGCAGCCTGCAGAAGAGGAGGCTCAGGACAGACCTCATTGCTGGCTACAGCTACCTGGAGGGAGGCTGTAGCCAGGTGGGGTTGGGCTCTGCTGTCAGGCAACCAGCAACAGAAGAAGGGGACACAGCCTCAAGCTGTGCCAGGGCAGGTCTAGGCTGGATGTTAGTAGGAAGTTGTTGTCAGAGAGAGTGATTGGCATTGGAATGGGCTGCCCAGGGAGGTGGTGGAGTTGCTGTGCCTGGAGGTGTTGAAGCCAAGCCTGGCTGGGGCACTTAGTGCCATGGTCTGGTTGATTGGGCAGGGCTGGGTGCTAGGTTGGGCTGGCTGAGCTTGGAGCTCTCTTCCAGCCAGGATGATTCTATGATAATTCAAGGAGGCTCAAGCCCATGTTGATAAGGTATCTGCCCCATCTGGCAGCTTTGGTGAGGATAATGCACTTGTTTGGCCCTGGGAATGCCTGCAATTGTGTCTGTCAATCCAGCACGGGAAGTGTTTAAGCTAATAAGGTTGCCTAGCAAAAAGTGCATGGAGAGGAAGTCAGGGTTAAAAATAAGCAATCCATGTGAAGAGAGAGCAAAAGATTCCTAATGGATGTTGAACTGTTCCAAGTTGTTATGGCAACTGACATTTCTTTGAGGAGCCATGATTGCATAACAGCAATGGCAGCAGTCCCAAGGAGATTGAGGGGTTTCATTGTGTCTTGTTTTCCTTGGGTGATTTTTAAGGCAAAAAAACCTTGAAGTGTTTTCTTGACTCTTGAGGATCTGAGAGGCTGCATGGGTGAGTATGTGAAGCCCTGAGATTGTCGTTGCCAAAGAGCTAACAGGCAACAACAACAATCAAACTGAATGGAAGAAACCTGAAAGCTAAACTAGGGGTGGGGGGGGTGGGGAAGCTGTGTGCGGTTTTGAGATGCTTAAACCTGTTTTGCTTTTAAACCTAAAGCAGAGATAATGATGGAAGTCTCAGCAGTGTTTGCTAGCTTTAGAAAGATCCCTGATTTAAGTCTGGCTTGGTGAATCTCAAGCTGATAATGGTGTTTATTCTCTCGGGAGGCTGAGTAGGAAACCCTTTTGGAAACATAGAAATGCAGAATGTCATTTGCCCCTTATTGTCCCAAGAAGGAGGAGAAATGGATTTTGTTCTGCCACCTCTTGAAGCCAAGTTTGGCAGAAAGTCTCTGTAAGGGTATGAGGAGTTAAACATAATAGAGTTAGAGCTGCAGCTCTTACAAGAGTGAAGACAAAACTGTAAATAGAAGCTCTTTTCATAGCAGGATTTGCACATCCAGAGAAGGGCAATGAAGCTAATCAGAGGTCTGGATACCAGGTCTGGTGAGGAGCAGCTGAGGGAGCTGGGGAACTGAAGAAGAGGGGGCTGAGGAGAGACCTCATTGCTCTCTACAGCTCCTTGGAAGGATCACAGAAACATAAAAACATGCAGGTGAGCAAAGCCCCTCAGGATCACCAAGTCCAACCTATAACCCTACTCCACAAGATTCACCTTAAACCACAGCCCTAAGCACCACATCCAAACCACCTTTAAACATATCCAGGGTGAGTGACTCCACCATCTCCCTGGGCAGCTCATTCCAGTCCCTGACCACTCTCTCCATGAAAAACTCTTTCCTAATATCCAATCTAAACCTCCCCAGTCTCAGCTTGAGGCCATTCCCCCTTGTTCTGTCTCTAAATACCTGAGAGCAGAGCCCAGCAGCAGCCTCTCCACAATGTCCCTTCAGGTAGTCGTAGATAGCGATGAGGTCTCCTCCTCTACCTACACCAAGGATGATGCTGAACCATATTCCTCAGCACCACATCTCTGCCTCTTTGAAACACCTTCAGAGGTGGGGATTCAACCTTTCCCCTGGGCAGGCTGTGCCAGGCTTTGAGAAGCCTTTCAGTGAAGGAATTTCTTCTAATGTCCAACCTCAACCTCCCCTGGTTGCAGCCTTAAGGCAAGCTACACATATGTCTCATAGTGACCACTCCAGTATGAGTTCCTTGGAGGGGTTTTGGAGAGGCAGAGATGTGGTGATGAGGGATGTGGCTCAGCACCAGGCTTGGCAGAGAATGGTTGGCCTGGATGATCTTAAAGGTATCTTCCAATCAGAACAATTCTATGACTCTATTTCAGCAGTGTGTTTGCTATTGGCACTGTGGAACACTGGCTCAAGAGCCACCTGGTAGAGTAATAGATCATAGAATCATAGAATCAAGCAGGTTGGAAGAGAGCTCCAAGTTCATGCAGTCCAACCTAACACCCAGCCCTGGCCAACCAACCAGACCATGGCACTAAGTGCCCCATCCAAGCTTGGCTTCAACACCTCCAGGCACAGCGACTCCACCACCTCCCTGGGCAGCCCATTCCAATGCCAATCACTCTCTCTGCCAGGAACTTCCTCCTAACATACAGCTTGAACCTGCCCTGGCACAGCTCGAGGCTGTGTCCTCTTGTTCTGTTGCTGGTTGTCTGGCAGCAGAGCCCAACCCCTCCTGGCTACAGCCTCCCTTCAGATAGCTGTAGACAGCAATGAGGTTACTCCTGAGGATGGGATGATTTGGAGGATTGTCTGTTGAGGAAAAGCAGTTGCTGAACCCTGCTGAGCTCAGATTCCCAGGTGTGACAGAGCAGCATAGTGCAAACTCTTTATTCTCTGGCTTTCTACTAAGGGCAGATTAAAAAGATGAAGAGAGTTGCTCTTGGTCAGGGTGCTGGTTGATATATCTTGGGTATGTGTGCATAAAATTGGTGGCAACAGGTTTTGTGCTCAATTGAAAAGCAGGGAAGGCAGGCTGCCAGCCTGAGAGAGGGCTGGAGCTGCAGAGTCAAGCTGTGTTAGGTGTGATTGAAGGATGAGGTTACTGCTAGAGTGCTCAGGCTCTTTTCCTTTCTTAATTTGTGTTCTTATTTTATGAAATCAAATGTATTAGGAGTGTGAATTGGAGCCCAGTGAGGAAAACAGGAAAAACAGAGTACAAAACCTGGAACAGGAAATGCAACATTGAAATAGGGCTGCTCAAGACAGATTTTTAGTAGGAACTTGCTAAAAGCTTTGGATTTAATTAAGTCATCAGGAGTTAAGAGGTTGGAGGGGTTGCTGGGGAGGACAGAGAGTGAACAATGTGAAAGAACATCGCAGCTCACCTCATGACAGGGAGGGTGAACGTGGTGAACCTTCCATAGAGAGTGAATCACATATAGAACCATGGAATGGTTTAGGTTGGAAAGGACCTCAAAGCTCACCCAGTTCCAACCCTCCTGCCCTGGGCAGGGACACCTCCCACTAGAACAGGTTGCTCAAGGACTCATCCAGCCTGGTTCTGAACACCTCCAGGGAGGTTGTGGAGCACAGAAGCACCGAATGTGATCTTCGATCACATTCGGTGCTTCTGTGCTCCACAACCTCCCTGGGCAACCTGTGCCAGTGTCTCACCACCTTCAACCTGTGCCAGTGTCTCAGCACCCTCAACCTGTGCCAGTATCTCACCACCCTCAACCTGTGCCAGTGTCTCACCACCCTCACTGCAAAGAACCCTTTCCTAACATCCAGTTTCAGTCTCCCCTCTGCCAAGTTAAACCCATTCCTCCTCATCCTGGCATTCCCAGACCTTGTCAATAGTCCCTCCCCAGCCCTCCTGTAGCCCCCTTCAGATACTCTACGGTCTCCTGGAAGCCTTCTCTTCTCCAGGCTGCAGAGCCCCAACTCTTGTAGCCTGTCCTAATAGCAGAGCTGCTGCAGCCCTCTTCTGTAGGAGAACATCTCTGTGTTTCTAGATGAAATCCTTGCTGTGCAGACTGCCCATGGCAGGCAATCACTGCTGGCAGTGAGTAGCTTCTCACACCTCTGAATGAAACTCCAGTGTGAAATTCAGGCAATAGTTTGCCCAGCAGCCTGAAGGCTTTCTCTGCTGGGCAGTTTCCAACCACTCTGCCTTAAGTGGTGCTGGGGCTACCCTCCACCAAACAAGGGCTCAGCTATTTCCCTGCTGTTCTGTGGGGCACTTTCTCCCAGATTTGAGAGCTCATGCTCAGCTCATAGCAGCAATAGCAGAGCTGAGCTTCATCACAGCTGTGTATGTCCACACAGGACCCATCTCTGTACTGGCTGGCAAGCAGCCAAGGGCACACAAGGATCTGATTAATTTTGGGTCACTCACTCCAAGGACATTGAAGGGCTGGAGTGGGTCCAGAGAAGGGCGGCAAGCTGGGGAAGGGTCTGGAGAGGAGGGCTGGGGGTGTCTAATGTGGAGAAGAGGAGGCTGAATGGGGACCTCATTGCTCTCTACAACTCCTGGAAAGGAGACTGGAGTGAGGTGGGAGTTGGTCTCTTCTCCTTAGTATAGGGTGATAAAATGAGAGGAAGTGGCCTGGAATGGTGCCAGGAGAGGTTTAAGTTGCATATAAGGAAAACTTTCTTTGCTGCAAAAGTGGTCAGGGATTGGAACAGGGAGGTGATGGAGTCAGCAACCCTGCAGGTGTTCAAGAAACCTGTGGCCATGGCACTTTATGATGTGCTTTGGTGGTCACCATGGTGTTAGGTTTACTGTTGGACTTGATAACCTTAGAGGTCTCTTCCAACTGAAATAGTTCTGTGAATCCTGGAGCATTCCTGGGGTCGTTGTGGCCAGGTGGGGTTGGGCTCTTCTCCCAGGCAGCCAGCAGCAGAAGGGGACAGAGTCTCAAGCTGTGCCAGGGCAGGTCTAGGCTGGATGTTAGGAGGAAGTTGTTGTCAGAGAGAGTGATTGGCATTGGAATGGGCTGCCCAGGGAGGTGGTGGAGTCACTGTCCCTGGAGGTGTTCAAGAAAAGGCTGGCTGGGGCACTTAGTGCCATGGTCTGGTTGACTGGATGGGGCTGGGTGCTAGGTTGGGCTGGCTGAGCTTGGAGGTCTCTTCCAACCTGGTTGATTCTATGATTCTATGAAGTGCAGCACTTGCATAACACCTTCTGCACCTTGGGTTGGAGCTCCTTGAAGAAGCAGCCCAGCAAGGCAGAGTGAGGCTTCGTTGATTCCATAAAGCAACCTGTCATTTATTTCCTGTGTGCTAATATGTTCTGTGGCATCTGCAAATTAGGAGAAATCTTGTTGAGCAATCAGAAAAGTCTGAATCACTCATTAGCATCTTTATGTAGTCAAGAGTACTGTTTTCTGTCTAGAACTGATTAAAAAGATATTATGGTAACAGGATGTAATTGAAACAAAGTAGAATTAATTTTTTGAAGTGCATTTAAAATCCTTTCACTTTTTGCCCATCTTTTCCTCTCTCTGCACTGGAAAGCAGGAAACCTCAGGGGGTTCAACAAGACCAAGGGCAAGGTCCTGCAGCTGGATCGAGGCAATGCCAAGCACAACTCCAGGCTGGGCAGTGAGTGGCTGGAGAGCAGCCCTGAGGAGAGGGACTTGGGAATGCTGCTGGATGAGAAGCTCAACAGGAGCCAGCAGTGTGCACTTGCAGCCCAGAAAGCCAAGCAGAGCCTGGGCTGAAGCAGGAGAAGTGTGGCCAGCAGGGCCAGGGAGGTGATTCTCCCCCTCTGCTGTGCTCTGCTGAGACCCCTCCTGCAGTACTGCATCCAGTTCTGGAGCCCCTGGGACAAGAGGGATGTGGAGATGCTGGAGTGTGTCCAGAGCAGGGCCAGGAGGATGCTCAGAGGGCTGCAGCAGCTCTGCTATGAGGACAGGCTGGAAGAGTTGGGGCTGTTGAGTTTAGAGAAGAGGAGGCTCCCAGGTGACCTTCTTGTGGACTGCCAGGATCTGAAGTGGGCTACAAAAAAGCTGGGGAGGGACTTTTCCGGGTCTCGGGGAGTGCCAGGACTGGGGGGAATGGAGCAAAGCTGGAGGTGGGGAGATTCAGACTGGCTGTGAGGAGGAAGTTGTTGAGCATGAGAGTGGTGAGAGGCTGGCATGGGTTGCCCAGGAGGTGGTTGAGGCCCCATGGCTGGAGGTGTTTCAGGTCAGGCTGGCTGAGGCTGTGTGCAGCCTGCTCTAGGGTAGGGTGTCCCTGGGCATGGCAGGGGGGTTGGAACTGTCTGATCCTAGTGGTCCCTTCCAACCCTGACTGCTGCTATGATTCTAAAGTAATAGTGAGTATTTGGGTGTGTTGGTCATTTAAGATAGCTCTGCAGAGGGACTTGGATAGAGTGGATCCATGGGGCAATGTTAACAGGATGAGCTTTCGCAAGGTCACATCCCAGGTCCTGCTCTTGGGTCACAACAGCCCCAAGCAATGCTACAGGCCTGGGGCAGTGTGGCTGGAAAGTGGCTGGCAGAAAGAGCCCTGGGTGTTCTAATGGACAGGCAGCTGAAGATGAGGCAGCAGTGTGCCCAGGTGGCAAAGAAAGCCTTTGGCATTCTGACTTGAGTTAGAAATGCTGTGTCCAGCAGGGATAGGGAGTAGCAGCAGCTGGTGCTCTGGAAGGCTGTGCTGCTGTTCAGCAAGAGGTGGAGAGGCTGCAGGGTTGGGGAGGGGAAATGGAAGGAAATTCAGTGAGGGTAAGTGTGGAGTCTTGCACCTGGGAAAGAACAACCCCAGAGATCAGGATAGGTTGGGGACTAAGGTGGTGGAAGACAGTGAAGAGGAAAAGGTTTTGGGGGTCCTGGTTGACCAGGAGCTATCAATGTGCTCTGGTGGCCAAGAGGGGCAATGCCATTCTGGGGTGGATTAAAAGGGCTGTGGTTAGTAAGTTTAGAGAGGTTCTTCTGCCCCTCTACTCTGCCCTGGTGAGGCCACATCTGGAGTACTGTGTTCAGTTCTGAGCCCCCCAGTTCTAGAAGGACACAGAACTGCTTGAGAAAGTCCAGCACAGAGCCACAAAGATGGTGAAGGGAATGGATCAGCTCTGTTAGGAGGAGAGCCTGAGGGAGCTGGGGCTGTGCTGTCTGGAGCAGAGGAGCTGAGAGGTGACCTCGTCCATGTGTATAAAGATATAAAGGTGAGTGCCAGAGGCTGGAGCCAGCTCTGCTGGGTGATGCCAGTGACAGCACAAGGGGCAATGGTGGAAGCTGAAGCAGAGGAAGTTCCATGGAAACATGAGGAGGAATTTTTTCCCTGTGAGGTTGACAGAGCCCTGAAACAGGCTGCCCAGGGGAGTTGTGGAGTCTCCTTCTCTGGAGATACTGAAGAGCTGCCTGGATGTGTTGCTGTGTGATCTGCTCTGGGTGATCCTGCTCTGGCAGGGAGTTTGGACTGGATGAGCTTTGGAGGTCCCTTCCAGACCCTGACATTCTGTGATGCTGTGATTGTCCTCTTGTACTCTGCTCTGGTGAGGCCACAGCTCGAGTGTTATGTTCAGTTTTGGGCACCACAGTACAAGAGATGTGGAGGTGCTGGAGTGAGTGCAGAGGAGGGCAAGAAAGCTAGGAAAGGGCTTAGAGAATTAATTTGATGGAGAGCAGCTGAGGGAGTTGAGGATGGTTAGTATGAGAGGCTGAGGGGAGACCTTACCACTGTCTGCAGCTACCTGAAAGGAGGCTGTGGAGAGGCTGCTGCTGGGCTCTTCTCACAGGTAAATAGTGATAGAAGAAGAGGGAATGGCCTCGAGCTGCCACTGGGTAGGTTTAGACTGGACATTGGGAAACATTTTTCCCATCAGGAGTGGTCAGGGACTGGAATGAGCTGCCCAGGGAGGTGGTGGAGTCACCAACCCTGGATGTATTTAAGGGTCGTTTGCATGTGGTGCTTGGGAATATAATTGAGGGTGAACCTTGTAGAAGTTCTTGGTTGGAGTTGATGATCCTGGGGGGCTTTTCCAACTGGAATGTTTCTGTGATTCTGTGAATTTTGGTTCAGACAAATATATTCTGCAAACAATTTCCATTGGAAGTGTTGACAAGCTGTCTGGCAGCCAGTGGACAGCTCTGGGGTTTTGCAGCCCTTTTCACAACACTCAAGATTTGATTTGATAGGTCTCATAAAGAGCTTGTAGGAAAAAATCTCTCAATGCTGGGTTTTTTTTTTTCTGCATGTAAATATCTTCTGCACTCAATGATCTGAAAGGTCCTTTCCAACCAAAACACCTTCATGGTTTTTTCCATGCTGTTGAAAGTTTAGGTAGCAAAAGACATGTCTTGAAATGTATTGGAGATGCATCTTCAACCTCAGCTTTGTTAGCAGTGGAGCAACTAACAAGGGAGAGGAGCCTGGCAGCCAGCTTCTGAGCCAACTGTGTTCAGTGGAGTAGATTCACTTATATAGGATCATTTTTGGTTGGCAAAGGCCTCCAAGTCATCCAGTCCAATCACCTCCCAACCACCAGACCATGGCACTAAGTGCCTGATCCAGTCTTTTCCTGAACACCTTCAGGGACAGCGACTCCACCACCTCCCTGGGCAGCCCATTCCAATGCCAATCACTCTTTCTGCCAACAACTTCCTGCTAACATCCAGCCTAGACCTGCCCTGGCACAACTTGAGGCTGTGTCCCCTTGTTCTGTCCCAGGTTGCCTGGCAGCAGAGCCCAACCCCACCTGGCTACAACCTCCCTTTAGGTAGCTGTAGACAGCAGTGAGCTCTGCCCTGAGCCTCCTCTTCTCCAGACTAAACAACCTCAGCTCCCTCAGCCTCTCCTCATAGGACTTAAATATCTTTAAGATCAGCCATCAACCCAACACCACCATGGCCATTAAACCATTTCCCCAAGTGCCATGGCCACAGGTTTCTGGAACACCTTCAGGGATGGGGACTCCACCACTTCCCTGGACAGCCTCTTCCAATACCTGACCTCTTTTTCAGCAGAGAACTTCTTCCCATCCTAAGCATCTCCCTTTACAGGCTTTCAAAACTGGTGCAGTCTTTTGTTTATGTATCACCTATTCTTTTGCTCAGAGAAAACAAAGACAGACCTAGTGTGTGTCTTTTTCCCTTGGAAGGCTTCCCAGCAGAGAATTTACTCTCTTTGTGTCTATCCATGTTTTTTCCTGTTACTACATTGCTCCCTAAATTTAGACTGTGGAATCTTTAGGTTAAGGAAGAAGTTTGTGTGTGTACAAAAGTATCATAACCACTTAGATCCTCATAGAATTAATGTTCTAAATAAAGGCTTTGAAGCTGAGTTGGAGCAGGGAATGGAGAGGATGCCTGGATAAAATGTGGGAAGCTGTGAGCAACCATCTGAAGCTCAGAACTAGCAAGTTGAATGGTAGCTCACTGGGAGTGAAGCTCTAGTAGCAAAGTCTGTGCTGTAGCATGAGCTCCTGCAGCTCTTTGCTTTCTAGGTACATGCAAGGGTCTTCTGGAGGATTTATCTCACACCTGAACTTATTAAAAGATATTGATCAATCCACTGGAAGTATGGAATTTGGTGAAAAGGCAAATTAAAATGGAGCTTTCTGAATTCAGTGAGTACTGGAAGAACTTGAGGGTGGTGAGACCTTAAAACAGGTTGCCCAGGGAGGTTGTGGTCTCCTGAAGTGCATCAAGAAGAATGTAGCCAGCAGGTCAAGGGAGATTCCCTTCCCCCTACACTCTGCCTTGGTCAGACCACATCTGGAATATTAAGTTCAAGAGGGACAGAGAACCACTAGAGAGAGTCCAAGGGAGGCTGTGAGGACGTTGAAGGGACTGAACATCTGTGTGATGAGGACAGGCTGAGAGCTCTGGGGCTGGTTAGCCTTGAGGAGAGAAAGCTGGGAGGGGATTAGAACAATGGTTACAAACACCTCAGTGGTAGGTGTCAAGAAGCAGGGGCCAGGCTCTGTGCAGTGGTGTCCCGGGATAGGACAAGGAGCAATGGACACAAACTGGAACCCAGGAAGTTCCACCTCAAGATGGACAGAAACTTCTTTGTTGTGAGGGTGCTGGAGGCCTGGAGCAGGCTGCCCAGAGAGGTTGTGGAGTTTGCTTCTCTGGAGACTTTCAAGCCCCATCTGGATGTGTTGCTGTGTGCCCTGCCCTGAGTGATGCTGCTCTGGCAGGGAGGTTGGACTCAGTCTCCAGAGCTCCCTTCCAACCTCTACCATTTATAGATTGTATGATTTCATGATTCTTCCTGTAATGGGACTAGAAGGGGAATGTGTAGAGAATGTCTTCACTTTCAGTTGTGCCTCTGATGCACAGAAATGCCAAGAGTTCTGCTTCTCTCTCTCTGAACAGGTAGCTCAGAGATTCACATGGGAAGGAGTTTAGTGAGGAGAAAAAGAGTATTAAAGAAACTTTCCAAGAGTCATTTTAATCTCTAGATGAGATGCTGCAAAGGCAGCTTGGCAGCCTGTGAGTGTTTGCTTCCACAGCCTTTCCTTAAGGATTTGGCAAGGGTTGGGGAGCTTCTTAAAGCCTGCAGCAGTCTCACTGTGTGTTCTCCTCCCTTCCTAGCTTCTTATGATCTAGTTGACTGGATAGGGCTGGGTGCTAAGTTGGACTGGATGATCTTGGAGGCCTCTTCCAACTTGGTTGTTTCTGTTGTATTCCTCAGGAGAGCTCATTTGTTGTTTGGGTTTTTGGTTTTGTCTTTTTTTTTTTTTTTTTTAAGGCTATTTCAGTGCTCCTGAAATATTTGAAGTATTTATGTAGTCTGGAGGCCTAATTATCTGGCTATCAACAGACAAGGACTGAAAGAGTTTTTCCCAGTCTAATCTTGATGTGTTTCTTGTGTGCCTACTTGGGTGGAACAAAAACCCTTAAGTACTTTGTTTTTATTGCGTATTCACTTAATGACATCGCTGCTGAAATTAAAGTAATAGAGAGTGGGGTTTGTGAGGCAGATACTGGCCTTAAGTATATGGAAGGCACTAAATTGATGTTGTCTACTGAAGGATTATATTGCCAGATAGTTGCTACAACAGCAATCTTCTTGGAAGTGGAAGGTTTTGCTTTCTAAACATGAGTGATATTGGTGCGTAAGAAAAACATATCCTGGGGCTCCTGAAATGATGTTCCCAGGGGATGTTCTTCAGGAGGAGAGGAAATCTTCCATGAGTTTAGTGTGTAAAATCATTTCATTACAGCTCTGTTTTAAGGGGACTTTAGAATAGAAAAGAAATAGAATAGAATAGGAATAGAAGAGAATAGAAATAGAATATAATAGAACAGAATAGAATAGAGTGGAGTAGAAAAGAAATAGAGTGGAACAGAAATAGAAAGATAATAGAATAGCATAGAAATAGAATAGAACAGAATAGAATAGAGTAGAAAGGAAATAGAATAGAATAAGCATAGAATAGAAATAGGAATAGAATAGAAATAAGAATAGGAATAGAATAGCACAGAAATAGAACAGAACAGAATAGAATAGAGTAGAAAAGAAATAGAAATAGAGTAGAATAGAAATAGAATGGAATGGAATAGAAATAGAATAGAATAGAATCAACCAGGTTGTAAGAGACTTCCAAGCTCATCTAGTCCAACCTAGCACCCAGCCCTAGCCAGTCAACCAGACCATGGCACTAAGTGCTTGTCTTGAGCACATCCAGGCACGGCGACTCCACCACCTCCCTGGGCAGCCCATTCCAATGCCAATCACTCTCTCTGGCAACAGCTTCCTCCTAACATCCAGCCTAGACCTGCCCTGGCACAACTTGAGACTGTGTCCCCTTGTTCTGTTGCTGCTTGCCTGGGAATAACCTCCCTTGTCCTGCTGGCCACACTGTTCTTGATCCAGGCCAGGATGCCATTGATTCTCCTGGCCACCTGGGCACACTGCTACCTCATGTTCGGCTACTATCTACCAGTATCCCCAGGTCCCTTAAAGATCATGTAGCATCACCTTTCAACTATCTGTGTGCTATAGAGCTGGGATGCATCAAGTGTGGCCAGTAACTTGAGGGAGGTTCTTCTGCCCCTCTCCTCTGCCCTGGTGAGGCCACATGTGCAGTACTGTGTCTGTTTCTGAGTTCCCCAGTTCAATAATTGCTTCCATCCCAGGAAATACTCAAGGTGAGAGTCGAGAAGGCTTTGGGCAACCTGGTCCAGTTGAGGATGTCCTTCATGACTGCAGGGGAGGTTGGGCTGGATGACCTTTGAGGTCCCTTCCAACCTGGACCATTTTATGATAAGAAGAGCCAGGAACTATTGCAGAGGGTTGGTCAGAGACCCACTGTGATGCTGATGGGACTGGAACTTAGAGCTTGTGAGGAAGGGCTGAGAGACCTGGGGCTGTTCAGCCTGGAGAAAAGCAGCCTGAAGGGGGATCTCATTAAGGCTGATCAATAGCTAAAGGGTGTTAGGAGGATGGAGCCAGACTCTTCTCAGTGGTATCCAGTGACAGGAGAAGGGGCAATAGACACAAACTGCAGCACAGGAGGTTCCACCTAGACATAAGGAAAAAATCCTCACCTGTGAGGGTGGCAGAGCACTGGAGCAGGCTGCCCAGGGAGGTTGTGGAGTCTCCATCTCTGGAACAAAGAGACAGTGGACACAAAGTGGGAAGGGCTAAGATTAAGAGCCTTGTTCTGGGACTCACTGTGACACTGACTGGAAGCTTTCCAGCGTGGTGCTGAACGCGAGTCTCTCTGGCAGCGCTTCCAATCGCGTTATGATTTATCAATGGAGAACCTTCTTACCACACCAACCCCTGTTAGTCTGCAGTCAGTAATCACATTTTGAAGGCTTTGACTGGAGGTGAAACTTCATAACCTTTACTTCTTTGAAGACAAGAGCAGTTTTTTAATTGTTAGGAATGATAAATAGCTGTCCAAGTAATTGCACCTTAGCAAGAGACTAAGGATCTGATCACTCAGAGTTGCAAATGTGCTTGCTGACCTTTGAATTAAAGGAGAAATTGTGGCAGATATTAAAAATTATGGTCTGCTGGTCGTTTCCCTTCCCAAAAGTTACACCTGGTGATGATTTTGAACTTGAGTAGCATGGTTTAGACATCATTATCACTCCTTTTTTGGCTGTTGGATCTCACATAATGTGACAGAGTTAGCGGTCTCAAGGAAATGCTCATTCGCCCTAAATGGTGATATCCTCAGGATATAAACGACAGGAATAAACTATGACAATTGATGGGTTGCTATGAGACACTCAGGACTAAGCTCTGGTGAAAAAAGAAGTGTAAAATTAGAGGCAGAGTTTGGAGTGATTGTTTTATGCTACAGGTGTCTGGCATGACACAGCTGCAGGTACGACATGCGCTCAGTAGACACTTTCCTTTGCCTCTGTTGGGCTCACCCCCTCCATCCTTGTACACCCACAGTCTCTGAAGGTGCCTTTTGTGTGGAACTGTTGAGCTTTGCAGGAGAGAGGCCTTTCTCTTGATAGTTTCAGCAATCTGCATCATTTTATGTGCTGGTTTTATCACACAGTGTTCAAATTGGCTCATTAAAATGAAACTTCGTTGACTATTTCCATAGGCACCTGCACTGCTCAGCTCCTGCTCTGCTGAATGGCTGAGCTGGATGGTGCTGCCAGGCTGCTCTTGCTGCCAGCCTGCCCTTGCCCTGCCTGGATTTGCTACTATGAAATCACTTCATTATATAAAAGGAAATAATGTGGTGCTCCTCAGGGCTCAGTGCTGGGACCAGTTTTCTTTAATCATAGAATGGTTTAGCTTGGAAGGGTCCTCAAAGCTCATCTAGTTCCAACCCCATGCCATAGGCAGGGACACCTCCCACAAGAACAGGTTGCTCAAGGCCTCATCCAACCTGGCCTTGAACACCTCCGGGGAGGTTGTGGATCACAGAAGCACAGAACCTGTCACACAGCCCTATCAATTAACCAGACCATGGCACTAAGTGCCCCAGCCAGGCTTGGCTTCAACACCTTCAGGAATGGAGACTCCACCACCTCCCTGGGCGGCCCATTCCAATGCCAGTCACAATCTCTGGCAAGAACTTCCTCCTAACATCCAGCCTAGACCTCCTCTGGCACAGCTTGAGGCTGTGTCCCCTTCTTCTGTTGCTGGGTGCCTGGCAGCAGAGCCCAACCCCACCTGACCACAACCTCCCTTCAGGGAGCTGCAGACAGCAATGAGCTCTGCCCTGAGCCTCCTCTGCTGCAGGCTGCACACCCCCAGCTCCCTCAGCNTGCTGCTTGGGGTTGTTGTGGCTGAAGTTTAGAACCCTGCCCTTGGCCTTGTTCAGTCTCATCCCATTGGCCTCTGCCACCCATCCAGCATGGACAGGGGCCTGGACAGGGTGGCTGGCTGGGACAAGGTCAGCTGTATGAGGTTGAAGAAGGACAAGTGCTAGGTCCTGCATTTGTGTCACAACACCACTGCAAACACTCCAGGCTTGGAGCAGAGTGGCTGAGAACTGCCCAGCAGAAAAGGACCTGAAGGTGCTCGTTGATAGCAGCTGAACATGAGCCAAGAAGTCCACCAGCATCCTGGCCTAGATCAGCAATGCTGTGGCCAGCAGTAGGGATATGATGGTGCTCCTGTACTGGTGAGGCCACACATTGAGTTCTAGGTTGAATTTTGGGCTTCTCACTCCAAGAAGGACACTGAGGTGCTGGAGCAGGTCCAGAGAAGTTCAACAAAGCTGGGGAAGGGTCTAGAGAACAGGGCTGGGGAGGAAGTAGCTGAGGGAACTGCTGTAGTTATCACAGAGGTGCAGGCCAGGGCAGTTTGCACCTGCTGGGTGCACATCACAGTCAGCACTTGATGGTCAGAAGCCATTCCAGAAGTAGCTGCCTACAGAAGTTCTCTCTCTTAGCTTTTCTCTTTCCATCTGTGTAAAACTCAGAGCCTTGTGGGCTGCTCGGTGTTAATGGAGCATGTTTGCTAAATTGCTGAAGGTTTTGGTTTACAACTCTGCTGAGCTGTGCTGGGGATGGGCTGGCGACAGCTTGAAGACTTGCTTGGGAAGGTTTCCAGCTTTCTTCCCTTCAGCAGTGCTTCACTAAATAGCTCTGCAGCTGGATGGATAAAGCTCTGACTCCTGCTTGGTCTCAGCTGAAGCATAAATCACAGGAGTGTTGTGCTTGGAAAAGACCTCTAAGATTGAGTCCAAACACTCACCTAACACCATCGTGGTCATTAAACCATGTCCTGAAGTGCCATGTCCTCACAGAAGGGGAGGGTGGGTGATGTTTGGAAGAGATACCAACTTGCTATCATTTCTGCTTCAGTGGCTGCCACTCCTGAAGGCTGTGCTGCCATTCAACCAGACTTGGTCAGTCTGCAGGCTTGGGCAGGAAGAAAGTTAATGGAATTCAACACGGGCAAGTGTAGAGTCTGGCACCTGGGAAGGAATACCCAGGGATCAGTATGGATTTGGGACTGATCTACTAGAAGGCAGTGAATGGGAAAAGGATCTGAGTGCTGGTGGATGGGAGGGTGACCATGAGCCAGCAATGTGCTCTGGTGGCCAGGAAGGACAATGCCATTCTAGGCTGGATTAGAAGGGCTGTGGTTAGTAGGTCAAGAGATGTTCTCCTGCCCCTCTACTCTGCCCTGCTGAGGCCACATCTGGAGTACTGTGTCCAGTTCTGGGGCCCCAGTTCATGAGGGCCATAGAACTGCTTGAGAGAGTCCAGCATGGAGCGACAAAGGTGATGAAGGGAATCGGAGTTCATCAGGAGAAAGTGTGGCCAGCAGGGCTAGGGAGGTTCTTCTTCCCCTCTACTCTGCCCTGGTGAGGCCACAGCTGCAATACTGTGTCCAGTTTCAGGCTCCCCAGGTCAGGAGAGACAGGACCTGCTGGAGAGAGTCCAGTGGAGAGCCAGGAGGATGACTGAGGGACTTGAGCGTCTCCCCTGTGGAAAGAGGCTGAGAGCCCTGGGATTGTTTGGTCTGGAGAGGAGAAGGCTGAGAGGAGATCTGAGCAATGTGTACAAATCTCTGAGGGGTGGGGGTCAGTGGCTGGGGCCAAGCTCTTTTGGGTGGAGCAATGGATACAAACTGGAACAGAGGAGGTTTCATCTGAACATGAGGAGAAACTTCTTTGGTGCGAGAGTGACAGAGCCCTGGAGCAGGCTGCCCAGAGAGGTTGTGGAGCCTCCTTCTCTGGAGCCTCTCCAAACCCATCTGGGTGTGGGTGCACCACCCTTGATGATGCTGCCTTGTCAGGGGGCTGGACTGGATGATCTGTGGAGATTCCTTCCAACCTCTAACATTCTGTGATTCATACTCAGTTGATATTATTGTAGAGTCAGAGGGTTCAGTTGACTGAATGATCAGACTCAATGATCTTGGAGGTCTTTCTCCAGCTGAAGCAATCTATGGCTTTAGGAAGTTTTGCTTACATCCATTTTGTTTCTGACAGATAAGCTGAGAAATGTAGGCTGCTTCTTTGGCAACCAGGTCAGCCCCTTGGTGACTGAGAAGCATAGAATGGCTTGGGTTGGAGGGGACCTCCAAACAGCACCTGGTCCAGCCGCCTCTGCAGTAGGCAGGGGCACCCTTAACTAGGTCAGGTTACTCAGAGCTGTGAATATCTCCAGGGCTGGGACTCAGCTGCATCCCCGTGCAACATCTTTGGGCATTCCACTGGCCTCCTGGTGCAGATCTTGTTCCTAACATCCAGTCTAAATCTGCTCTTCTCTAGTGTGAACCCACTGTGTCTTACCCCTGCAGGCCTGCTGCGTCAGCCCATCCGTTTACTGAAGCTGAGCGTGAGACCTGTGTAGTAGAGTTGGGTAGAGGGCCCTCTACTTTTGCTAGCCTTGCAAAGCAGGGGTGAGCTGTCCACACGCACAGAGGCAGACCTGACCAACTACCTCCCCTTACTCCCCCTTTGCAACAACTTAGCCATTGCTTGCTGCTGGGGCTGAGCAGCTCAGAACTCCCTCAGCTTCTCTGCCAGCCTCCCAAGGCCACTTTTCTGCAGCTGTGCCTCCTTCTCAGTTCAGTTCCTCAATCCTGCTTACTCTCCTTATTTTCTCAGACTATTCAGTTCTGCCCAAACCCCCCCACAGCCCTTTGGAGAGAGTCCTTTAGTAAGCACCTTTCAGATGCTGTGCCACACCACCCGTGATGCGTTTCTGTGTTTCCAGCAGATTTTCTGACAACGCTGAGCTGTGATACCATCCACAAGAAGGGTCGAAAGGAGGAGCCAGAAAACTACAGCCCTGTCAGCCTGACCTCAGTGCCAGGCAGGGGCA
This sequence comes from Tricholaema leucomelas, assembly GCA_013400475.1. Classification (NCBI taxonomy): domain Eukaryota; kingdom Metazoa; phylum Chordata; class Aves; order Piciformes; family Lybiidae; genus Tricholaema lacrymosa; species Tricholaema leucomelas. Next base: position 38,103 of record WAAF01001802.1, on the reverse strand, counting down.
TGGAAAAGGTCATCTTGAGTGCCATCACAAAGCACCTACAGGATGGCCAAGGGATCAGGCCCAGCCAGCATGGTGTTAGGAAGGGCAGGTCCTGCCTGACCAACCTGAGCTCCTTTTATGATCAGGTTCCTGCCAGGTGAATGTGGGGCAGGCTGTGGATG
>WAAF01001802.1:11403-26649 GCA_013400475.1 Tricholaema leucomelas | reverse complement strand
TGGGGGCTCCAGAACTGCACACAGGACTGCAGGTGGGGTCTGAGGAGAGCAGAGTAAAGGGGCAGAATCCCCTCCCTTGCCCTGCTGGCCATACTGCTCTTGATGGAGTGGGTCCAGAGGTGGTCAGCAAGGTGGTCAGAGGGCTGCAGCACCTCCCCTAAGGGGGTAGGCTGGGAGATGTTGGGGCAGTTCACCCTGGAGAAGGTTCTGGGGAGAACTTAAAGCTGCATTCCAGTACCTGAAGTGGATTACAGGAGGACTGGGAAGGAATATTTGGCAGGAGTTTGTAGTGACAGGACAAGGGACAATGGCTTTGAGCTGAAAGAGAGGAGATTGAGAGTGGAGATGAGGAAGAAACTCTTTAGAGTGAAGGTGGTGAGACACTTGCACAGGTTGCCCAGGGAGGCTGTGGATGTCCCCTCCCTGGAGGTGTTCCAAGGCCAGGTTGGATGAGGCCTTGAGCAACCTGTGCTGGTGGGAGGTGTCCCTGCCAATGGTAGGAGGGTTGGAACTGGGTGATCTTGAAGGTCCCTTCCAACCCAAGCACTCACCTGGCTCAGTGGTAAGGGCAGATCATAGAACCACATGGAAGGGACCTTGAAGACCATCCAGTTCCAACCTTTCCTAGTGTCCTGGATAAAGTGATCCATTGCATTGCTGGAGTGGGTCCAGAGGTGGTCACCAAGATGGTCAGAGGGCTGCAGCACCTCCCCTATGGGGACAGGCTGGGAGATGTTTGGACTGTTTAGCCTGGAAAAGAGAAGGTTCTGGGGAGAACTTGGAGCAGCATTCCAGTAGCTGAAGGGGGCTACAGGAGAGCTGGGAAGGAATATTTGGCAAGAGTGACAGGACAAGGAACAATGGCTTTGAGCTGGAAGAGGGGAGGTTGAGAGGGGAGATGAGGAAGAAATTCTTTGGAGTGAGAGTGGTGAGACTGGCACAGGCTGCCCAGGGAGGCTGTGGATGTCCCCTCCCTGCAGGTGTTCCAAGGCCAGGTTGGATGAGCAATCTGTGCTGGTGGGAGGTGTCCCTGCCCATGCAGAGGGTTTTGAACTGAATGATATTTAATCTCCCTTCCAACCCAAACTGTTCTATGAATCTGTGCATCCATTCAGAGTGAATAATTACCTGGAGATGAGGATTTCAGTGGGAGGCAATGGTTCAAAGTTATCTGTGAGTGTTTAATAGGGAAAAAAAGGAAGCTGGAAGAAAAGCCTTATTAGGAGAAATAGTGAGGTTAAAGTCCAGGAGCAGCTACAATGCTAAACTCCTAGGAATAAACTGCCTGTGCAAGAGTAATTTGTAGCTTTGGTTTGTTTTTTGGTTCTGCCTGTGTTACTGTCTCTCATTACATGATGGTTAAGTGTGGCTTTTTCCAGATGACATTTGCTGTGCAGGCAGATTGATGCTCACCTAATGAGCAGCTGCTCAGGAGGTGCTTCTTTTTCCTCCTGTTTGCTCGCTATGGGACAAAACCACCTGCAGTGCAGGGCTGTTGTTTAGAGAGAGAAATCATCTTGTTGTTACTGGATGCTGTTATTTGATTTGTTTGATTAACCTGAGAAATACTTGCAGCTGCTGTGCTCAGTGGGTATTTGATAGGAAGGATGAGTCTCATACACAGACATTTTTGTCCTGGTTGGTAGAGGGAGGGGGAAAGTTGGGTTAAGTGCACTCATCTGAGCTGTTACACCACGAGGTGTTGTGGCCTTGGTGTGTATCTTGCTTGCAGCCCCTCCTCTGAGGATGCTGCAGGTCATTAGTGCTCTTGCAAGAGGTTTGGATGTGCAGATGTTTGCAAATGAAGCAAAGGGGACGATGATAGTAACAAAAGTTTCTTTTCTTGCTTTGCCCAACAAACTGTTGTGTAAGAGGGATGTAAGAAGCATCTTCTCACCAACTGACACCTTTCACTTCACTGTTCAAGCATCCCTCAAGGCTCAGCATGACTCACATGTTGGATCCAAACTGGAACTTGGGAGCTTCTACCTCACTGTGAGGAAGTTGCCTTTACTTTGAGGGTGCTGGAGCCCTTGAGCAGGCTGCCCAGAGAGGTTGTGGAGTCACCTTCCAGGAGCCATCTGGATGTGTTCTTGTGTCACTTGCCCTGGGTAATCCTGCTTTGGGAGTGGGAGTTGGACTGGGTGATCTCTGGAGGTCCCTTCCAACCTCTACCCTTCTGTGCTTGTGTGATTTTGTTTTGATCACAGAATCACAGAATTAACCAGATTGGAAAAGACCTCTGGGTTCATCAAGTCCAACCTATCACCTGACCCTTCTAATGAACTAAACCCTGGCACCAAGTGTCCCATCCAACCTCCTCCCAGACGCTTCCAGGGACAGTGACTCCACTGCCTCCCCAGGCAGCCCATTCCAGTGCTCTCTTGCTGTGAAGAACTTCCTCCTTACATCCAGCCTAGACCTGCCTTGGCACAACTTGAGGCTGTGTCCCCTTGTTCTGTCCCTGGGTGCCTGGGAGATGAGACCAACCCCACCTGGCTACAGCCTCCCTGCAGGGAGCTGCAGACAGCAATGNCTGCTGCCTCATCTTCACTTTATTTTATGTTTATTTTATTTTTATAAGTGAATATTGCAGGAATGCTTCTGAAAGTGCCTTTCCTAGACTTCTCTGCAACTGCCATCAAAACATCTGCATAAACAAGGAGCATCAGTGCAAGCAGCCCTACTTACAGGATGCAACAGATAGCACTTACTAGAATGTTATGTCTTTCTTAAATTCTTTTGTGGTTCCCTGGTTTTAATATTTATTTATGGAGGGATTTAATCTGTCAGTGACATTGAAACTGGGTGAAATTTGATTTCAAGTTCTGAAACCTGGTTTCATAAAGCTTGGCTTCCGAGGAGGTGTTTTATTAACCCTTTTATGTTGCCAGAAAGTAGCTTTTGGTGTGCTCAGAACCAGGAGCCTTTTATAGCAGCAGAGTAGTAATCAAGTCTAGCAGTATTATATGCAGTAAATCAGGTTTCTGCTGACAGATGGCCAGGCCTGACAATGAGATTGGTGGTTGGGGCCTTATCTTAGCAACATGGCCATTTTTCACTTACATTATAGCCTTCACATTCCCTCTCTCTATAGACTGCACTTAAATTCATTCTTTCCCTTGCTTGGTCATCCAGCAGAATATTGAAATCTTGTGTCATGCAGCTGCTCTTTGAATTAAGGAGTAGGATTGTGAACAACTAACTGTTGATGTAAGCTGCTGTGATTTGTGTAGGACTCATCAAAGCAGAGGGGAAATCTGCATCCTGTCTGTGCACACCTGCTTGGGTTGGTGTATTTGTGACTTGAAGTGGTCCTTTGAGGTCTGGAAGTCAGCATCACTCTTCATTGTTCCTTCTCTTTCATGTTAGGGGGAGTTACTCCTCAGCTCAAATGTCCTTTTTAGTTCTTCTCCTAGGAGTTCTTAGCTGCGGAGCTGAAGCTCATGATTTAGGCACTTTGCTCTACTCATTGGTCAGTGAGCTTAGCTGGCACCAAGGGAAATGTGCAGTGTTTGCTATGATGAGATGGAAGAGGTTCTTTCCTAAACTGGGAATTGGATCCCTGCCTGGACAAGCAAGGTCACTGCTGCAGATCGTTGTGGAGCACAACTGTTTGCATGTCCTTTCTTATTCAGGTCACTGCCAGCTCCTTCACTTCTGGCTGAGGGAAGAGAGCAGAGATTTGCAGAGGCTGAGCAGCTCAGGTTATGTGCCAGGGAAGGCTCCTGTGGTGACCTGGAGGTGGGCAGGAGGTGGCACTAATGAAGTGCTGCACCTCAGCTGATGAGCTCCTGACCAGCATTTCTGTGCTCTGAAGCTTTATTGCTTCTGGTCAAAACTGAGAGTGGCTTTGTGTGCTGCTTCAGGATATAGTTTAGTGGTCATGGTAGTTAGCTTATGATTGGACTTAATGACCTTAAAGATCTTTTCCAACCTTAATGATTCTTTGATTCCATGATTCTATGCTATGGACATAGGCATTTTTGGATGGACATAATAGTTCCTTTTGGATGGGAATTATGAGATGATGATGATGATCATCATAGACTCATAGAATCAACCAGGTTGGAAGAGACCTCCAAGGTCATATTATTATTATTAGACTCTCATTATTATTTCTTCTAAATAATCCATTTACTTAGCTATTTGTTACCATAGTCTGTAGAGCAGTTCAAAAGAAGTAATTTATTTTCTAACCAAACATAGTCCAGTTTATTGCAGTAGCTTTAGAGGATCAAACTGAGTCTTTTGTTTAGATTCATATCCTGTGTCTGCTAGCAGATAACTGTGGGAGCTCCTAGAATAGTTCATGCACAGGACAAACTCGTGGTCAGACCTCTCCCAGGATACTCCTCCAGCTTTCAGCTTGTTTGTGTCTGAAGAACTTTGAGCTCAAGGACCAAAGCAGTGCTTTCCATAGAATCATAGAATAGGTCAGGGTTGGAAGGGACCACAAGGATCATCTAGTGCCAACCCCCCTGCTATGGGCAAGGTCACCCTACCCTAGATCAGGGTATTCCTGTCAGTCTGTAGGGACTCATTGCATTATGCAAGCTTCTGGTGTCTACAGTGTGTCACAGAATGGTAGGGGTTGGAAAGGACCTCTGGAGGTCATTGAGTCCAACCTCCATGCCAAAGCATCTTCACCTAAAGAAGATCACACAGGAACAATGTCCAGGTGTGTCTGATCTGTCTCCAGAGATACATGATGTGAAATGCCAATGCTGATTCCATATTAGGACCATTGCTATGGCTTCATCCAAGCATGGGATCTCTAATTCTGTTGTATTTTATGTGTGGGGGGTTTGACAGGCCTGTAACCATGAGATTTGTCTTCTGCTGGTAAGGAAGCTTTACAGGATCACAGAATGTCAGGGGCTGGAAGGGACCTCCACATCTCATCCGATCCAACCCCTGCCAGAGCAGGAGCACCCAGAGCAGATCACAGAGGAACAAATCCAGGCAGATTCTGAGTATCTCCAGAGAGGGAGACTCCACAGCCCCCCTGTGCAGCCTGTTCCAGTGCTCTGTCACCCTCACAGGGGAAAAAAAATCCTCCTCCTGTTTAAATGAAACTTCCTATGCCTCAACTTCCACCATGCCCCTTTTGCTGTCACTGGCATCACCCAGCAGAGCTGCCTCCAGCCTCTGGCACTCAGCTGCACATCTTTATCAACACGAATGAGGGCAGCCCTCTGGCTCTTCCTCTCCCAGCTAAAGAGCCTCAGCTCCCTCAGGCTCTCCTCATAAGGAAGATGTTCCACTGCCTTCATCATCTTGGTGGCTCTGTGCTGGACTCTTCTCATCTGCTGTCCTCCTCCCTTAACATGGAGATGAACTGTTGAGGAAAAGGATTTAATTACAGCATCCTTTGGGCTCAAGACTATGGTTTGATTTTGGTCCTTGTTAGTTCTGGAAGCTTTCTTTAGTCTTTCCACTGGAAATGTGCCACCTTTGACCTGCCTCAAGTTGGCTTCAAAGGGAAAAAAAATATTTTGGGCTTTTTGTCATCCAAACATTGCAACTGTCTGGGGGTTTGGCTCTGTGTTGGCTACTCCTCTTAACTCCTGGCTTCACTTGAATTGTGATGTTTATTCCTGTCTGGGTGCCTTGTTTTGTCTGAAGCTTCTGTTCATCACCAACTGCTGAGGGCTGGCTCTTCAGCTTCTCTCACAGTCGTTTTCCACTTCCTCTGCTGTTTGTCTCATCCCTTTTGAGTCTGCTTTCTTTCGTTTCTTTGTTTGGTTCTGAACACTGTGTCCCAACTCTGCCTTCTTTTGTGTCTTCCTGTGTGTGTGTTTCCTGCCCCAGCAGATTTGCCTTGCTCTGGTGGGGGCACCTCCTTGCTTGAGGCATGTGAAGTGCAGTTTGCAGTGAGCTTTGGCCTTTCTGCTTTGTCTTTCTGTTGCATCTCTCTTCTTTTCTGTAACCTTTGATCAAAACCTGGTAAACTCTTGACTTGGAATGGCAAATCTCAAGCAGCAAATTTCATAGAATCATAGAATCAGAGAATGGTTTAGATTGGAAGGGACCTCAAGGATCATCCAGCTCCAACCCCCTGCCATAGGCAGGGACACCTCCCACTAGAGCAGGTTGCTCAAGGCCTCATCCAGCCTGACCTTAAACACCTCCAGGGAGGAAGCATCCACAACCTCCCTGGGCAACCTGTGCCAGTGTCTCACCACCCTCACTGTAAAGAACTTCCTCCTAACATCCAGTCTAAATCTCCCCTCTGCCAGCTTAAACCCATTCCCCCTCGTCCTGACATTACCAGACCTTGTCAATAGTCCCTCCCCAGCCTTCCTGTAGGCTCCCTTCAGATACTGCAAAGCCACTCTAAGGTCTCCTCGAAGCCTTCTCTTCTCCAGGCTGCAGAGCCCCAACTCTCTCAGCCTGTCCTCATAGCAGAGCTGCTGCAGCCCTCTGAGCATCTTCGTGGCTCTCCTCTGGACTGGCTCCAGCAGTTCCATGTCCTTCTTGTGCTGGGGGCTCCAGAACTGCACACAGTACTCCAGGTGGGGTCTGAGGAGAGCAGAGTAAAGGGGCAGAATCCCCTCCCTTGCCCTGCTGCCCACACTGCTCTTGCTGCAGCCCAGCACAGGGTTGCTGTCTGGGCTGCATGTGCACACTGCAGGCTCATGTTGAGCTTTTCATCACCCCAGACCCCCAGGTCCTTCTCCTCAGGGCTGCTCTCAGCCATTCCCCACCCAGCCTGGAGCTGTGCCTGGGATTGCACCGACCCAGGTGCAGGACCTTACACTTGGCCTTGTTAAACGTCATGAGGTTGGCCTGGGCCTACCTCTGCAGCCTGTCCAGGTCCCTCTGGATGCCATCCCTGCCCTCCAGCAAGTCAGCTGTGCCACACAGCTTGGTGTCATCTGCAGACTTGCTGAGGGTGCACTCAATTCCTCTGTCCATGTCACTGACAAAGATGTTACAGAGCACTGGTCCCAGCACTGACCCCTGAGGAACACCACTTGGCACCGGTCTCCAGATGGACATTGTGCCCTTGATCACCACTCTCTGCATGACACCATCCAGCCAATTCCTTACCCAGTGAGTGCTCCACCCATCCAGTCTGTGTTTTTCCAGTTTGGATTTCAAGATGAAGCCTAGCTATGGATTTCAAGATGAAGCCTGGCTATGGATGTCAAGATCAAGCCTGGCTGTAGATTTCATGATCAAGGCTGGATTTAGATTTCAAGGTCAAGGCTGGCTACAGATTTCAATGTCAAGCCTGGCTTTAGATTTCATGATCAAGGCTGGCTATAGATTTCAGGATCAAACCTGACTATAGATTTCAAGATCAAGCCTGGCTTTAGAGTTCAAGATCAAGGCTGGCTACAGATTTCAGGATCAAGCCTGGCTTTAGATTTCAAGATCAAGCCTGGCTATAGACTTCAAGATCAAAACTGGCTTTAGATTTCAAGAAAACCAAATTAATATTTATTAACATGAGAGAGTTTTTTTTCCCTTCCCCCCCTCCCCCCTTCTTACCTGTTTTGACTAGGCTGTGCAACTCATAAATTCACAGAGTGATTTGGGCAAGGGACCTGGAACCCTGTGAGGAGAGGCTGAGAGAGCTGGGGCTGTGCAGCCTGGAGAAGAGGAGGCTCAGGGCAGACCAGGAGGCACCGAAGACAGAACAAGAGGACACAGCCTCAAGCTGTGCCAGGGCAGGTTCAGGCTGGATGTTAGGAAGATCTTCTACACAGCAAGAGAGATTGGCATTGGAATGGGCTGCCCGGGGAGGTGGTGGAGTCCTTATCCCTGGAAGTGTTTAAAAGGAGTCTGGATGAGGCACTTAATGCCAGGGTTTAGTTCATTAGAAAGTTAAGTGATGGGTTGGACTCGATGATCTTAGAGGTCTGTTCCAACCTGGTTGATTCTGTGACTCTGGGTAGGAAGGGACCTTACAGATGATCCTGTTCCAACCCTCTGCCATGGGCAGGGACACCTCCCACTAGCCCAGACTGCTCAAGACCTCATCCATCCTGGCCTTGAACACCTCCAGGGATGGAGCATCCACAACCTCCCTAGGCAACCTATTCTAGTGTCTCACCACCTTCATTGTGAAGAATATCTTCCTAATCTCCAAAATGCTCCTTGTAGAGGTGCCTTTAGCACCCATTCTTTAGCACTCTCTTGGTGGAGTAACTCCTGTGAGAATCCTTTGTGGCTCTGAAGAATTTGAGCTGACCATCCATCAACTATTTTGTCCCTAGTCCAACCTAGAAGGTTCTGTGATTCTGCAGTTCAGTAGCACACAATGGAATGGCTTCATCATCCATTTCTTTCTTTCCTCCCTACTTTTTGTCAGCTAAAAGCCCTTTTAACTGTCTCACCCTTCAGTACTATCACTAATGATTGAAAATTGGACCCCTTTGGGGATATCTCCAAATAGGCAAGGTGTACTTTCTTGTCAGAAAGGCTTTGTAAACCCCTAAGTGTTCTGCTGGCTGTTACTTGCACTTAATCAAACCACTTTCTTTCTTTCTGCAGCTTATTGAAGAGTTACTCAAATAAATGCTTTTTGTAATGAACTTTCTTCTTGCTTCTCCAAACCTTGTCAGTACAAACAAAACCCCACCTTTTTGGAGCTGTTAGGCTTGCACACTTCCATGTTTATCCTATCTGTCACTTTTCTGTCTCATTTCTTCCGAGGTGTTTATAGATTTGGTGAGGACAAAGAAAGATTTAAGTTCCAGCAGCCTGATTGCCAGCAACATTGTGATGGTTTAGCTGTTGGGCTCCTGAAGCGCTCTCAGCTCTCGTAGGGTTTTCCTACCTTCCTAGAGTGGGCTTGAGTTGGAGAGGAGCTGAAAGATCATTGAGTTCCAAGCCTCCCTGCCGTGGGCAGGGACAGCNTCATCACCACTCTCACTCTCTCCCAACTCAAAGCCACTGTCCCTCATCCTGTCACTCCCAGCCCTTATCAAAAGTCCCTCCCCAGCTCTCCCGTAGCCCCTTCAGGTACTGGAAGGCTACCTTAAGGCTACTCTAAGGTCTCATCTTCACTAGAAAGTATTTCTTCCTAGTCTCCAATCTGAATCCAGTGGGAAGCAGAAGATTTTTCCAGTCCCTCCACAAATCAGAGAGAATTTTACTGCAATATTTCCTCAAAGGTTTATTTTTTCCCCTTTTTCTGCATCTCTTACCCTGTATTGAAAGATCACTGAAGGAAACAAAATGTAGAACTGCACCTAAGGTCTCCCTGAAGCCTTCTCCAGGTTGAACAGCCCCAACTCACCCAGCCTGTCCCCACTGGGGAGGTTCACCAGCCCTCAGTCATCTGCACGACCTCCTCTGGACCTTCTCCAACAGTTCCATATTCTTCTTATCTTGGAGACACTAGGGTGGGATGTAGTGGTCCAGATGGGGTCTCACCAGAGTGGAGTAGAGGGCAGAATCAGCTCCCACTGCTCAGACTTCTACCAGTGTCACTCCAGATACAAAGTGGGCATTGCTCAGATAAGCCAAGTCAGGATTGAGATGCCAGTCTCCAGCTTATCAGTCTCACCAGCTCCACTGGAGATTTCATGGAAGTGCTTGCCTTTTGCTCAAGGCCAAGTGCAAGGTTCTGCACTTTGGCCACAACAACCCCAAGCAGCACTACAGGCTGGGGACAGAGTGGCTGAGAGCAGCCAGGTGGAGAGGGACCTGGCGGTGCTGGTAGAGAATAGCTGAAGGTGAGGCAGCAGTGCCCAGGTGGGCAGCAGAGCCAATGGCATCCTGGGCTGGCTCAGGAGCAGTGTGGGCAGCAGGACAAGGGAGGTTCTTCTGGCCCTGTGCTCAGCACTGCTCAGGCCACCCCTTGAGTGCTGTGTCCAGTTCTGGGCTCCTGAATTGAAGAGAGATGTTGAGGTGCTGGAAGGTGTTCAGAGAAGGGCAGCAAGGCTGGGGAGGGGCCTGGAGCACAACCCTGTGAGGAGAGGCTGAGGGAGCTGGGGGTGTGCAGCCTGCAGAAGAGGAGGCTCAGGGCAGAGCTCATTGCTGTCTGCAGCTCCCTGAAGGGAGGCTGTAGCCAGGTGGGGTTGGGCTCTGCTGCCAGGCAGCCAGCACCAGAAGAATGGGACACAGCCTCAAGCTGTGCCAGGGGAGGTCTAGGCTGGATGTTAGGAGGAAGTTGTTGGCAGAGAGAGTGATTGGCATTGGAATGGGCTGCCCAGGGAGGTGGTGGAGTTGCAGTGCCTGGAGGTGTTGAAGCCAAGCCTGGCTGGGGCACTCAGTGCCATGGTCTGGTTGATTGGCCAGGGCTGGGTGCTAGGTTGGACTGGATGAACTTGGATGTCTCTTCCAAACTGCTTGGTTCTACGATTCTGTGAGTCTATGACTGGCAGTTCAGGTCCATGGCATCACAGAATCATAGAATTTTCTTGGTTGAAAAAGACCTCTGCAAAAGAGAACCTCACTAAAATGGGCTGAAATTGTGCCAGGGGAGGTTTAGTTTCAGTATTATGAATCATTTTTTTCCCTACAGGACTGGTCAGGGATTGGCACAGGCTGCTCAGGGAGGTGTTGGAGTCCCCATCCCTCGAGGTGTTCAAGTAATGTGGATGTAGCACTTGGGGACATAGTTTAATGGCCATGGGGGTGTAAGGTTGATTGTTGGATTGGATGATCCTAGAGGGCTAAAACAGTTCTGTGGAACACTGTGACTTGTGTCAGAGAAGTTCTGGATGGTTCCTTTAGTCAGGGGGGTTATTTTTTACCATTTCTCTCTGTTGTTGGTAGTCATAATTAGTTATTATGTAAGGAACTCAGATGTTGTCATATTTTATCAGCTTTTGCAAGTTCCTGTCCCTGTCTAAGAAAAATTGTGACTCTCAGACTATCAAGGAGCTGGCAGTGATAGACTCTGCCACTCAGCTGCTCTGCAAATAGCCTTTTATTCACAGCAAAAGTGCAGTGAATGAAAGAGGGTCGTGGCAGAAATCAGGGATATGTGCTTGAAGGAGGTGGTTAAGGGAAAGCAGGAATTGATGGTACTTGAGCTCATTGTACTGGCTCTCATTTCTCGGTCTGGAAAGATTAAGTAATGATCTGTGCTCTGCAAGGGGTTGCCAGAGGCTACCCCTCTGCAAATGAAGGATAATAGTGCAGGAGTTGGCAGTGTGACCAGCAGGAGCAGGGGAGGGATTGTCCCACATACCCAGCACTGGTGAGGCTGTGCCTCAAATACTGGTTGGAGAACAGCTGAGGGAGCTGGGAGTGTTTAGTGTGGAGAAGAGGAGGCTGAGTGGAATCATAGAATCAAGCAGGTTGGAAGAGACCTCCAAGCTCATCCAGTCCAACCTAGCACCCAGCCCTATCCAGTCAACCTGACCATGGCACTAAGTGCCTCATCCAGGCTTTACTTCAACACCTCCAGAGACCTCATTGCTCTCTACAGCTGCCTTAAAAGAGGCTGGTGCCAGGCTGGGGTTGGTCTCTCAAATATTAAGTGACAGAGCAAGGGGAAATGGCCTCACATTGCTTCAGGGAAGGTTTAGTTTGGATATTGGGAAACATTTCTTTGCTGCCAGAGTGGTCACCTCCCCTGCTGCAACTTGAGGCCATTTTCTCTGGTTGTGCCACTGTTTCCTTGGAAGGAGTATCCCACCTGTTGGAGTGGATAACTTCAGCAAGGTACCTTGGCTACCTAGGAGAAACCTGTAGTTTATCTGTGGCCTAGGGTCTTCTGGAGTGATTTGCACATGGTCCATGAGACCTTTTTGTGTACCATTCCTTTTCTGGAGTTGTTCTGTAGTCAGGAACCTTTTTGGTGTTAGGATTGAGTTGCTTCTTGAGGTTTTGGTGAACGTATCTGGATCTTTGCCTGTGTCTCAAAAAAAGCAATAACAAAGGGAAGCACAAGCCATGGCTCATCCTCTGTGCTGAGGTGAGATGGTGCATTAGTGCTTGAGAGCAGGGTGAAGAGAGGTTCACTGTGTTGCTGGAGGAGGGGCAGAAGGTTTGGGAATCCTTGCTAGTGCTGAGCAGGGCAGTTCCTGGGGTTGAGGTGGTGTCACTCCACTGTCCTGCTGCACTGTGGCAGTGGTTGTCTTTAGCAGGGGCAGTGATGGGTGTCATAGAATCATAGAATCAAGCAGTTTGGAAGAGACCTCATAGCTCAGCCAGTCCAACCTAGCACCCAGCCCTAGCCAGTCAACCAGACCATGGCACTAAGTGCCTCATCCAGGCTTTTCGTGAACACTCCCAGGGACAATGACTCCACCACCTCCCTGGGCAGCCCATTCCAATGCCAATCACTCTCTGTGCTAACAACTTCCTCCTAACATCCAGCCTGAACCTGCCCTGGCACAGCTTGAGGCTGTGTCCCCTTGTTCTGTTGCTGGTTGCCTGGCAGAAGAGCCCAACCCCACCTGGCTACAGCCTCCCTTCAGGTAGCTGCAGACAGCAGTGTCTTTTTGATGCCTTTAGAAACTCAAGAACACAAAATCATTTATTTTTTTTATTTTCATCCTTTTTGTTTTCTCTCTCTCTTTTTTTGGTTTTCTTTCCTTCCCCCTAATCTTGAGTGCTCAACCTTTTGGCTTGGATAACAAAATTGACAATTGTGGTACAATGAAATCTTTGCTGAGCTTGCCAGGCAGTGAGTTTATCTTACAGGCTGCGTGGTCTTCACTAAGTGGAAGAAAATAATTTGCCAATTCTTTTTGTACTTAAACATCTCAACTAATTGTTTTATTACTGCACAGCCTGAGACGTCAATGCTGCAGGTTTGGAGCTGCTCAGATGTGGGAGGCATCTGTCTGTCACCTGAGGGTAGCAGAGGTTTGCTGCTATTCAGGGAGCAAAACCATTTACAAGCAAGGGAATTATATTTATTCAGCTTCAGTGATGTCTTGATCAGCTTGGAAAAAAGCATAATCCTGCAATCCTCACCTTCCTGGGGCACTTTGCAATTTGTGGAAGAGGAGTCTAGAGATCTGGAAGGCTGTGCTAAGGTCTGCCAGGAGCCTTCTCTTCTCCAGGCTGATCAGCCTAAATTCTCCCCACAAATTCTCATCCCCAGCTTCCGTGGGTAACCTGTGCCAGTGTCTCACCACCCTCACTCTAAACAATTTCTTCCTAATCTCCAGTCTCAGTCTCCCCTCTTCCAGCTTGAAGCTGTTGCCTCTTGTCCTATCACTACCAGCCTTCATCAGAAGTCCCTCCGCAGCTCTCCTGTAGCCCCCTTGTGATACTGGAAGGATGCTCGAAGGTCTCCTTCTCCAGGCTGAGCAGCCCCAACTGTCCCAGCCTGTCTCCATAGGGGAGGTTCTTCAGCCCTCTGATCACCTTCCTGCCCTCCTGTGGATCCACTCCAGCATTTCAGTGTCCCTCTTCTACTGAGGGGTCTGCAGTGGCACCATCCCTCCTCTATTGTGTAATCACAGGCTTTAAGGGTTGGGTTTGGTCCTCTCCTTTGGCAGAGTGAATATATGCTGGCCTTCATGCCATGCATGGACTCGTGAAGGGCACACAGAGGCAGAGCACCTGATCTTTCTTATGAAGAAATAAGAGAGTAATCACTGAACCATAGAATCACAGAGCTGTCAGGGCTGGAAGGGGCTCCAGAGATCATCCAGCTCCAACTCCTCTGCCATGGGCAGGGACTTCTCACACTTGATCTGGTTGCTTAGAGCCATATCCAGCCTAGCTTTAAAAACTTCCAGGGATGAGGCTTCCACCACCTACCTGGGCAACCTGTTCCAGGATCTGACCACCCTCATGGTGAAGAATTTCTTCCTAACATCCAACTGGAATCTCCCCACCTCCAGCTTTGTTCCATTCCTCCCAGTCCGATCACTACCTGACAGCCTAAAAAGTCCTTCCCCAGCTTTCTTGTACCCCCTTCAGATCCTGAAAGGTGACAATAAGGTGATGTTAGTACCATATATGTTTAGACAATGAAAGAAAAAGTAGTCTAACAGCAGCTCTCTGCTGCTCCATAAAGAGCAGGAACATCAGATGGGCTTTTCTCAGTAGCACTGAACTCAGTCTGAAATACACTGCTCAGGTATTGATTTATCACTCACTTGCTCAGTCAGAGACTGGTAGAATTGTTTTGGTTGGAAAAGTCCTCTCAGATCATTGATCTCGGCCATTAACCCAACATCTCCATGGCCATCAAACCATAGAATCAACCAGGTTGGGAGAGAGAGACCTCCAAGCTCATCCAGTCCAACCTAGCACCCAGCCCTCCCCAGTCAACCAGACCATGGCACTAAGTGCCCCAGCCAGGCTTGGCTTCAACACCTCCAGGCACGGTGACTCCACCACCTCCCTGGGCAGCCCATTCCAATGCCAATCACTCTCTCTGACAACAACTTCCTACTAACATCCAGCCTAGACCTGCCCTGGCACAGCTTGAGGCTGTGTCCCCTTGTTCTGTTGCTGGCTGCCTGGCAGCAGAACCCAACCCCACCTGGCTACAGCCTCCCTTCAGGGAGCTGCAGACAGCAATGAGCTCTGCCCTGAGCCTCCTCTTCTGCAGGCTGCACACCCCCAGCTCCCTCAGCCTCTCCTCACAGGGCTGTGCTCCAGGCCCCTCCCCAGCCTTGCTGCCTTTCTCTCAACACCTTCCAGCACCTCAACATCTCTCTTGAATTGAATGTCCCCAAGTGCATGTCTACAGGTTTCCTGAGTGCCTCCAGGGATGGGGACTCCACCACCTCCCTGAGCAGCCTGTTCCAATCCCTGACCACTCCTGCAGCAGAGAAATTTTTCCTCATCTCCAGCCTAAGCCTCCCCTGGCACAATTTCAGGCCATCACAGAAAGCATAACCAATTTTTATCAAAAATCTGTGAGTGGCTTTGTTTTTCTGCTTGTCCTGACTCAGAACTGGTAGTGCCATGGGAGATGGCATGCATTGCAATATGTCATTTGTTTGCATATGGGAGGTAAATATTGCATAGTGTGTTGAAACAAATCAAAAGGTATCCAGTGAGCTAAACCTGACACAGCTTCCCTGGGCTGCAGCTTTCCAGAACCATCACAGACTTGTAGAATGGGCTGATTGGAAAGGACCTGTATCAGGGGTCTGGCTCAGGAGCAGTGTGGCCAGCAGGACAAGGGAGGTTCTTCTGCCCCCGTGCTCAGCACTGCTCAGGCCACCCCTTGAGTGCTGTGTCCAGTTCTGGGCTCCTGAATTGAAGAGAGATGTTGAGGTGCTGGAAGGTGTCCAGAGAAGGGCAGCAAGGCTGGGGAGGGGCCTGGAGCACAGCCCTGTGAGGAGAGGCTGAGGGAGCTGGGGG
>WAAF01001800.1:0-35656 GCA_013400475.1 Tricholaema leucomelas | reverse complement strand
ACCCTAGGATGGATCCCATCTGGCCCCATGGACTTGTGAGGATCCAAGTGGCTCAGCAGGTCCCTTACCTCCTCCTCATGGATTAGAGGGGGACTACACTGGTCCCTGGCTCCATCTGCCAGCTCAGGAGTCCAGTTGTTCTGGAGACAACCTGTGCCACTATTGAAGACTGAGGCAAAGAAGGTGTTAAGTACCTCTGCCTTTTCCTCATCCTTTGTCACTATGTTCCCCTCTCTATCTAATAAGATATGCATGTGTCAGATACATACCTACACAGTCGTCCTCTGGAAACCAAAGGTGCAATGCTTCCTTTGTGTGTTTGACAAACGTGCTAAAAAAGTCAGAGCAATTTCTGTCATGAATTCCAGAGGGCAATTCCTCCACAGTTATGAGTGTATTTCTTTGGCATACACAGCTTTCCTTTTTGCTTAATGTTGCTCTGGTCTGCAAATGGGGTGAGGAAGAACCTATGCCCTTACAGCGACTGCTGCTTCATGAAATTAACAACAATTTTCCCAGCCACATGATTTTTGTCTATAGCAAAGGTAAATGCTCTATTTTGCAAAGCACTTTGGAAGCTGCCCCTCCTGCAGCCCTGAGCTGCCCAGAGCAAAAGGACAGACAGCATTTTACCCCAAAGGAGTAGATAAAAACACACACAGTTGGAGGTTAAGTGGAAATACTATTCACAAAAGTAAACAAAATACAAAAGGTACCAAGGTGGAAGCATATATACACATTCAGGATCAATCTTGGCCTAGCTTCCCTCTGGATAAGGCGTCAAGAGAGGCCTCTGTAGGCCTCAAACCAGCCAAACCTCTTTCTCCCCCACAAAGGCCTCAGTAGGCCCTGTGTAGGCCAAACTGTTCCCCATTCTGCCCCCTCCAGCTAGGACAGGCCTACCAGACTTCCATGCCCCACCTTGAGCAGCCTTGGTAGACCTCAGTGGCATAGCTAGAAAGTAGCTTGCCAGCCACAACCACAGAAGGCCTCTCTCCCATACCAACCAAAGAGATAACAGCAACTACACATGCAGAGAGAAGAGAGGAGAGAGAGAGCATACTTGCCAGTCTGCCCTTTGTATAGGAAGATGAAGAAATAGGGAATAGAATAACAGATTACAATATCCTGTGTCTCCCCCTGAAAGACTTTCTAGTCTCTGGAGAATTTCTATCTCTATGGTAGGACAGTTAGTCCTAAACCTACAACACTGGCAGTGGCTATCTGGAATTGCCATGGGAGACACAGGTAACTACTGTGGAGAGTCCAATGAAGGGCCGCAGAGATGATGTGACTGGAATATCTCTTACAAGGAGAGACTAAGGGGCCTGGGATTCTTTAGCCTGGGAAAGAGAAGATGGAGAGGGCTTCCTCTAAATGCATACAAATATCTAAAGGGTTGGAGGCCATCAGATGGGACTGGGCTCTTTTCAGTGGTGGTCAGTGATTGGACAAGGGGCAACGGGTACAAGCTAAAACAGAGGAGGTTTCATGTGAGGGTGCCAGAGCAGTGGAGCAGGCTGCCCAGAGACTTGCAATCTCCTTCTCTGGAGACTTTCAAGTTCCATTTGGGCACAATCCTGCAGTTTGATCTAGGCGAACCTGTTGGACTAGATGATCGCCAGAGGTGTCTTCCAACTCCTACTGCTCTGTTATTCTGTGTAAATCGGTGCAAAAAGATGGCCTGCAGCTGTTCTCTCTCCTCCTTCAACTCACCAGTTCTAATCTAGGAAAGTTTGTGATAAACTGTATCACAGGCATGAACATGAGCCCATGTGAATTGCTGATAACCAGCATATGCTGCTGGGACTGAGAAGACAAGTAAGGCTTAAAAAATGAAGTCTCCAACTGCCCTTGATATGCCAAAGCTGCTGCTGTCTTGTAACTAGAGCCTCTGATACCCTCAAAGCTTTGAACTGAGAGTTGGGGGAATCCCAGCTCTGATATCCCTTTCTGAGCCCTGCTTGTTCTGTGGCCTCCCAGGTTTTCAGAATCCCAGTACAGCAAAGATTAGTAATGAACAGAAATTGTTCTGTTATTTCAGTTCAAAATCTAGTCTAATCTCATGAGACTTCTGTTGTTTTGTCCCATTTTCTCATGAGAGAAACTCATGATTAGCCTGATTCAAACATGATTGTCTTTCTCTACATCTTGTCCCTTCTTCAATAAAGATCAAATTCCATTAGTTTGTCCACTTCTAAAACCTTGACTGTCTTCTGATTCTGAAATATGAATCTCAATTTAATTCATTGTTACGCTTTGGCAAAAGATTGTTTTATTTTGGTTTGGTTTTGCTTTTGTTTTGTTTTTTTAAGGTTCTATCTCATATACATTTACTGTATTTTAATTTTTCTGGTTTAAATTGGGTTTGTGCAATCAGAATTATGTTCTGCCTGCTGGCCTGGATTTCTTTCCCAGGTCTGGCCGTCCACGGAGCTGACAAGAGATAAAAAAGCCTAAATGATGAGTTGCTTACGGAAATTAAAGAAAAGAGCATGATCTTTTCCTGCACAGAAAAAGCAATCTTCTGCTTCCCACCCCCCACACACCCTCCTCCAAATGGTCTTTTAAAGGCTGTTTATTTGGTTTGCTTTAATCTAAAATAAATTCCCACAAACTAGTTTAGTATCCTTTTTTTTGGTAGCTGTCTGCACTAACCCAGTTTCACACTGTCTGCATTACCCAGTTTCACAAAATGGCAGCAGCCCTAGCTGCTGAACAGATTCTTTACTATGCAGAAACATAAAAGCCACATATTTCAAATAGGTAAACGTTTTGAATGAGCTGCTAGCACATGAGGCAAATTGGAACAGCTTTCCCTCCCTCTGATGAGCCAAACATCATTACCTTTGTTTAGTGGAATACTCATGATTTCAGTAGCCTTTCTGTGATCACATTTGAACAGCAAGATTTGGAAAGGAAAAGGACATCTATAAATTAGGAGGACTTTTCTGAGGGTGAGCTGATCAGGGAAAGCATAGTGGATGGAGCTGTAAGAGTGAATTATATATTTTTTCATGAAACCTCTTGGGCTAGAATAATATCACAGTATCACAGTATCACCAAGGTTGGAAGAGACCTCATAGATCATCAAGTGCAACCCGTCACCACAGAGCTCAAGGCTAGACCATGGCACCAAGTGCCACGTCCAATCCTGCCTTGAACAGCTCCAGGGATGGCGACTCCACCACCTCCCTGGGCAGCCCATTCCAGTGTCCAATGACTCTCTCAGTGAAGAACTTTCTCCTCACCTCAAGCCTAAATATCCCCTGGCGTAGCCTGAGGCTGTGTCCTCTCGTTCTGGCACTGGCCACCTGAGAGAAGAGAGCACCCTCCTCCTGGCTACAACCACCCCTCAGGTAGTTGTAGACAGCAGTAAGGTCTGCCCTGAGCCTCCTCTTCTCCAGGCTAAACAATCCCAGCTCCCCCAGCCTCTCCTCGTAGGGCTTGTGCTCGAGGCCTCTCACCAGCCTCGTCGCCCTTCTCTGGACATGCTCAAGCATCTCAATGTCCCTCTTAAACTGGGGGGCCCAGAACTGGACACAGTACTCAAGGTGTGGTCTAACCAGTGCAGAGTACAGGGGCAGAATGACCTCCCTGCTCCTGCTGGCCACACCATTCCTGATGCAGGCCAGGATGCCATTGGCTCTCTTGGCCACCTGGGCACACTGCTGGCTCATGTTCAGGCGGGTATCAATCAGCACCCCCAGATCCCTCTCTGTCTGGCTGCTCTCCAGCCACTCCGACCCCAGCCTGTATCTCTGCATGGGGTTGTTGTGGCCAAAGTGCAGCACCCTGCACTTGGAGCTATTGAATGCCATCCCATTGGACTCTGCCCATCTGTCCAGGCGGTCAAGGTCCCGCTGCAGAGCCCTTCTGCCCTCCAACCCAGCCACATCAGCCCCCAGCTTGGTGTCATCTGCAAACTTGCTGATGACTGACTCAATGCCCTCATCCAGATCATCTATGAAGATGTTAAAGAGGATGGGGCCCAGCACTGATCCCTGAGGGACACCACTAGTGACTGGCCGCCAGCTGGATGTGGCACCATTCACCACCACTCTCTGGGCTCGGCCCTCCAGCCAGTTCCTCACCCAGCACAGAGTGTTGCCATCCAAGCCGTGGGCTGACAGCTTAGCCAGCAGTTTGCTGTGGGGGACAGTGTCAAAGGCCTTGCTGAAGTCCAGATAGACCACATCCACAGGCCTCCCCACATCCACCGAGTAGGTCACCTGATCATAGAAGGAGATCAGGTTGGAGAGGCAGGATCTGCCCTTCCTGAATCCATGTTGGCTGGACCTGAGCCCTTTGCCATCCCTCAGGTGCTCAGTTATTGCCCCCAGCATAACCTGTTCCATCAGTTTCCCTGGCACTGAGGTCAGGCTGACAGGTCTATAGTTCCCGGGTTCCTCCATCCGACCCTTCTCTAATATGCAGGTAAATTACACCACAGAAAGTGTAAACGTAGTTAAATCTATCATGTCTGATAGACAATTAAAATTAATTTAACATAGCGACCTAAAGCTCTCAAAATTGGAATTGCATTTTTAGTGACTTGGCCACATACACAGTTAAGATGAAAAAAAGAGCTTCCCGTGTTTCCAATGTGCTGTCTGTGTTTCAGAAGTCTGCTCTCTAACCTCTGATGACATAACATGTTTTCCTATGGACAGCTGTGGAATCTCTTAGTTTGTTTGCCCTTTGAAACAAAGGTGGTCTTTTTAGGACAAGGAAAGACCCTTTACTACTTTGCAAACTGCTAGGAAGGAAGTTTGATTAGCAGTGTTTGCCCTTTGTCCTTGAAAACTGGTGGTGTCTAGACGTGAGTGGTTCAAAATCAGTAAGGGAGAATGACCAGGGGAGTAGCAAGGAGGGGACTAGCCCTGGGAATGTGGGACTTCTGTTCAGCTTGAGAGGATCTGTCAATTAACAAATCCTTAGTTTGAGTGTTTTCTTCCATGCAGTGAGCTAGCAATGGTAGGTGTAGTGCTGTGGGTGTGGCCTGGGGTGCTAGTATTGGCACAGTATTGTTTCTTGTGGAGAAGAGCGTTTTGTGCCCACAGACTACCGCTTCAGCTCTCCACCTCTTACAGTGCAGGTTCAGACCTAAGGGCTGCTGTTTCACAAGTTCATTACCCTTACCAAGGTACTGAAAGGTAGGGATGTCATAGTGTAGCCTCATGCAGGAATGATGTGCAGCCCCTGAAACTTCTGCAGACTGACCCTTGTACCTAGTACACCTAATCCAACATGATCACATGAGATAGAATAATTTATTACTCTGAATGGAAAAGTCACTACTTATTCTTCTCAGGAAAGAATCTTACTAGAATTTGCCTTAAGAGCTGGGCAGATATGAGTTAAAATTATCTGTATCTGGGACAATTTTTACTTCTCACCATACTTTAAAAACAGACTGCAGCAGTAAGATAACTGTTATGAGACAGCCTGCTAAGAAAACATTTGTATTTCAAGTTTTTTATCTATTATCAGTACTGAGATCAAGTTCTGCCTCCATGTCTTTGTCCGTTTGTGATGTTTTGGGTGTTACCTGCCCTCCTACTCTTATGAAAATCAACCAGACTAGACTCAGATGAACTGGAAATTAGAATGAAGCTTTATATTTACAGCTTAGCACAATACACGAGCAAATATTTACAATATATACAACGACATACAGAAATACACAAGTTAAAAAGTAATATAGAAACACAACTCCCTTCCCAGAAACCAGAGCCCCCAGGAGGGGCTCCCAACCACCCTTCTACCTCCTTTCCATCCCTCTACCTTATCCCAGACTTTGCCTTATGTGCAAGGTGAGTTTGGAGAATCGGCCAGAAGGATTAGAAAGCAGAAAGATTAGTTAAACTGCAGGTTAGAGAGAAAAGTGCAGGCAGCCAGAGAGCAACTCTGTAATCTATGTGTTCTTGTTTTTATACACCTCAGCAAGCCTATGTGTGAAGTAGACATCACCATTGTTTCCTTTTCACAGTCTATAATCTACTCTTCTCACCAAAATATTCCAGCTAGCTTCAAACTAGCACACCACTCACGAAATACATACAATGAAATGCTTCCTCACAGTCACAGAAGTGTTTTGATGGCCTGCAGTTTGGGCCATTTCCTCTTGTTAGGAATAATTTGTCTTGTGGAGCATAAATAATATGTTTCTTAAAGGGATGTCTGAAATATTTTAATAGCAAGTGATAATTCTTCTATTAGTTGGCAGTTTTTGAAAAACTATTAAAAAAAAAAAAAGAAAAATTATGCATTCATCAGTTTTGGGGACAGTGGGAGGATGTTTGTTCTGGACAATGAAACACTGTATTGTCTGAAGATTTGGGTTCAAAAGGCATTCCCTCTGCCCTTCAGCAGCTGTTCGCTTTCTTTGTGCCTCTCTTCCATTCTGTAAATGGGTTGCAGACTATATGCTTCCCAGTCCATCACTGGTTCTATAAGAAAACTATTTTTTAAAGCACTAATGTTTACCCACATCATTTAGGATCAAGTGTTCCACGGAATGAGCTTCGAGATACTGTTCATATTGGTTCTGATGAAAGAAAAAAGAGGTAGAGGGACCTGAATCAAACACCTGATCTTTTCTATTTGAAATGTCACTTTCTTTACCCCTGTACTTCACAAAAGCATTCAAAACCGTTTGCTTTTGTGACTGTAATGATTTAGCACAAGGGCTAAACCTCCTGCTCCTCCAACACAAAAGTGAAGGGAAGAGTAGCAGACTAAACTCAGGACTGAGAAAAAGAGGTGAGAGTTAATATAACATGAGATATCATAAGCACAATGTGTAATCACCTTATCTAATAATCTACTTAATCTAAAAATACAATACATGATTACCTTATCTTAGCCTATTTGCAGAGAAATGCAGTGAAATACACCAGCATAAACCAGAAAACTCCAAACAACAGCTACCTGACTCCCACCCTTTCTGTCACCATACCTGCAGAAAAGAGCCAACACCTAAGAACCCAGAACCCAAAAGCAGCAATCAGAACAGGAAGCCTCCCACTTTGGAGTCTGAACTTCAAGCCCCAGAGTACTTTGCTCCAGTTAGCTCTTTCATTGTTGAAGCTGACATGACTGCAGCATGATACGAATAGCAGCAGCAGGTTCAACTCAATCCAGTTAAGAAAAATAGCTTTTGAAGCTTGGTGACTTACAGAGGACAAAATTGCCATCTTCAAAACCACTCTTAATATGGTCTTTTTTCCCAGGAAGTCTGTCTGTGTAATCTCCCTAAACTAGTCACTGTCATAGTCCAGATTCTGATAGTTGGCATGCCCACTTCCATATCTTTTACAGTAAACCCATTTCCTTCAACTTTCTCCTTATTTTGAAGCTTGTTTGAACAGAAGCTGGGCTTAAATCTGATTGCTTCCCTTTAAGGCCGACACTTATATTTTAACACTGGCTTTAAAATTACTTTTATTTGTGTTCCAGCCTTCACTGTTATTTGCCCACACTTACTTATCTCTCTGTATATGTTTACAAAACACAGTCATTATTTTAGTTCATCTCTAATGCTTCCCTTTAAACTCCAGGAAAAATTAAATTAAAAACACACTTCTGGGAAAAAAAAAATCTTCAAAACAGAGTGACTGTTTTGAGGGAAGTATTTCTAAAGATGCAACATCTGTAAAGAATTCAAAAGAAAACAAAGCAATAGAAGTCACATATGGTTTGTGTTTTAGAATTTGGAGGCAATAAGATGTTGTGAGATACATAGATAATGCCCTTCTCCCCCTGATTTTCTATTACAATGTTCTCTATGTCCTTTTCATTTCATTCATTCACTTTGGAGCAGTACATACAAGTGGATGTTTACATAAGGATGCAGAAGCAGTGTAAGAGAAATAATTCTTTTCTCTTGAAGTCTGTTCACTTACCTGAAAAGAACTTAGAAACATAGGGAAAATGATGAATAGAAGTACTGATTTGGGTTGTAAAGGCTTATTTCTCAGGATTCTGTTGGGGTGGGGGGGAAGCAGAGCTGCCTACGTTGATCATTGCTATTGGAATGTAATTTTAGAACTATATTTTGCATTTTATTTTTATTAACTGCTTTCTAAAACTGGTTGCTGAAATGAAGTCTGAATTTCAACTATGTCTCTCTTCTGCAAATAAACAATAAACAGATAAAGATACAGAAAGGTTTGTTTCAGGAATACATCTATTGTGTTCCTGTGTCTCTGATGACTGGTGAGGTAATTGTCCTGTTTACCTGTGCTTCTGGAATATTCAGTGTGCTCCGTGTTGCTTTCAGTTAACACTAAGAGCCTTTCTTTTTCTTATTAATAATGATATTTTCAGCTCACTGGCTCACAAAGCTTACACCAGGTACATGAGGATACTCCTAACAATTTAAATTCCGAGTTACTGAAAGCCTGAAATATTTAAACTCCCTAAAAACAAATCCAGGGGTGAAAAGTGGACAAGCAACTCCTCTGGATGATGGACTTGTCCTATGCTTGGAAAAGGGCACGCAAAAATGTAAGTCATGTATTAGATAAGAGACTGAGATTATCAGTGTTCATTTCTCAGTAGAATCTCAGTTAGTGAGTATCTGCCTTAGTGTACAGCAAGGTGCTCCTAAATGAAAAACTGGTAAAGAAACAATTACAAGCATCATCTTTTGCAGAAGATTATTATTTTTTCTTCACAAGTCACAGGAAGCATGAATTTAGTAACAATTACAGTGCTTACTTTCCTGTTATAAAGCCATACACATATTCCCAAATTACACTTTAAATGATTCTTAGACATTGGAAGATTTGAATTAAATATAATTTTGCTGTTAATGCACCTATAATCCTGCATTAGAGAAGGAATGACATCAAGAATAGCCTAGAGAAAAATATTCTGGTAAGAAACAGTAGCATTCCAGCATAATCTTTCTGCTCTCATTTACCAGAAGGCTCATGATTTATTCTTTGTGTGACCTCACTAAAATTCTTATCCATAAGTAAATAGACAGCAGCTTATTCCCTCTTTAATACAGTTATCTCTTGCTTGTGAACCATTAATCTTATAGCATTTTATGTCATAACTGAATGAGTAGATGCAGAGAGGGCAGTGGATGTAGTCTACCTTGACCTGAGTAAGGCCTTTGATACTGTCTCCCTTTTGACATTGTTATCCTTGTGAGCAAGCTCAATAAGTGTGGGATAGAAGAGCAGACAGTGAGATGGATTAGGAACTGGTTACACAACAGAATGCAAAGAATGGTGATCAGTGGTGCCAAGTCCTGCAGGCCTGCAACTAATGGAGTCCCCCAGAAATCACTGCTGAGTCCAGTCCTGTTCAACATCTTCATCAATGACACTGATGAGGGGGTAGAGTCTGCTCAGCAAGTTTGTTGATGATACCAAACTGAGAGGCTTGGCTGATACACCTGGAGGCTGTGCAGCCATTCAGCGAGATTTGGACAGTCCGGGGAGCTGAGCACAGAGGAACCTAATGAGGTTCAACAAGGGTAAGTGCAGAGTCCTGCACCTGGGAAGAAATAATAAACTGCACCAGTACAGGTTAGGAAGTGATCTGCTAGAGAGTAGCCCTGGTGGACAACAAGTTATCCATGGGGCAGCAATGTGCACTTGTGGCCAAGAAGGCCAATGCATTAATCCCAGGAAGCATTAAGAAGAGTGTGTCCAGCATATCAAGGGAGGTTCTCCTCCATTTCTATTCTGCCCTGGTGAGGCCCCACCTGGAGTATTGCATCCAGTTCTAGGCTTCCCAGTTCAAGAGAGACAGGGATCTACTTGACAGAGTTCAATGGAGGGTTACTAGGACGATTAAGGGACTGGAGCACAGCATTACGAGGAAAGGCTGAGAGACCTGAGGCTTTTTAGTATGGAAAGGAGAAGACCGAGAGTAGATTTAATAGATGTATCTAAATATACAAGGGATGGATGTCAAGAAGGAAGGGACAGCCTCTTTGTAAGTTGCATCCTGCAATAGGACAAGGAGCAATGGATGTAAATTATAGTGAGGAAACTTCATCTCAAAAGAACTTCTTTACTGTAAGTGTCACAGAACACTAGAACAAGCTCCTCAGAGAGGTGATGGACTCTTCCTCTCTGGAGACTTTCAAGACCTGTCTGGATGCATTCCTGTGTGACCTAGATTATATGGCCCAGCTCTGGCAGGAAGGTTGGACCCAAAGATCTCCAGAGGAAATCAAGAAAAAAAACAACTTTTTAGGACAGTTCACCCCTGTATTCAAATCACTCAGCCAAAGCTTCACTAACAGTAGCAAGCCTGAGCTGATTTCAGAGTTTCCTTCGGACTCTACACACTAATAGTAAATCCCAGCCTTTACACTGCCAGAATAGATAACAATGTCCAAGATGATCATGGGAATAAAATGAACAGAGATCTGACTGCACATCTTGTTCTGCCACCACCACAACTCTTCTTTCTTCTTTCCTTCCTTCCCCACCTCTACATACCAGGAACACTTGAGAGGTCAGACATTTGTTTTCCAATTAGGAGTTGCGCAAGAGGTCTCCAGAGAAAAGACTCATTACTTGAACATCTAACAAATCCTTTGTCATGTCAACAGTAAGCTCAAAGGCAAAGCCATCCAGCTCTCAGTAGGCTCACAAGCTGATGAAGGACTTTTTCTCCAGTGATACCAGTTAGCCTAACAAAATACTTACATAAAAGCCTTGTTTTGCACATTTCTCTAGTTCCTTAAGGCTGTACTGCTCTGCATTCAATAGCATTTGGGGGATTTCTTTATGAAAATACTGAACTGGAATAGGGCTGCTCTGCTGGAAAGCAGCTCTGTGGATAAAGAACTTGAAGTCCTCGTGGAGAGCAAATTCTGCATGGGCCAGCAATGTGCCCTTGTGGCCAAGAGAGCCAATGGCATCTTGGGGCGCATCAGGAAAAGTGTGTCCAGCAGGTTTAGGGAGGTTTTTCTCCTCCTCTACTTGGCCCTAGTGAAACTACATCTGGAATGCTGTGTCCAGTTTTGTGCTCCCCAGTTCATGAAAGACAGGGACCAGTTGGAAAGTGTCCAGCAGAGAGCCACAGGGATGACTAGGGGACTTGATCATCTCCCCTACAAAGTGAGACCGAGAAATCTGAGACTGTTTAGTATGGTGAAGAGAAGACTGAGGGGAGATCTGATCAATGTATACAAATATCTGAGTGGTGAGTGTCAAGCGGATGAAGCCAACCTCTTTTCGCTGGTCGTCAGCAATAAGACAAGGAGCAACGTCTATAAACTGGAACTGAGAAGGTTTCCCTTCAATGTGAGGAGAAACTTCTTTACAGAGAGGGTGATGGAGCACTGGAACAGACTGTCCAGAGAGGTTGCGGAGTCTTCTTCTCTGGAGACTTTCCAAACCTGCCTAGATGTGTTCCTGAGCAAACTACCCTAGGTGATCCTGCCTTGGGAGGGGAGGTTGGACATGATGATCTCTGGAGATCCCTTCCAACCTCTGAAGTTCTGTGATTTTGTGACTATTGGATGTACTAATTGAACTGTGAGTCACTTGGAACATTATGCTGCAGACTGCTGAAGGAGTAACAATCCTTCACTGGTGAGGATTTTTTCAGGACAAAGTAACTTTGGGCAGAGTCTAAATAACTTTTGAACATAAGCCTGACCTTTCAAAGTGGAAAGTAATTCCTATTGCAAAGGCCAGTTTAAACAAAAGAAAAGCTGGGAAGTCAAAGGTCACAGAAATCAAGCACAGAATGTTAT
This sequence comes from Tricholaema leucomelas, assembly GCA_013400475.1. Classification (NCBI taxonomy): domain Eukaryota; kingdom Metazoa; phylum Chordata; class Aves; order Piciformes; family Lybiidae; genus Tricholaema lacrymosa; species Tricholaema leucomelas. The sequence continues at coordinate 23,922 of WAAF01001800.1, read as the reverse complement.
AACTTGATTTTGGCTCTGCCATGATCACCTCAAATGCTCTCATTATCTGGCACCAGAACATTCTTTAATGAAAGTAGTAACAAGATGCATACTTTTTTTTCTCTTTTCCTTTTTTTAAAAGTTTGTTGAAAGAGAAGGGCAAAATGATAAATCTCCACATCAAAGACTCTACAATATAGTGATTAAATTGTATGCCTGTGTGGGTTTCTGTGATGTTTCATGGCACTTCTGTGATTTCTTATCTGTCTGCCTCCTTCATACTTTGTCTGTGTTATCATTACCACTTAGCTATTCATGTTATATTGCCATTTTAAGCAGCTGACACCAACTCTCCTGAAAGAAAGCAAGACATGTAGGAGTTGGACACTGTACCAGTGTGCCCATAGACTCAGAGAAATACAAACATATATTGCTTGATGTATGGTTTTTCATTTATGTAAAGTAAAACTCCTTTGAGGTTAGTGAAAAGCCTCTGAATTTAGAGCTTTCTGGAGCGCTTATTTCTGCTGGTAGCTACGGAGCATAGAAAGCATCCTTTAAAGGCACAGTGTGAGTATTTTTCTTGAACATTATCAAGAAGAATTTAGATCTTGGTATGGCATCTATATGCAACTGAGCTTGCGAGGTATAGCATGTATATACTGAAATGATGCTGTCATCTGAGCTCTAAAATAAATCATAGTATCATAGTGTCATAGTATCATCAGGGTTGGAAGAGACCTCACAGATCATCAAGTCCAACCCTTCACCACAGAGCTCAAGGCTAGACCATGGCACCAAGTGCCACGTCCAATCCTGCCTTGAACAGCTCCAGGGACGGCGACTCCACCACCTCCCTGGGCAGCCCATTCCAGTAGCCAATGACTCTCTCAGTGAAGAACTTTCTCCTCACCTCGAGCCTAAACTTCCCCTGGCGCAGCCTGAGGCTGTGTCCTCTCGTTCTGGCGCTGGCCACCTGAGAGATCACATTTCAGTGACATCTTTGTCTGTGAAATCTGTTTTACTTGGGCAGTTACTGTGCTGAATATGTTTATGCTGCTTTGCATATGCCTATGAAATTATGTAATTCTCAGTACAGTCAATACAAAGGTTTGTATTACTTGGGCTCCACACAGAAAATTCCTTCCTTTAATTAAAATGTATGCTTTCTTTTTCACTGTTCTGTCCATCTGGAGGTTTTTCTCCTCCTCTTTCAGCATTTTTAGGTAAGATGTTGAGCCAAAGTTAATTCAACTAGATCACTTTAAAAAATACTGAAAACTTGTTTGGTTAAATCACTTCGTTAGCGATTGGTTGCCAAAAGAAAACAAGAACAACTACCCTGGCATGTAAATATGATGTCTTTATTCATAGTATACTCAGATCGGCCAAGACGAGACAGCTCAAAATTACAACCGTGTAGATTTGTACTCCTCAAAATAAAGAACAAAATTTTGCATCCCATTTGTCCCTTTGTTCCCATATGCTGTGCTTGAATTAAAAAACTCTTCTCCCACATGCTTCCAAGAAACCTACTCATCAGAGAAAAGAAAAAATAATCACACATCTCCTCCACAGACACAGTGATTTATGTTCTTAAATTTCCGAGGTGGTTTAGAAAGGAAAACACAAGTATGCTATGGGCCTGGGCCCTCAATATGGGGTTGACTTCTGTAAATTATTTCTTCTGCAAGCGTGCCAGTGTTATCTTGAATTAATTATCATGATGATATATTGAAAAAGTACAATCTTGGTGCTCAGTATAGCTCTTCTTTCTGAAATATGGTGGGACACCCTTCTCTTGAGGTCAGATCCAGGTCTGAGGTATGTTGAAAAATGTGCTCCATCACCTACATTTCTCCCCTGTTACAGCCTGTGTCACTCAGGTAGAAGTTGATATCCTGCATTTTGACATTTTATACTAACCAGAGCAGTACCTCTCTGAAATTTAGAATTTATTGTTACTCTAGGCTTATCTTTGTTGGGATAAGTTCAACAGGCTTTCTTGTTTTATAGTTAAGGTTTATTTTGAAATTAAATACAAGCTTCAAATTTCCCTTGCCTTTTTTGTCCTGTGGTATGTGTTTCTTTAAGGCGTATGTGTGTGTTCTCAACAGGGCACAAAGAGTTTTGTGAGTTTTATTTAACCTCTCTTTGTACAGTTAGAATCTCCTCAATCTCAAAAATATTTGTTCACAAGCCAAGAGCAAACTATATATGAAATATCAGTGGAGGTGCCAATGATACCTCTTTCTCTGAGAAGAAAGGAAACCGTACATAGGTTGACAGAATTCCCTCAAACTGTGCTTTTCTAAAGCATAGGACTGTAGAATAAAAAAAATAGTTGGAAGGTCAAGTGTCACAGCAAGTCTGTTAGCTGTTTTACAGTTGAATACTTCCAAAGAAATATAAAAGCACTTGAAATGAATATCTTGATTTGGTTGGGTTTTGTTTGGTTTGTTGGGTTTTTTCCCCTCCTTTTATGTACTCTTGCCTTCTTGTTCTACAAAACTCCTTATTCACTCCCTAGAAGAAGTGTTTCTTACACAGGTCCACTCAAAAGCAGGTAGTCTTTCTTAGAACTGTCAACACCTGCAGAGTTGAGAGATTGAAGGGAAATAAAAGCAGAAACTATTGGAACCCTAGGAAAGAAATAACATATTATTGTGTTTCCTTAAAACCTGGTTGGGCAAAGTCAAAAACATTTTCTGCACCACCCCCACCGACCCCTCCCACCCCTGCCAAGGCCAACATAGTATTTCCATCTGTGATGGCTTTATTTCTCATTGTACACAGGTTTATTTATTGCCCTTTTCTTCAAGGATACGTTCCCTATGTTTCTTCCTCCCTTACTTTCAGCTCTACCCTCCTCCTTGCAGCTCTACCCAGCTAAGAACAGTAACCTGAGAAACACTGCAGCTTCCCATATCTGCTGACTTGCTTAGCACCATCAGCCAAAGTCTCAAAAGGCAAAGCACTGTTGTCAAGGCTACCTGTGCAGAGGTGTTGTTTTTACTCCTCCTCCTTGTCCCCTGGGCAATGTGTTAATCTGCAAAAAGACTTTCTGTCCTGTGTATATCAATCGGTTTACAACAGATAGCCAAGGTGAGCTATCTGTGAGGCAATGGAGGCGGGGCTGGATGTCATAATGTGAGGGCTCATCTCTGCTCATTATTTTTACTGTCTCTGCCTCTCCTGGGTATGGCAGAGGTTATTCCAAAATGTCATAAATATCATACTGATCATCTGTGAGCAGAATGCTACACATAGGCAGAATTTTGCATAAATCTATAGTTTGGTTGGATGAACCCATTCCATTCTCTCCTGATTAGAGATTTAGATGTTCTTGTTATTGGTCATGGGTCTCCCAGTACCTTTGAGCTTTTGCTCTTATCTTTGTGGCTCTTATTTAGGGTCCAAGCTACACAGTTATCATGGGTTGAGTTGAATCTGATGCTGTTATTCAATACAATGTTGCTGTGGTATTAGCATCAAATTGAAAGTGCTGACTGGAGAAATGAATTATGGCACTTGAGTTCAAATTGTAACAAGAGGCTTCCCGTTGCTGGTTTTGATTTCTAGGTTTGGGGTGTTGGTTTTCTTCCACAAGGTTGGCATGGGACAGGAAGACTAGATGGGGGTAGTTTGCTGTCTTATGCTGCTGTTTCTGCATTTTGTTCCACTTTTTCTGAAAATGGGGTAAAGCAACTGTGCGTTGTGTTATCTCATTTTCTCATTGAAGGTCTTTATATCAACTCAGACTCTTTATTCTGTTACTTTCCCTCATTTCTCTGTTGGAGGGAAACAGGCTGTGTTAACCTCCTGCAACTGCCCTGATGGACTTGTGGCCTTTAAAGCAATGACAAAAAAGTGCTTCCATAATTCTTTGGAAGGACATAGCTGATATCCTCATCTCTTTTGTGATATGGGGATATTTTATATATTGCTGCCTCTGCAGGAAGAATCTTCTCAGGGAAGAATCCCCAGGGAGTCTCAAAGCCAGATGAACTCAGGGACAAGCTGGCTTCAAATTACAACATAGATAAGACAGGTGCTGAAACACACCTTGATGCAACACTCAATCACTGAAACATATCCAGAATTCAGTTGCATTTGCATTGGTCTTCCAGTTTTCGCTGTGCATTGTACATGAAATACATGGAACAGGGCATAAAACAAATGTGTCCAAACCAGCCATGGCACTGCAATTTGTCACATGACATGTTGTAACAGATCTATTATTTGTTTTTCTACAGTGCTCCTGCATATGAAGCTCTTCAAAAGAGTGAAAGTTTCCCATAAATATTTATTTAGAAGGGTCACAGTTCATTTTAGGAAACTGTGTTGAGTGGGTTAGGGTTAAGGTTTCTGCAACACCTGTTATAGTACTGTTCCAGCCTTGGCACACTAATTAGATACAGTTATTACTAAATAACAACAACAAAAAAAAAATCACAACATCTCCCAGGCTCATGCATTTAATTAGGCTTAAAAAAAGAAAAGGAAAAAAGGAAAAAAAAAGAAAATGCACCTTCTCAGACCTCAAACTCTTGGTGTTTTCTCACCTTCCTGTGCTGGGCTAGACATATTGAAACAGCAAAGAGGAATTCTGAAATTTCTACAGTTTGATAGAAGTTGGTAAGACTCCATTGCAGGAAGGAAATAATGTACTACCATGCTTGGTTGTTAAGTCAAAGAAAAATATTAAATGCTGATGTGTTTTAAAACTGTAAGCCAGTTCTGACTTTGTGTCTCTTTTCCTTTCATTTTGGCTGCATGCATATATGATGGATTTCACACCATTTTCTGGCTCCTGTGGATCTTCTGATTGCTAACATATCAGGTTGGAGGAAAATGAGGGAAAGTTTGCCACCTGCTCTACAACTTTAAACAGAAATTGAGAATTCACTGACAACATCCAAAACTGTCTCCAAATATGCACGCCGTGTTGCTGCAGATCTAAGTGATGATGGTAAACGGAAGAGAAAAGGATGAACATTTATTGATTCCTACGAATGGTATCACTCTTTTATTTCCCCAAAATCCAACTTTCCATGGTAATGCTGAGCGAGACACAAAGAACAGTACACAAGGCAACAGATTTTCTTTTTTTCACACCTGGATCCAGTGTTTGAAACACCCAGAAAGGGGCTCAAAGAATTTGGGAGAAGACTATACACAACTGTGAATGTTTGCTATTGGTTCAGTTGCTGTGTTATTCTCCATAAATGTACACTGGATAGAATAAGTCCACATTTGTGCATACCAAATTGTTCTCGTGAGAGTAGTTGTTGATATTTCGACTGCCTATATGTATATCCTTAGAGATATCCTGAGAGACTGCTTAAAACTGACTACAGATTTCAGGTGCAGAGTGGTTCAGCTTTGATTACCTCAGCATTAATGCTTGTTTTTATAGGTACATAGGAAAGCAAATCTGGTGTTGTCTAGCTTTCTGTCCCTCTTCCCCTGTGAGGATGGATGGAAACATCCTTAATACTCTCAAATGGATGTTTTAAGGCATAACTTGTAGTTGAATCTTGCTTTAGGATATTGTCCATTTATGTGATCAAGCACTTTTGAAATTAGCACTTATCACGAAATCACAGAAACATTCTGGTTGGAAACGACCCTCAGGATCATGAATTCCAGTCAATATCTCTACTTCCTAAACCATATCCCCAAGCACCACATTCAAATGACTTTTAAAAACATCCAGGGTCGGTGACTCACCCACCTCCCTGGGCAGCCCATTCCAATGCTTGACCGCTCTTTCTGTGAAAAAGTGTTTCCTAATATCCAGTCTAAATCTACCCGGTCACAGCTTGAGGCCATTGCCTCTTGTTCTATCACTACTTACCTATGAGAAAAGACCAGTGCCAACCTCTCCACAACATCCTTTCAAGTAGCTGTAGAGAGCGATGAGGTGTCCCCCCAGCTTCCTGGTTTTCAAATCAAGCAGCCCCAGCTCCATCAGTTGCTCTTCATAAGATTTATTCACCAGGCTCTTCACCAGCCTTGTTGCCCTTTTATGCACTTGTTGAATGTCCTGACTGCTTGAGAACCAAGTAAGAAAAAGACAGAAAGTGTGATGGTTTGGGTGTTACCCACACTCCCCCACACACTTTGTAAAATCACTCAGACTGGACTCAGTGGCTCTGGAAATTGAAGCTTTGTATTTACAGCTTAGCACTATATACAAGCAGACATTTCCAGTATATACAGAAATATACAAGTTACAAAGTAATACAGAAACACAACAGCCCTCCCAGAAACCCGAGTCCCCAGGAGGGGCTCACAACCGCCCTTCCACCTTCCCCTGACCCCTCTACTTTACCCAAGACTTTACCTTATGCTCAAGGCAGTTTGGAGGATTGGCCAGGGGGGTTAGATTGCATATGGATTAGTCACACAGACAGCAGGTTAGGTTAGAGAGAAGTTCAGCCCCAGAGAGACAGAGAATGACTCTGTTATCTATGTTTGTGTTCTTGTTCTTATACATCTCAGCAAGCCTATGAGTAAAGTAGACATCACCATTGTTTTCTTTTCACAGCCTATAGCCTAATTCTTCTCACCAAAAGATTCTAGCTAGGCTCAAACTAGCAGAAGTATTTTTTCTGGTGTCTAGTCACAGATAAATGAAGAAAGAAACCTTTCTGGATTTCAGCCTTACAGTCTTTTGGTTTCAATTATTAGCAAAGTAAAGGAGACTCTCTTGCAGAGGGGCATGTAAGAGTATTTCAACTAGTTCAGTCCAATATTTTATATAGAAAACCCCATCAGAATTCCTTGGAGGATTCTGAATGTAAGATTGAAAGAAAACAATAAAATAGTTTTCAGGTAAAACTATCAATCAAAAAGAAATTTCATCACTCAAAACTACCACTTGAGTTTGTTTTCATAGTGTTTGTGTACTGTGTATCTTGGAAGAAACTAAGCTTGTGCCTACCTGCAAAACTACTGTGAGGAGGCTGACCTCAGCTTAGATTTATGCGAGCTGCAGTCCTAGGGCCAAGTACAGGATGGCCAGTTCCCATCTCTTACACCTCTTGGCAAACTGGGGGCAGGTGGGAAGGGGATGAGGATGGGAAATGCCCTCATCTTATTCATCCATCTGTCTTGTCTACCACTGCAAGCCACCAATCTTTCAGTATTATTTTAAGCATACCCCATTATTCTGAAAAGAAACCTAGTAAACTCCAATTTTATTTGGGTTTTTTGTTGTTGTTGGTGGTGTGTGTTTGGTTGGTCTGTTTGGGGTCTGGGTTAGATTCTTTTTAGCTAATATTTGGGCTGAAAATATGCAATAAAATGTGTTGAGAAATTGCAAAGGGAGCTTGTGCTAGTTTGAGACTAGCTGAAATATTTTGGTGAGAGAAATTAGATTACAGGCTGTGAAAAGGAAACAGTGGTGATGTCTACTTCACACATAGGCTTGCTGAGATATATGAAAACAATAACACAAAACATAGATAACACAGTCGCTGTGTGTCTCTGGGTGCCTGTACTTTTCTCGCTGGCCTGCTTTCTGTGTGAATCCTCCTGCTTTCTAACCCCCCTGGCTGATCCTCCAAACTCACCTTGCACATAAGGCAAAGTTTGGGATAAGGTAGAGGCATGGAAAGGAGGTGGAAGGGTAGTTGGGAGCCCCTGTTGAGGTCTCAGGTTTCTGGGAGGGCTGTTGTGTTTCTGTATTACCATTAACTTGTGTATTTCTGTACAGAGCTGTGTATATTGTAAATACTTGCTTGTATATTGTGCTAAATATTCGCTCATATATTGTGCTAAGCTGTAAATATATAGCTTAGTTTCCTCAACATCCAGCCATTTGAGTCTAGTCTGGGTGATTTTATAAGACTAGTGGGGCAGGTAACACCCAAACTGTCACAGAGCTCCATAAAGTTGACCAGACCTTTTACTCTCAGTTCTTCATTGATTGTTTCTGTCAACATTCAGCAACTTGGTATTCACCTCTACAGACGCCAAAAGAAAAAGGAAGCAAAATTGTATTTTTCTTTATCTTCTCTCACCCATAATTCTTCTAGATTTCAGTAGTTTTACTTGCTTATTTAAGCAAGTTTTGGTTTTGTGGGTTTTTGTTGTTATTGTTGTTGTTTTGTTGTTCGGGGTTTTTTTTGTCTTGAAAATGGGATTTATTTACTGCTCACCCTGAAGGAAGGATTGCTTCCATGTTCATTTGCTTCGTTCAGAACACAAACCAGGTTTCACTTCAAAGATGCAAGCTGTAGCTAAAAAGATGTATATCTGTTTTCACTCTTGCTGTTTAAGAGGTGGAAAATAATGGCAAACCTTCTTCCACAATAAAAAATGAAAAGCAATCCATGCCCTAAAAGTTCTGTCCAGTGTCCAGCAGTGAATGCAATCTAAAAGCTACAATTATTCACAGAGTTTTAGTTTAGCCATGTTGCTCTCAAATAATACTTTGTGTTTCTGTGTATCTTCTTTTATGTAAAGCTAGGTTTTCTACCATGTTCTGCCAGTTAAACAGAGCAAAGTGTCTGGAAAAGACCCAGTTTTCTGGAGAAGCTTTATACTAATCCCACTACTCATACTTGGCTCTAGTGCAGGAGGAAATTGCGGTAGCACAGTCAGCGTCAGCAACCTCCCCTTACCACGTGAGGGAAATTATCAGTTGTGTGCTGCCATGCAGTGTGCCAGGTAATGGAAAATGGCATGCAGATAGAACAGTGTCCCAGTCTGGAGGAATCTCGAGTGTGGAAGGTTCAGATTGTCAGGCACTGAATTAAAGCACAAATGGTGTTAAATGCACAGGCTAGCTTTATTGCATTTGCATGACATACAAGAGGATAGGGATGGGAGAGGGAGGAAGTTAGAGAGGCAGGGCAGAAAAGAGAGAACAAAGAAATACCCCCGTGCAGAGAGAAGAGAGGTCACCCTGGAATCATTTGGCATCCTGAAAGTCCATTTAAGAGAGTGTGTGGGAGGCACTCCGTCTGCAGGTCGGAGCTGTGAAGGATTATGCAAAATTAATAATCTGTATTGATTTTGATATCCAGCTGATGATTGTTAATAACTATGAAAACTGTTTATTAACATTAAAACTCGCCAGAAACTTATTCACAGGTTCAAAAGGTGCCCAGGTGGCCAAGAGAGCCAATGGCATCCTGGCCTGCATCAGGAATGGTGTGGTCAGCAGGATCAGGGAGGTCATTCTGCCCCTGTACTCTGCACTGGTTAGGCCACACCTCGAGTACTGTGTTCAGTTCTGGGCCCCCCAGTTTAGAAGGGACATTGAGATGCTTGAGCGTATCCAGAGAAGGGCGACGAGGCTGGTGAGAGGCCTCNCTGTGAGGTCTCTTCCAACCCTGATGATACTATGATACTGTGATACTATGAAAAGATGCACAGGCTGGAAATTCATGCACGCAGGGCACAGGCAAAACCAGATCACTTATTTCTTACAGTGGCAAACATGAATATTATACTGGAAGAGGCTTTTAAGTATTTACTCACAAAATTATTACTCAGACAGTACCCAAAGCAGGTGGAACTTGGCTGCTGAGACTTGGTTTCTCCCAGGCTTCTGTTGAAAGGAGGCTGATAATCTCTGACCTTGTCCACAGCTCCTCTGGACGATCTGTGTATCTCCAGGACTTGTAGTCTTAGCAGGAAGACTTTCAGGGGCAGGCAGGATGTCTTGAGGTGTGCACGGTCTCAGCACGGTGTCACGCTGGGGACTATGCAAGACGACCGCGTGCAGGCATTTGGAGCCTGTTCCTGGTAAGCTCTCCAGGCAAATTTGGGATGCAAAATGAGCCTGCAGCAGCCTCTGTGCTACCTGCTCACCTCTTTGATCAATATCCAGACCGTGACTAATGGGGCATTGGACATTGATTAGCCAATCAGAATGACACTTTGCCAGGCCTCACCATATTAGGCAAAGCCAGGGCTTTCGCCCTCCCCTCCCAAGTCTGCTTCCCCAGCACAGAAGGAGGTGGGGGTGGGAGGGCAGACAAACATGTCTGGGCATGGATAAGCCTATGTTTGCCTCATCAGACCTACCACCACAGGAGCTTCTCTTCTTTTACCTGGCTGCCTCATAGAATAGGCATGTTTTGTTCTGAGAATGACTTAGCATTTTCCAGGAGTGATTTGCTTAGCCAGGCCCATTGTCCAGTGGTGTTGGGCATGCTTGGTGTGGTAGGGAGTTTCCAGAGTTGAGACCCCCTTGTCCGGCTGGTTTCTCTGAAATGGTGGCTGCTGGTGATAAACCAGGAGCCGCTAGACTGCAACTGGGTCAGAATCAGCATCACCTGTCACAACAGAGAGCCTTCACGTCCTATGTGTGATAGGTGACAGGAGCTCAGTTCCAGGTGTGATGGTCCAGAATGCTGGTTTTTCAGTCCATGCAAGCTGAGCAGTCAGGCAGGTGGTCCTATAGTAGCATGGTGGCTCACTCTGCATTCTCGGTTAGTTTCTTGTCCAGTTTCTTGGCCCGTGGGGGGTCTGAGCTCATGCAGGAGGGGATTTTCAGGACAGCGAGTACAAACAGGATACCTGCTTAGCAGTTCTCAGAAATTTAGCTCAGAACAATATTTTTCTGAGGTGTTGGGACATGTTGTTTATCTCAGTCTCTGACACACAGGGGATAGAATTTCCTAATGGAGCCATAGGATAAAATGCAGTAAAAAAGTGCTTAATAAAGCATATACTCTGCAAGTAGAGGAACATGACAGAAAATCAGGCTGTGCAGGGAACTTTCCAAGGACATGTTTGCATTTTTCTAACCTTCTAACCTTACTAATTCTTTCTTTTAATTGGTATTCTGAATTTGTTAGGTGATAATTAATATATTAGACTGGATGTTAGGAGGAAGTTCTTTACAGTGAGGGTGGTAAGGCACTGGAAAGGGTTGCCCGGGGAGGTTGTGGATGCTTCCTCCCTGGAGGTGTTTAAGGCCAGGCTGGATGAGGCCTTGAGCAAGCTGCTCTAGTGGGAGGTGTCCCTGCCTATGGCAGGGGGTTGGAGCTGGATGATCCTTGAGGTCCCTTCCAACCTAAACCATTCTATGATTCTATGATTCTATGTGAATCTTTCTCATGTAGATGTGTCCCTAAAGAAAACTCTTTCCACTTCAGATAGTTGTATTGGGATTCCTCAATGATTTGCTGTTCCAACCTCCCTAAGGACCTCAGCAGCCTACAGAGGTAGGCAGAATGCTCTCAGAGGTAGGCAGAATGCTCTTTTTTTTTTTTTTTTTTTTTTTTCTTATGGTGCTTGGATTCAGTAATGCAAGAAGTTCTGCCAAACACTTCTCATAGCCTACTGAATGGTTTGCAAAGGGCCTGGGAGCATAGAAAATTGCTCTTAGAATACTGGCATCTTGATTACCAGTCAGACAATGAACAAGTTACTGCAATGGAAATAGTTAGGAGATTTTTATACAGATTCTTGTCTATTTCCACACATTTTTGGTAAATAGCAGGCTTGCTCAGACTTGAAACCACAGACTATGTCTCCAGAAAAGCTGTTTCAAAGCTGTTGGATTGCTGCCCAGCCTCACTGTTTTTCTGGTTTCAAATATACTCTAAAAAAAAAAAAAAAAATAGAGCCATTTAATATACTTTTGTGAACAGCTCATGATGACCTTAGACTGCTGTTTAGTGGAAATGTTGAACAGGAAGGGTTTGTACTCTATGGATTTCTGGTTTGAAATGCTCTTGGTAAACAACAATAATAACACAGAGAAAATTATTTGCATCACTGTCCTACCTGCCCTTTGTAGAAGAGGTAGACTGGATCACAATTTGTTCGGTATATATGTGATAATGGAAGGTAATTAATTCATCAAAATCAGTATGAATATTAGCTGATTTACATGTGTGCATAAGTGTCACTATGAGCTCAGTGAGGTGCTCTAAAGTGTGTCCTCAGGGTATGTAGGACAATGAAGAAATTTGAATATAGCGATGTGTTTCAACAAATACCTCTTTAATTAATTTATCCATCAAGTATCTAGCATCTGGGTGATCAGCATATTTCACAAAGGCAATGTCTTTAGAGACTCATAGAATTACTTCATGCTTTTCAAGAATTGTGTTTATAACAACAATATAGAAGAGCACGAACAGGAAGACTTTTCTCTTTCTGCAGGTAATTAAGATAAAGAGAGAAATATGAGTTTGTCATTGCAGATGCCTGAATCCATTAGTGAAGAGTGGAATAAAAAAGGTGTGGCTTTTCAGTTCTTACTGGTTAAAGGGTCTGTGTTCCTAGACTGATAGAAATTAATTTTGTTGGCACATGCCCTAAACTAATGAAAGAAAAGTGTCTACCTTATGCCTTGGAGCTGCCTGAGACGTGTTTTAGGTGAGAATGTTTAAAAACTCAAAGTCAAAGCAAACTGTGCTAATTGCACAGGAGGTTTGCTGTGGTTGTGTGGAAACTCCCAGTGTGTTACAGCAACTAGCATCCAGCAAATTAATCAGTGACTGGGTCATCAGCACAAATAGGGTTGCATTGTGTTACACTAATAATACCATTTGTTGGAACTAGAATGGCCTGTGCATTTGCTGCTCTATATTTTTGTGCAGGGCATCTATGATGATTGTGGGAAACAGGAGGCAAACTTGCACCATAAAGAAATAGAGAGCATTCACCACTGATATGTTCATGTGCAATCCTTACCATTCTTATGTCGCTTTTTTGGCTTCTATCTCTGAGCATTTTGCTCCCCTTCCTCTGTCTCCAGTGACTTAGAGTAATAATATATATGTAGCCTTGTCCTCCATGCAGCTCTGTGTGAGGATCAAGTATGACACACTGCTTTTCTGATAAAAAGGACAAACTATGAAAGCAGCTTAGGAAGGTAAAACATAAAACCTGAAATCATCTTCATCCCTGGCAGCTGCCTCAATTTCAAGCTTTCCCATCATTTCCAGGAACTGCAGCCCTGTGTAGAACAAAGTTCCTCAATACTTTGCTTGGAAAAGTTTGACCAAGCCACTTGATTTATCTCAGCCTGAGTTTCTAAACTCACAGAGTGGATGTGCAACAGAATGAATCTTTTGGTCAATATGACTGAGGAATGGTAGCTTCAAGCAGTGAGTAATTCCTCCAGTGTTTACCTTAATCACTACTTTAAATCAATGGAAACAGAAGCAGAGAAGCAGTAGGTTTTTTTTTCAAGAAAAAACAGAAAGAAAGGAAGAAAGGAAGGAAGAAAGAAAGGAAGAAAGAAAGAAAGAAAGGAAGAAAGAAAGAAAGAAAGAAAGAAAGAAAGAAAGAAAGGAAGAAAAGAAAGGAAGAAAGAAAGAAAGAAAGAGAAAGAAAAAGAAAGGAAGGAAGGAAGGAAGGAAGGAAGGAAGGAAGGAAGGAAGGAAGGAAGAAAGAAAGAAAGAAAGAAAGAAAGAGAGAGAGAGAGAAAGAGAATGAACAGATGGGCAATATCACATTACTCATGGTAATCCTGTTGCTTAGATTCTATTACCTTCAAGTCTCCTTCAGTTTGTCATAATAGTTCTCTATTAGTATATCCTCTGTGTCTCATTTGAATCTAACTGAAACATGCCTGTATTTATTGTCTGTTAGTACACTATCATCTGTGGCCCTTAATGAAGAATAGGGATGTTCGGCATTGTTTTAGTTATATTATTTCCAGTGATCAACGTTTTACTTAGCTTACAGATCAAACCATCTCTTTGTCTCGATGTTTCTGGGTTTGAAAGTCTGTTGTAGTGTAATTCCTCTGATGATTTTAAACAAAGCCAAGCTGAATAGCCTCATTCCCTCATTTTCTAAGTGACAGACACTGTGAGTGAAGACTAACCAGGTAATTACCGTTTGAAATAACAAAACCTGCTATTTTTTCTTCATTGTGAGTATTACTACTTACCACCAGCCCACTTCAGCTTCACTGCACCCCTTCTATTCCCATGGAGACATTCACTAGAGAGGTAATAGAAGTCCAAGAATGGAAAAAGAGGAGGGGAAAAAAAAAAACCAAACAAACACCGAAACCCATCAACCAACCAAAACCCACCAACCAAGCAAAACCAACAAAGAAAACACACACACATGCACAAAGACCCAAATATGGTTAATGCCTTTATCTATGCTCTTCAGTGACTCTGTGTTTGTTTTTATTTTCCATAGCATTTATTTAATTTATGAGCTCCTGATCTCTGCTTTATGTTGGTGTGCCTTCCTTCTCAGAGTTTGAGAATCAAATATACTCATCTGATCGAGTACTTGCATCAAGTACAAATGCCAGTCAACTGACTTTGCTGCATCTGATGGATATTTCTCCTTCTTAAGAGTGTAAGATGAGTCTTTGCAGTGAGAAGCTGTTTTCATCTAATTGTTGTTCTGGTCACTGTTGTATAATTTCCTATAATATTATTTTCTCTTAGTGTTTTTGGTAAAGTACCTTCATGCTTGTATCCCATGACAGCTCAGAGGAACATTGAACTCAATCTTGGTATTGATGCAATCAAGAGAGATTATAGAGTATCTATCTGACATTGCCAGAGAAGTGATTGTGCTGGAGTTGTTTACCACCAACTCCGCTCGGAGAAAGACCTTGTCAAGGATTTCAAGAACACTTTGCAGGTGTTTGTTGGGATGCCTTGAATTTCTGCAAGTTGTTAGCAGAAATTAAAGTGACTGAGAAAGTGGACTTTCAAGAAGAAAATTAAACTAAGTGTTTTTTTAAATAAATTGACAAATTGTGTCAGTCCCCAGAGAGATGATTTGTATCATCATCTTAGGAGGCGACTAGACAAGATCTGGAGCCATCTGCAATATAAAGTATGTTTCAATAGTAGCCCTCCCAAGTCAGGTCCTTTAGGTTTTGAAAACAGGATTGCTTGATTTTGGATAGCTCTATCAATTCAGGGCTAGATAATCACTTGTACTGTACCCTTTTGCTCCAGCAGTCATTCTGTGGCAGATCGTACTCCATTTTCCATCTCTGTGATTGCTGCCTTGCCTAAGGGGTAGTTGCAATTGAAGATGATCCAATACCAGCATTTGGTGAGAAGATGCACTAGGGCATGACATGCAAGGGGAAGTACAAAGGCTAAGAGGTTAAAAAAAAAAAACAAAACAACAACAAAATGAATTACCTAACAACAATAACCAATCAACCAACCAACCAAAAAGCTAAACCAACCCAGAAACAACAAAAACATCTACAAAAAAAGCAACAAACCTCCAAACCAACCAGCCAACCACAGCAAACAAAGAAACCATCAACAACAAACCAAACCAAAAAGAAACAAAACAAACAACCCTCCCAACTGATTAGAGAAGTGAGGAGCATGTCAAGACAGTCATCGACATTGCTAGCCTCTGATTTACTCCCCTTCCTGTGGTCCCATGTACAGAGATAAACTTTGGTTCTAGTGACATTATGGCTCTGGCCAACATTGTTTGTTCTTGATAGTTTCACTTGTGGTTCTTAGAAACCATTTAAGGCAATTACAGTGAGTGTATGATCACATACAAACATTTCCCTTGTGACAAAACTGATCAAAATCACTGGAGTGCAGGGCAAATTTGCTGCTGTGATAATCCAGAGTTGGTCTTTTATGGTCTAGCTTTCCACAGCCCTTTGTGAAGACTTGTCTTTACAAGTCTGTCTTTCATCAGATAGATTACCCAAAAGAAGGATGAGGCAGATAAGCTTAGGAGCACATATAACTTCAGGGCTTCTCTATCCCCAAATACACACTGGTGCAGGCAGAGACCAGTTCTGATATTCATGAAAGAACACCTCCAGTGCTGCAGCTTTCCCATACAGAAACAGTTCAATTATGAAGATCTTTGTGTTTGCACAGGGTTCCTCAGCACATCTTCTGAGTATCTATGAGACCAGATCCATTCTCACTTCATCTAGCACAAGCACTGATTGTGATGGCATATGAGTGACCCCTCAATTATAGCAGATTCTGCATCGATTCTTCAGGTTAATGTTGATTATAGCTCACACCTAAACAGATTTCTACCTGTGTATGACGAAGTACATCACTACAGAAGACAGTGACCACCATCTATACAAAAACCCGAGGCAAAGACAGATAACGTGGCACATCTCACTATCAGTGAAGGGGGAGGCTCATCTCCAGTGTCATAAGTAGAATAAATATGATCATCTTTCTGGACACCTCTGTTCACATGAGACGTTCTAATGCATGCTTTGGTGTAGCATGCTGAACACTGCAGGTCTAATGGAAAGTCATCTGGAAACTGATGGGAAAACCTCACATTGATTTCCAAGGCTTTTGAACAAGTCATGGCAGGTAAGGGGTGAAAATGAACCTACTACACATGCAGCTCTACTTCATTTCATCAGCAAGAGCACGATTGTACTGGAGTGGAGTGTCTCCGACAGATAGTGCCAACACTGCAGTAATATTTATTTTTCTATGCTAATATCACTCTTAGTGTTGCATTTAAAGAATGAAGTGGGCACTGCCTGATGGCTTACTCAAATCCTACAGTTTTCCACTGCTTTTACATTGCATGGAAGACATGCATGAGCATATTTTATTGCATCTTCCTTTAGGGCCTGCTTAAAACAGTTAATTTAAACTTTGTCTTGAAGTCTTTCTCCAAAGCTTACAGGCCTGATATAATTCATATTCAAAGAATCATAGAATGGTTCAGGTTGGAAGGCACCTCAAGGATCATCCAGTTCCAGCCTCCTGCCATAGGAAGGGACACCTCCCACTATAACAGGTCACTCAAGGCTTCATCCAACCTGGCCTTGAATGCCTTCAGTGAAGGGGCATCCACAACCTCCCTGGGCAACCTGTGCCAGTGTCTCAACACCCTCACTGTAAAGAACCCTTTCCTAACATCTAGTTTGAATCTCCCTTCTGCCAATTTAAACTCATTACCCCCTGTCCTGTCATTACAAGACCTTGTAAATAGTCCCTCCCCAGCCTTCCTGTAGGTCTTCTTCAGACACAAGGTCTCCTCAAAGCCTTCTCTTCTCCAGGTTGAAGAGCCCCAACTCTTGTAGCCTGTCCTCATAGAAGAGGAGGAGACATCAGAGTGCTCCAGCCCTCTGATCATCTTTGTGGCCCTCCTCTGGACTCGCTCAGTTCTATGTCATTCTTGTGTTGGGGGCTCCAGAACTGCACACAGTACTCCAGGTGGGGTCTGATGAGAGCAGAGCAAAAGAGCAGAATCACCTCCCTTGCCCTGCTGGCCACACTACTCCTGATGCAGCCAGGACACAGTTGCTGTCTGGGCTGCACATGCACATTGCCAGCTCATGTTGAGCTTTTCATCAACCCAGACTCCCAGGTCCTTTTCCTCAGGGCTGCTCTCCAGCCATTCACCACCCAGCCTGTATCTGTGCTTGCGTATTGGGTATACTTTATGGGGTGTTCTGTCCTGAGAAAAAATGTTAGGTGCTCTTGTTCAGTGATGACAATTTCCCACTGAATTTAATAAAAGCAAGTGAATTTTTGCCTTAGTCAATGAACCAATTGCATCTAAGTGAAAGAGAGTTCCTGGCTGTTATTATGATGTTATATTATTCCTGATAGACCTCTATGTGTACAAGACAGTAGCAGAGACAAACCAGAGCACAGAATGTTGCTTTTCCTATCGCTTTTCTTCTGATATCATGAAAAAGGCAGTATCTCTGCAATGTCTGCTGACAGCACAATTTAATCCCTTAAAAAGAAGGCCATTTTTAACACCCCCGTCTGGTAAGGTATAATTAGTTTGTATTACTCACTGCAGTAAGATGTCACTGAGAGTAGGCACTTTAATAGGATCTTAGAAGGATGAAAGATTTCAGTGGATAATGCTGAAGTCTCTAGTTTAAGAAGATAGGAAAGGCATATGTACATATATGGAGAGAGGAGTCCCTCTGCTTTTACTGATAAATTTTAGAAGAATGTGCTCCCTGTGAACATTTTGTGCTCCAAAAGATACTTTTGTCTGCCTCCAGGGTAGCCCTTGCCACCTCCAAACAAAACTAGTACATAGAAGAGTGAGCATATGGTATAGTCTTTCATATTATGTCTAATTTGAGAAATAAGATAAAAATCTGTGGTTTTAATAAAATACCACCCCCATCCCAAAAAATAATAGTGCTATGAATATTATTTAGCACTATAACTAAGTTAATTGTGGGCTAAATTAAATAGACTCATCTTGCAGCTGACTCGAATATGCTTCTTAGAGAAAATCATGAAGTAGATATGGTAACTGAGATAGAATCAAAATCCAATCAACTCAAGTTTCTAGGGAGAAGACACAATTAGATTGCTTTGCATGTGGTATGAGGGTAAGTGGCATGCAGTTCCACAGCACAGATGAATACAGCTCAAGAGAAGTTAGGGTGGTGCCCATGTCACTGTGACAAGAATAGCCTGTCACGAATGCATGCATGGAGGCAGATGCATGCATGCGTTTGTGCTTTTGCTTGGCAGATGCATGCATGGTGATGACTCAGGTAAGGATGAACCTGAGATCTGGGTTGCTCCTGACTGTTAAAAACTGAGGCTCAGGTCAGGGTTATGAAGATACAGCACCACCTCTTTCACTTCACACTCTCCTATAATTGTATTGTTGGGCCACTTCTCCTATTGTACTGCTCGAGTGCCAGACAGAAGGCTGTACTCATACAGGCTTCTCATGCAGGCTTATTGGTTCTGAAACAAAGCTGTTGACAGCTGAGATTTTCTCCCTCTTCTTTCTTCCTTTTAAATCACAGCCTTTAGCTAGACGTATAGCTCTGCAAACATATGAGAACAGCCATATATTCTGTACCTAGCCTGGTTTGGCTCAGTTTTATGCACTTCTATTTATCATTCTGGAGTTCAGAGGCTCCAGATGGAAGTGTCTTATCTCTGACTTCTGTGAGCTCTGCTTGGTCTGTGAAGCTAGCTATACATGACTAATGTCTTCAGGATTAAACCTTTGAATGAAAACCCTTTACCTCAGATGTCATAAACAAAGCAAGCATGCCAAAAGCATACTTAGAGATATTTATTTCCTCTTGTCACGTACAGGACATACTGGGACATTCTAGCATCAGTCATGGAACATCAGGACTGTACCACTGAGCTGTCTGATAATGTAACTGGATCAATGAAAAAGTCTGTTGGGGATAACTTCATGCTGATAGATCCTCTGCTCACCAAGGTAGGACAAAGCTTTGTTCCTACTTTTAAAAAATCTCAGGAAAGCATCTTGTAAGTGGTCTTCACCAGCTAGGATAAAGTTTCTGCAGGAAAGCCTGCTCATCTTTTCTTAGTTTGCAAGCTTTAAGGCAGCAAACATGTGTCAGTCAATGTTACTGTTGGTTTAATATTGCAGGTAGGATGCAACAACAGCTAAGAATCTCAGGAGGAGTTGCCCAGACACACAAACCTATTTGGGCCACATCTTTCTCATATACAACCATGAGCTGACTTACCCTTTTGTAGCTTGGCCTCGGTAAAATAAAATATGTAGGTTACCCTGGCTTTTCTTCTCTGAAGTGTTCATTATAAAGCACTAGATACTGTGGGTTACTCCCTGTAGATCAAATCATTACTACACAGCTCCAAAAGCTAACATAATTATCTGGCCTGCCCTAAAAAGAAATACCAATTGTCTAAGAGTTTAATTATGACCACATTCTTTTCCCTGTGTTTTTAAAGTTTAAAAATATCATGTCTAGGAAGACCACAGAAAACCAGTTGAAAGGTCAAAGATCAATGGTAGTATTTCACATGAAAGCCACAAACTGATCTGAGCTGATTTTTCATCTCCCCATGTTAGAATATTTTCTAAAAGCTGTGGGTCTTTAGTGAGCAGTGATAAGTACCTAAGGCTGACTGAACATCTAAAAGTTGTGTGAGTGCCTTGACGGGGGTATTTTAGTTCTTCCTTGTTGTTTTAGTGATAGCTGTTTCTTTTTCTTCTTTTTCTTTTTCTTCTTTTTATTTTTTTTCTTTTTCTTTTTTTTCTTTTTCCTTTTGCCTTTTATCTGTTGTCCCAGGTTAGGGTAGATCCCTCCCCAGGGAGAATAAAACTCGCCACAACACAGATTTTCTTTGAAAATCAGGGAAAGATGAAATTGTATTTCTTATAGTGTAAGTATAACAGTATAAAGAGATATAACTACTAGACAAGGAAAAAAAAATACAATAACCTTAAGGGAGATGGGCAGGGGTCAAGCTGCGGAGAAGCAGCAAAAGCAGCAGCAGCCAAAACAGCAGCCGGGGAAGATAGGCAGGCGCAGCTCAAGCAGCAGAAGCCAGCAAAAGGGGGAGAACAAACTGTGCTTCTAGACACTAAGCTCTTGATGCTCCAATGAAATTATATTAACTTATCTATTGTTGCCATTATATGGCCTACCCCTAGAGTGTTCACCTCTCCCCTATGTCTGAGCTAGAAAAATCAGCTCAAACAGCTACATCTGTTGTGATGGACTGCCTCTATCTGCACTGTTGCAGCTAGTTGAATCCCTCAGTAGCTGTTGGTAGGTAAAACTACTGGCTGTATGTTACAAATGTAATTTCTGCTGTCATGGAAGAGCAGTGCCATTACTGTTAAATAGAAATGGTAGTCAGTCACCGTTTAAAGACAAGTATGTACAGCCTGCCACCCGCAAACACCAAAAACATGACATATAAATTCACAATTGGAAAATATTTGGGAGGCTTAGAGGACTTTTCCTTCTGCCTGAAAATTGAGGGTGGAAGTGAGGAAATAAATGCAAATTACCTTTTAAATAAAATGGAAATATTTTTAGTCATGTGTTTATAGTGTAGGATGTATAGTGTAGGATGTGTATAGTGTAGGATGTTTATAGTGTAGGATGTANGCGCCGGGGGAAGTTTAGGCTCGAGGTGAGGAGAAAGTTCTTCACTGAGAGAGTCATTGGACACTGGAATGGGCTGCCCAGGGAGGTGGTGGAGTCGCCGTCCCTGGAGCTGTTCAAGGCAAGGTTGGACATGACACTTGGTGCCATGGTCTAGCCTTGAGCTCTGTGGTGAAGGGTTGGACTTGATGATCTGTGAGGTCTCTTCCAACCTTGGTGATACTGTGATACTGTGATAATTTATTACAACTAGCCCTGCTATTTAACTTTCAAGACACCAGGAAAGATAGCGTGTGATTAGGTAGTCACAGAACAATCTAGTCCATGCCAGTTTTGGGCTATCAGGCAAGGAGATCAGTGGAATATCATCTTCACAAGGTGTCAGGTAGGTAAGATATCACACACTGTTAGCACTGACTCAAACCCTGGATGGAGATTGGGTGTAAAGGTGTCACATGCTAGCCTGCCCCCACAGGGGTTGATGAGATTTTTGCCCTAAATTCAAGCGAAAGAGAAGCTGCCACTCCTTATAAAGTTACATCTATCTCTACAGTGCCTGTCAGAGACAATAGGAGTAGAGAGAACAATTAGAAAACATAATTTCATTTAACATTTGTATCAGCTTCACCTAAACATTCTCTGCCATCTTGGAAACCAGACACATGTTTCACAGATATGTGGGAATCCAGGCCTTTGCTAAACATTGTCACAAGGGGAAATTTGGAATTCAGAGGTTTAAACTTAGACCAGAAAACCAAGGCAATCTGACTGATTGGAAAACTGTTTCTGGTCCCAGTGGTTTTACTGATGTTAAGTGTTTCCACATGGCTTTCCCCATGAGCAACACTTTTAGTAGGTGTGACCCAGAGGTGGTGAACAAAGGTGATGCACTAGCTAATTGTATACTCTTGAATTCCCTAGGAGCAGAGAGGGATAGCCATGCAACTAAGGTGCTGGTGAGGAACTGACACCTGCTTTTTTCTTTGTCAAAACCTTACAGGCAGAAAGTGTCATCAGAGCCCAGCTCTGGATTCCATTGGGGTTCACAGGCCAAATTCCTCAGACTCGACCTCTAGTCTCTCCAGTTACCTTGTGGAACACAGGTTAGTGTGGAGTTATGTTGTGATTCTGCTTAAACACTTAACTTAAAGGGAGATTTCTGGATATTAAGATGAGGGACCAATGGCTGAGTTAAGCTCTGGCAAAAGTACTTCTGTCCTAGTAGGTAAGAATATAGTTTCTTACCTTCAGTGATAATTTTGTTCCAGTATAGGCATAGCTGCGAAGTACTAGCACAAGAAAATGGTTCTGCTGTGTTTTATAATTTAGTCCAAGCAATGCCTTGATTTCTGTTTCTTAAAAATACAGTCTTTTTAAAAACACTCAAATGTTATCTTTGACTGGTTCTGTGGGTAATTGAATGCCTTGGTTTGTTCAGCCAAGCACCTATTAACTGTCTTTGGATATGTCAGGAAATGCAAACAGTTTTGGCCAGAGAATTACACAGCAAAATGGGTTATTTCATTCCCGTTTTGTAGAATCCTAAAACCATAGAATCATAGAGTCAGAAAAATGTAGAATGGTAGTGGTTGTACGGGACCTCTGGAGATCACTGAGTCCTATCCTCCTGCTAAAGCATGTACACCTAGCTCAGGTTGCACAGGAATGTATCCAGGTAGGTTTTGAAAATCCTCACAGAAGAAATCACAGAATTACAGAATGTTGGAGGTTGAACAGGACCTTCAAAGGTCATCAAGTCCAACACCCCTGCCAAAAGCAGGATCACCTAGGTTAGTCTGCACAGGAATGCATCCAGGTGGGTTTTTCTAGAGAAGAAGACTCCAAAACCTCTCTAGGCATCCTGTTCCAGTGCTCTGGCATCCTCAAAGTAAAGAAGTTTCTCCTTAAGTTCATGTGAAACTGCTTGTGTTCTAATTTCTACCTGTTGCTCCTTGCCCTGTCACTGGGTACCACTGAAAAGAGCCCAGCCCCTTCCTCATGACCTTCACCCTTTAGATATTTTGTAAGCACTGATAAGATCCCCTCTTACTCTTCTCTTTCACAGGCTAAAGAGCCCGGGTCTCTCAGCCTCTTCTCATCTCCTCACAGCTCTCCACTGGATTCTCCCCAGTACTTCTGGGGATTCCAGGTTGTGGATGCTTCCTCCCTGGAGGCGTTTAAGGCCAGGCTGGATGAGGCCTTGAGCAGCCTGCTCTAGTGGGAGGTGTCCCTGCCTATGGCAGGGGGTTGGAGCTGGATGATCCTTGAGGTCCCTTCCAACCTAAACCATTCTATGATTCTATGATTCTATGATTCTATATTATCCACAGAATGTTTCCATGACCGTGTAAGAACTGAAACATTATTAAATTTAGTGGTCAGGGGTGATGAGAGTTCTGAATAGCAAAATTAATAAACAACATTAAAATATCATCTTGCATCAATTAAACTCCTCTCTGCAAGAGAGTGTAATATTCCTCTATCAGGCTGGCCAATGGACTCATAAGGAGAAAGAATAACTGTACTTGCTTCCTTTTCTACGGAATTCTGTTTGAAAAACCAGACTTCACAGCAATGAAATGCTGGATTGTAAACCAAGGTTTCAGAAGATCTTTAGAGTATACCCACATCCCCCATCAAATGCTTCTGCTGCATTCCATTTTATCCTGAACACTCACTCTTTTGTCATCTGCTTTAATTTGGAATAGGGTACTGTAAAAAGGATCCATTTCTGAAACAAAAATACATGTTGTTCTTTTGGGGGTTTTGGTTGGTTGGTTTTGTTTGTTTGTTTGTTTGCTTTTCTTCTCTGTTTTGATTTGTGACTATCCTCCTCTGATCTCTGCAGTGGAAAATATACATACCGACAAGTACTCAGTGAGAAAATAATATTGTTTGACACTACCTGTGCAATGAAAATCTCCTGCTTGTAATAAAGAGCAAAGGATAAAATGTTTTGATGTGACATTAGAAAAAAAAAAAAAACAAACCAAAACTGTGTCTACCTGTATGGTATAATTTAATACTCCTGAAATTGCATCTCTTAGGCACAGTTATTTGGTAGTTCTCTTCCATAAATGATCAAATGATTTCACATAGTATTGTGCTAGTTTGAGCCTAGCTAGCAT
>WAAF01001799.1:0-49958 GCA_013400475.1 Tricholaema leucomelas | reverse complement strand
AAACCATTCTATGATTCTATGATTCCCTTTTAGCCTGCTTTTGTAAATAATAATGTCATTTTACTTCCAAATTCTGAGTAAGTCTGGTAATTTACTTTTTGGGGCTAAATCCCAAATTCTAGGTGGTACAAAACCACCACAGTATAACTGGAAAAAAAGCTGAACAATCTGAAGCATATTGTCAAGCATACTGCATGATTTTTAGAGAACCAGTGCAAGAAATAGACAAATTTGCCACACTAAGGACTTAGAAATACATTACCATTCTTATTTTAAACTGGCTTAATATTCATTGCTTTTACCTCAGGGCCTGAGAATATGCCTCAGGAGTAACACCCTGATTTATGGTCATTTTCAGATTAGAGGATAGAGCAGACTGGAGCAAAACCTTCTTCACAGCCAGTTACGTTATGGTATTTTTAATGTGACCTGTCAAAACATTAATTTGGAAGTCATTTTGCATCATGTGAATTTTACCTCAGCACTCTGGTGATGTTGTTGTTGCCAGTGAGGACACAGTGATGTTCTCTGGTCATAACACTCAGGCAAATTAATGAGCTGCCTGAGAACATATCCCTTGAGACTCTTCCTCAAGCATTCTAATACTGAAATCGTGTTGAGGTTAAAAACAAAACAGGAACCTCTGTGCGACTTCAAAAATGCAGTAAGTTTACAGTTCTACCAATGGCATCCTGGCCTGCATCAGGAATGGTGTGGCCAGCAGGAGCAGGGAGGTCATTCTGCCTCTGTACTCTGCACTGGTTAGGCCACACCTTGAGTACTGTGTCCAGTTCTGGGCCCCCCAGTTTAAGAGGGACATTGAGATGCTTGAATGTGTCCAGAGAAGGGCGACGAGGCTGGTGAGAGGCCTCGAGCACAAGCCCTACGAGGAGAGGCTGAGGGAGCTGGGATTGTTTAGCCTGGAGAAGAGGAGGCTCAGAGGAGACCTTATTGCTGTCTACAACTACCTGAGGGGTGGTTGTAGCCAGGAGGAGGTTGCTCTCTTCTCTCAGGCAGCCAGCACCAGAACAAGAGGACACAGCCTCAAGCTATGCCAGGGGAAATTTAGGCTTGAGGTGAGGAGAAAGTTCTTCACTGAGAGAGTCATTGGACACTGGAATGGGCTGCCCAGGGAGGTGGTGGAGTCGCCGTCCCTGGAGCTGTTCAAGGCAGGATTGGACGTGGCACTTGGTGCCATGGTCTAGCCTTGAGCTCTGTGGTAAGGGGTGGGACTTGATGATCTGTGAGGTCTCTTCCCACCTTGGTGATACTGTGATACTTATTTTGATATTTCCTTTCTCCTTTAATCCTCAGTGCAGCTATGTGTCAGGCTGTGTATTCTGGACTAGAGTGCTTGCTTGCCTTTTGCGTCCACGTTGGGGAAGATCCCAGACATCATAACAGAAAATCTTGCATCCACAACATCATTAAACTTCGATTTACATCCTTTTTCTAACAAAGGTGGTGACTACTGGCCTGAGAGAACCTGTTTTCAAGTATAAAGTTTAAGGTAATTCATCAATAGGGATTGTTAATCAAAGCAGCTGACTACAGAATTCACAAGAGGACTGATGCTTCAGATGGAGGTAGCTTGAGAAACTGGAAAAGTGGTCAAAAAGAAACTATTCCATGATCCACAGGAAAATGCTTTTGTCCTGGCAAAAGGATCCTGGAGATATTAGTGAGACTGATAAGGCTTTTGGAAAAGATTCATTTGAGAACCCGGTTTACCTGCATGATCATCATAGATGATGGTCTATGGTAAATGTCTCTCTGTAGATGGTACCTGTACCTTGCAGGTTGTGATGGTTTGGGTGTCCCCCGCCCCCCCCACCATAGAAACCACCCAGACTAGACTCAGACAGCTCTGGAAATTTGAATGAAGCTTATATTTACAGCTGGCACAATTTACAAGCAGATATTTACAGTATATACAGTTATAGACAGAAATATACAAGGTAAAAAGGTAATACAGACACAACTCCCCTCCCAGAAACCTGAGTCCCCAGGAGGGGCTCTCAACCACCCCTCACCTTCCCCTTACCCCTCTCAACCTTACCCCAGTCCCAAGGAAGAATGGAGGTTCGGCCAAGAGGATTAACAAGCAAAGGTGAATCTGCAAAGCAAATGGAGGGTGAGGTTAGAAAGCAAGATGGAGTTCAGCCAGCAGCCTCTGCTCCCCAGCAGGCAAAGAGCTGAGAGCACAGCCCAGGGCGAAGTGCCCAAGCGAAGTGCAGAGCAAAGTGACTTTATCTAATGTTTTGCTTTTCCTTTCTACACATCTCAGCAAGACTGTGAGCAAAGTAGACATCACCATTGTTTTCATTTCTCAGCCTATGATCTAGTTCTCACCAAACCATTCTAGCTAGCTTCAAACTAGCACACAGGTTTAACACTAGCAGCAAGGTCACTGATGGTCCATTTAATGATTAGTTTTGTATCAATGCTGCAGATTGTTGGGAGGGGAAATTAATTGATGCGAGATGACATTTTTCCAAAATTAATATTGGTTGTTAATTTTGCTATTCAGAACTCTTGCCACCCCCCACCACTAATTTTAATAACATGGATGTATTCTATGGATAATGTCTAGATCTAGTAAGAACCAGCAAATATTTATGAACATTGATTGAAGTGGAAGAGAAGGTTCCGCAGTCAGTATGCCGCTTGCCCAGTAGATGGGCTCAAGCTCTTTCTGCTCTATGGCAGGAGGCAGTGGAGAATTACAAAGAGGCATTTAAGCGTTTACTCATAAATTATTATTACCTTCTCATGGGGACTAGCCACAGTCCAGACAGTGCCCAAATGCTTTTCAGGGGACTCTGTCTTGTTGGATGTCGAGGCTTGAATCTTCCTGGGTCCCAGAGCACTGGAACAGGCTCCCCAGAGAGGTTGTGGAGTCTCCTTCTCTGGAGACTTTCAAGGCCTGTCTGGATGTGTTCCTCTGTGATCTGTGTTAGTATTGTCCTGCTCTGACAGAAGGGTTGGACTCGACGATCTCCTTGGATCCCTTCCAACCCCTAACATCCTGTGATGTTCTGTAGTCACACTCCTGTTACAGGAGGTGTCAGCAGTGAGCACACAGCTGTTCAACAGCTCGATTACAGAGAAATAAGCAGAGAAGAGGGAATAAGATTTCAGTACTTTCTGTATTTTAACTTTGTCATAAAATTCAACGCTTCTGTGACGTGAAAGGGACAAGCAGCACATGGCAGGTTTTGGCTGTTTTAGGTACCATGATCTGGAAGAGAGAAAGGTTTGACTGAGAGGTACAAAGGAATGCTCATCAATGTAAACCTTCAAGTAGCACTTATACATAATGGAGTTGTTTTAATAAACTAAAACAAAGCACTGCTATTTATAACTTCATGATAAATTGTGTTACAAAAAGGATTCTAAAGCCTTGTGATTATTTAACACTTAAAATTCAGTGTCCCTGATGAATTTTCCACTTCTGGATAAGCCCACCCCAATATCAGATGTCTAAAATAATGTGCTATTAGAGGTGTGGCTGTGTAATGTATTTCTGTACTCATTCTAAATTTAGCTTTCTGAAATCTGTGTCTGTTTAAATCAGCTCTTTCAAACAATACCAGTAACATGCCTTTAATGTTTTGATGTTGATAGCATGATAATGTCTTAGTCTGCTTTTAAATGAATGACTCACACTGATCTTCTTGCATCTTTGCTGGCTGATTACTTCTGATGAGATTGAAAGAGAGAGATTTCACGCTTACACTGATGTAACTGTCTCCTTGAAGAGTCATTGTGATATTTTAATTGATGTATTTATTTCACAAGTTTAACACAGACATCTCTATTAATGTAAAAATGCTGACAAGTAATTAAAGGGTCCTTTAACTGGAAATGTAAGTTAAAAGCAGAAATTAGTGACGTGGGGCAAACCTGTCATTGTAGTTGCCTTAGTAGTGGGATAGTTTGCAGCTGCCTTGAGATATAGATGTAGGTTGCAATCTACATCCTAATCTTCCTTCTTTACAGGGAGAAAGCATAGCCTGTCTTGCATCTATATTTGGTGCAGAGTGCATACTCTGCTGTGCTAACACACATCAGGAAGGAATTTCAAATGCTTCCAAGGAATTTAGTAACAAAAGTCCTGCTGACTTTCCTTGCATGCATGGGCAAGGGAACATACTAATTTTGTCCAATAAACTGTTCTCTGCTACTGCTGATGGAGCCTGAGCAATGGACTAATGAACTATTTCAGGTCTCTTCATTCTTCTGACAGACCTGCAGATGCTGAGCCACCTTTTTACCTGTTGACGAGCTTGCAGTTGGGCTGAGTGTTGTATGTATCACCTGTGACCTGTTGAAACTGCTGCACTTTTGTATTCATCAGCATGCTCCATAGGCTGTGCAGCATTTGTTTTGGACAACATCCAGTGAGACAGAAATGTTGAGCTTCTCTGGGGGTGCTGATGGGGTAAGTCCACTCTCCAGTAGATTCTGAGGAAACTGAAGTGAAGATAAAACCTCTTAACATTTCTTTCACAAGCTTAAGAGAATGCGATGGTCTCTTCACCTGGGATGTGGTTGCCTTGTGCTTCACTCTTATGCGTTGTTTCCTGCTTTGTTCAATCTTTTCAGTCTCTTCAACAGTTAAAATTGTTTATATTTACACTTGAATAGTGATCAAGTCACTTTTTTCTTTGGTCTTTCCTGTAGTTGTCACTTAAAGGAAAGGTATAGATTCAGCTTGTGGGGGGGGGGGTTTATTGACTGTGACAGCAAAATGAAATTCAATTTGCAGAGAAAAATTATACCAAGGAATTCATGTGCTTAGATTTTGGACATTTGTTCAGATGAGTTGGCTTAGAGGTAAATCTGTTAGCGAGAGCTGCCAATGGCTTCAGAACTATCAGAGACCTGTGCTACTCTTTCCCTCTTTCACTTTCCCAATGTTTCTTCTTCCTCCATTCCTTTTGTGTATGAAACTTCCTCAAGTTTTTTTTTTTTAATTAAAGAACCTAAAGAAATCTATTTTTGCAAGGTATAAGAAATCTATTTTTGCAGGGTATTATGTTCAAGAAGAAAGTAATGTTTTTTTCTGAGCCCACTAACGTTTTAATGCATTCAGAATAAGAAACATGAGTTTTTTGAGTGGAGATTCCACCACCTCAGTTTTCTATGCTGACCATCTTGAGTTGTGTGCTAAGGTAACAAGATCAGAAGAAAGCAAATCAAATGATCAGGTCACCACCAAGCTTGGTTTATTGTATTTCTGTATATTTGAAACCAATCAGGGCTATTGTAGACTCATCAGGGATTCAAGTAGTGTGGTACCTACGTACGCATTTCTTGCATGTCAGCATTCCTCTTTACCCCATATATAAGCCAGAACAAGAATGGGAAGCAAATATTTCAGAATAACAGATGCTAGGAAACAAAATGATCTTTATTTATGTAACATCTAGAAGCTGCAGTTCTATCTTTACAGGCTATGTGAGCTTTCCTAAAATAACCCCGGAGGCTGAAGTGATATAACATGTGGTTGTAAGCCCCAGTAAAATCTGGTGGATCTCTTCTATCATTTAATAAATAGTAGGGATTTAGGTACTTAGGCTGGGGACAGAGTGGCTGGAGAGCAGCCAGGAGGAAAGGGACCTGAGGGTACTGGTGGATAGTAGGCTGAAGATGAGCCAGCAGTGTGGCCAGGAAAGCCAATGGCATCCTGGCCTGTATCAGGAACAGTGTGGCCTGGCCAGTAGGACAAGGGAGGTTATTCTTGCCCTGTATTCAACACTGGTCCGGCCACACCTTGAGTACTGTGTCCAGTTCTGGGCTCCTCAATTCAAGAGAGATGTTGAGGTGCTGGAATGTGTCCAGAGAAGGGCAACAAGGCTGGTGAGGGGCCTGGAACACAAACACTATGAGGAGAGGCTGAGGGAGCTGGGGGTGTTTAGCCTGGAGAAGAGACTCAGGACAGACCTCATTGCTGTCTACAACTACCTGAAGGGAGGTTGTAGCCAGGTGGGGGTTGGTCTCTTCTCCGAGATAACCAGCAACAGAACAAGGGGACACAGCCTCAAGTTGTCAGGGCAAGTATAGGCAGGATGTTAGGAGGAAGTTCTTCCCAGAGAGATTGGCATTGGAATGGGCTGCCCAGGGAGGTGGTGGAGTCACCGTCCCTGGGGGTGTTCAAGAAAAGCCTGGATGAGGCACTTAGTGCCATGGTCTGGTTGACTGGATAGGGCTGGGTGATAGGTTGGACTGGATGATCTTGGAGGTCCCTTCCAACCTGATTGATTCTATTCTATTCAGCTGTTACCTGAAGTTATTTACTCTGCCTAGCCCTTCCTCTCCCTCTTTCAGGTAATAGTAACATTGCTTTTAGGAGCAGGCTGCCCTGCCTGAGGGGAAGGGGTTTGACAGCAGAAACCCCTCACTGTTCTGAGGGAAGCAAAGCCCAGCTGGACCACGCTTTGCCCCACGTGGTCCAGGAGTTGTGGGAGGAAAGACTTCCCTCGGATGTGGCCTGTGTTTGAATCTTTTAGCCTTACTGGGGTCACTGAAGCAGCTCATGCTATTGCAGGCTCTACTTTTGTGTTCTGGGAAGCTAGTTCGTGCCTGCCACCACTTGTCCTGCCTCAGTGGCCCTGAGTAAACAAGGAATGTCTGTAAGAGTCTCAGTTTCCTTCTGCTTTCTAGCAAACTTCATAGTGTGTTTCTCTGCAAGGAATGTTTCTACTTAAGTGTTAAGAAAGAGATAGTAATATGAGTTACTGTTCCCCACATGTACTTTCTGATACCTGGGAGGAGGCCTCTCTGCTTCTTTCCTTTGTGCCCTGAGCACTACTGCTGCTGGGATGGTTTTTATCACAATTATTTTTAGTTTTTAGGAATGGTGAGACTTGGTTTGTATTTTAATCAGTTTGTCACTCAAGAAACTTGTTCAACCAGTGTAAAGAGGACTCTCTTGCAGAAGAAACACCTACCTCTCCTGCTCAACCCTCAGCGTTGTGTGTGACCTCCATGGCTTCACAATCTCTTTATGACTCTGGGTGGAACTTGCAGACTACTTGCTTTCTTTCCCTCCTGCTGCCATTTGTGATGATATGTAAAGATGGTGCCTTTTCAAAATATAAGATGGTAGGAGCCAGGAAAAAGCTTCCACCAGAGACTTGTAGGAGTTTGACATCAGGTGGGGCTGCCAGAGGGAATCGGTGCTTACATTCCTTTTTCCAATCCTGATGAAGCCTATTAGTTTGAGGGGTGCTTCATTTTCTTGTTCTCCTTCCCTCCCTTGCTGTGTTTGCCTGTTCTCCCTCTGTGAGACAGGGAAAGAGAAGGAGAGACCTGTTAGAAGAGGAAACCCATTACATTTACAAACCAGTCAAAATGAAAGACTTTGCATCTCAAGGATGCACCCTAAGGGAGTGAACTTTGTGTCTCTCAGAGGTATTTTCATAGTGTGCTGACAGCTTCAATGCTCTGAACAAAAATCAACTTAACTCCAAGAAATGTGGGTCCCATTTCTGTGCACAACTGTCAAAACTGACTGGCTAGGGCTGGGTGCTCGGTTGGACTGGATGATCTTGGAGGTCTCTTCCAACCTGGTTGATTCTATTCTAACTGTGATTAACACACTTCTCTTGCCACATGGGTGAAAAAGGTGCTTGCATGTTGAAAATGAAGCAAGTTTAATCCTATTCACCTCTTCACTTACAGCTGTTGCAGATATTATCTGACATTATTTGCAACTAGAGGGACTTGATCTTTTTTCTGTCTTCCTGGAGTTGTTTCCTTTGTTCATTTTTTTTCAGTTCTGTTTTTCCTTGTGGACAGCTGCTGAGTGGTAGTTTGCTTTTTGTAATTCTTGCTCTCTTTCACAGAACATTAGCAAAGGAAAACATTTCTCTGCTGACACAGATAATGCACCAATTTCTGGCTTCTAGTGGGATTTTTGTTTGTTTCAGATGGAGGAAGTGATGACATAGGTAAGTATAAAAGACTGAGAAAGTCATGCTTGTTTAACCATTGTTTCCCTGGATGCAGCTGAAATGGATCATTATGATCATGATTAGGTTGAATGTTAGGAGGATGTTCTTCACAGAAAGAGTGATTGGCCATTGGATTGGGCTGCTTGGAGAGGTGGTGGAGTCGTCATCTGTGGAGGTGTTTAAAAGGAGACTGGATGAGGCACTTAGTGCCGTGGTTTAGTTAATTAGAAGGTGTTAGGTGATAGGTTGGATTGGAGGTCTTTCCCAACCTGGTTAGTTCTGTGATTCTGTGATCATGATCCTCAGCTTTTTCTCCTAAGGTTGTGCTATGAGGTCTTTTCTGATTCCTTGCTATCTTTACTGTGCCTGCTACTCGTCTCTTGTGTGTTTAGCACAAGCCAAATAAATAAGATATCCGTGTATTTGTTTTCAGGCATTCTGAATCACTTGACTCGACTGCTGCCAAATTTGCTTGCAGTCAATTTCTTGAACGTGGTGTTTTCCCGTGATTTCAGCCTGTCAGCACTATGGAAAATGATTCCTCATTTAACTGGAGTCAAAAAGAGCTCTTTTATCTTACTAACCTAGTAAGATGACAGACTGGCCTAAATTGTACTTTGAAAAGTGCACTCAAAATGTACTTTAAAGAGAACAAAAACTGAAGGAGAGACACTTTGATGTAGTACCAAAATTGTTTTGTAACTCCTTTTGTAAGACTGACAAGAGGTTAAGCTTCTCTTTCTTTTTTCTTTCCCAATCGGTTTTTCCAGCTATCAAGTCCTGTTTGTCAGCTATAGGGTGAGTAAACCAGTTGCTTGTCTTCTCAGGTGTATCTGTTAAATCCTCAGTATTTAGCACCTTTTGTAAAATGGACCAAACTAAATATCCAAACTAATATCCAAACTAAATTAGGGTGCTCTTCTCTGTTTCAGGTTTGAGGGTTTTCCTGGACTTCCACATTCCATTTTTTTATGTGACCATTAAATGTCAAACATTTAGTTCTGCTGTATCTATTCAATCAATACCCACACCAGCCTCACAAGTGCCTACATATATGGACCTCCCATAGGTGTTACAAGCTGTTTTGGAAAACCATCTGGCATTGATGGCTGATGACTTGAGGGTTCATTATTGTGTTGTGGCACAAGGGATGTAAAAGTTGTTGTTTTGGTTTGCCAAGCCCATTTAGTTCAGCCCAAGCATTTACAATGTGCTTCTGCATATCCTGCTTGAAACTGATTGTGCAAAGATGGCTATCAGATATAGGTAATATTCTGCTGACAATTGGGAGGATGGAAAATGAGCAAAGAATCCAAGAGCGTGACACACCTGTTCAATTTCTCTGTAAATACCCTCAATTTCTTCCAGTCATAAATATTTTGGAATTTGCTTCCAGATCTTGGTTTCAATGCAGGTGTGTCTGTTATAGGTTACAATTAGCAAGTCTCATTTATACAAAAATGTACCTAAATGTTACACATTTGTAAACAAATGAAGCAAGCAGATGCTTAGAGGGGAGCTGTGTGTGCAGTTTCTTAGGTGGAGGTGTGTTTCTAGAATGACTGGCAAACATAAACACTAGAGTCACTTTCTCAGCTGTTCTTTGGAGGGAAACCTAGCAGCTGCTCTCTTGTTCTGTAGGTTGCTTGTGGCATGCTCTGGGTTTCTGGTGATAGAGCTAATATGCCAAACCAATACTGTGATTTAAATATGTCTATTAATTTCCATGCACTGAATAAAAAAAAAAAAACTTAAGTGGAGTTTAAATAATTATTGTTCAGGCTTTCCTTATGCTAGTGTAGAATAAGATGAAGACTATAGAAATAACATGTGGTTAAACCAGAAAGCAAGGAAATTATCTTAACCATAGGCAGTAATAAAATACTTCTAAAGAATTCACACACATGACTTGGTTTCCTTCTCTGGCTGTTAAGGCCACTTTACTTGTAAATACTTTTGGATTAAAAATCCCCTCTCTGTTTTGTTTCAGCACCTGATTTAAACACACATATTCATCCTGTTTAAATGCTTTGACTCAGTGTTAAGAATTATGCTGAGCAAACATATTTAGCAAATGGTAAATGAGAGAATACTTGTAGAATATGAAAATGTGGATTGTACAGTTGCATGTTTTGAAACCTCAAAACGCTGGCTTTGTCTCTCTAGTAAAACCCTTTTTCCTAGCTGCTTTAATTTGTGAATCTTTTCCTTTTGATTAGCCAGCGTTAGGTGATGTTCATGGAAGAAGTCCTTTGCTCTTCAGATGGTAACAAAAAAGAACAGACAGCTTACTGCTACCAAACTAGGGGTGTGTCAAATCTCTCTCAAGAATGATAAACTCAATGGAGTTGTCTATTTTTAACCTCCTGTTCTTTCCTTTTGGCAGACTAATCAGTGTTAGTTGAGCTGCTTCACTAAATGAATCCAAGCAACTCTCTGCTGCTTTCTGCAATGAACAGTGGATCTTGCAAGAGCATTTCAATTCTGTTTTAATGTGTGAAGTCCCATTTTGAATCACCATGTCTAAGGAAGGAAGTTCAGAGCAGAAGCCTTCTACAACAACAGTCAGCTCGGTTGCTGTTCAGGCTGGGGATGCCAGTATTGTTATAGCTGTTCTTAAGGTAAGGTAGTAGCTGCTAGCACCTTTGTTCTTGGCTTTCTGCTGCTCAGTGATTACTACTTTTTTAATGCTGCACAATGTGCAAATGTGGCCAAAATATATAGGCTCTTAGAAGCAAGGAATTCCTCTTACCCTATTAAAAAAGAAATAAAGGTAGAGTGTCATGAAAATGTCTTAATAAGCATTAATTATCTTTAATTGTAGGTGGGGCTCCTCTGAATTTATCTTTATTACCCCACAATGATTTTAAATAATAGGTAGCCTGCCAACTCCATACATGCAGATTCTGCATGTCTCTCTTTTGAAAGTGTTTGCTGGGGGGCAGAAAAGCCTAAACCTGCTAATGGGTGGTTATTTTTGAAAGCTGTGGATTCATATTCACATATGTTCTAGTAGAAGCCTTTGCATGTAGTCGTACTTATTAAGCACCTAAAGGGCTGTTCTGTTGTGGCTTGCACAAAATCTGGCATGGGGACTAAACTGAGTGCCTAGGTTCCCAAATGAAATCTGGTGGCAGTTTGATTCTTCGTTCGCCAGGCAAGTTGAAAAGCATGCTAGGCTTGGCCACTAGGGTTTGTAATAGGGGTGACAATGCATTGGACTTCCTCTGAATCACTGAATAGAGTGATTATTCAGGATGGAGTTACCTCAGTTGTGCCAGTGAGAAGGTTCTCTCCCATCGGTTCTCGCCTTTCCTGGAAGCCTTTGTCCGATGCCGCAGTGGAGTAACTTCTGTTGCAGTGGGCTCCCTGGTGTGCTGTGGCTACCATGCCAGCCTCCAGTGAATTCACTGCTTCATTCCTCATCACCGTTGTCTCTGAGCTACACTTCTAAAACTGTAGCAGTTCTACAACAGAAGGAAATAATTACTTACACTTTGGGTTGCTATCGAGCTTCCTTTCTTTGTGTATCCCTCAGGACAAACAGAGATTGCTGTTCAGGTTCCTATTCCAAAGGCCACTCTCTCCGTTGCTAGTCATGCAGTCTCTCTCTATTCAGTACACGGCTATGTTGACTCTGCATGGTAGAAATAAGATTTGGGGTTCTGGCTTTTGCAGCTGCTGTAATATATTTGTACCTTCCACTCAGCTGCCTATCCAAGTTTCCATAGCTGTCTA
Organism: Tricholaema leucomelas; assembly: GCA_013400475.1. Classification (NCBI taxonomy): domain Eukaryota; kingdom Metazoa; phylum Chordata; class Aves; order Piciformes; family Lybiidae; genus Tricholaema lacrymosa; species Tricholaema leucomelas. The sequence continues at coordinate 38,259 of WAAF01001799.1, read as the reverse complement.
TGCCTTCTTAGCTGGAAAGGGAGATGAATTAGGGAAAAGTTTTTTGGCTCCTTTTGATAATCTTACTCTTCACAGGCAAACGCAAAATCACTGTAGCTATTGGGTAAGGCTGGAGTCTGGGATTCTGGCACCCATTTTCATTGAAGTGAAATTTATATTGTATCCTCTGTGCCTTCATTCTGCAATCAAACATGTTTATGGGTCCATGTCTATCTACAACCATGGAAAGTATGTGTGACCTGAGAGTTTGTGAGAGCAAAGTAGTGAAGGAAACTTCGTGTGTTCTGAAGGCTGCAATTGTTTGTTTATTATAGTGTGGAACATGGGTGAAGCTTCAGCTGGCTGAATCAACACCAAATTTATTAGAAATTGGCAGCAACCAAGATGAGACAAAAAAACTGCTGCAAGACCATGAAGTCCTCCTAGCTAAACTGAAGGTAAGATGTGATAAGACCACACCAAATTAAATCTAGCCATTATATTTCAGGCACAACAGTTGACACAGCTGCCTGAGTCTCCTGTTGCAACGTGGTTGTTAGGTTAAACTCTCACAAAGAAAAAGATACCTTAAGCTTTTGTCAGTGTAACAGGTCTGCACTGAAGGTATGCACTCAGTGTTAGTTGCTATGTTCTGACAACAGCAGTAAAGATACATTGTTTTTTTGGGGTTGTAAATTGCTGTTAAGTCAAGTGAAAAATTCTTGCAGCCCTCAGCAGCTGCTTATTGTAGTGAAGTGTCTTCCCTCCTCCCCTGCTTTCTCATTTTCCAGTGTTGTGAAAAGCTTAACTAGTTTCTCACAGCTGTAAACACAAGAAAGCTCTTTGGAAGTCTGAATCTTTTAAAGTGTGGAGTAGATATTTCAAACACATAGTTATTAAACATTAATTGATTGATGTGGTTATGTGAACAATGATATTGTAACATTAAAGATTACTTGTCTTGAGCTAGGAAGATTCCAGCTAAGTAGCAGACCTGAAATCAGGTTGTAGCATTCTTAAAAGCAGGTTAGTAACAGCAGCATCATTGGGACAAAAAGTGACAGACTTGCATGAAAAAAAAATATTTTAAGTGTGGGTGTTTGACACTGAAAAGAGCCCAGATGCACCTAAGAAGAAGTTTGGGGTTTGTGTTTTGATAGGGAAGACTGACTTGGCATCTGTAGACAAATTAATCCCTCTAAAATCCAGAGGATTTAGCTCAGCAATTTACCTTAACAGATTCCATCTGGTTTATTTTTTTTTTGAGATTACATAAAATTCAGATCTGAAAGAGCAAACGTGATCTGTGTAAGATCGAGTGCATTTAATACCAGTGACTAAGTGCTTTCTCTGTTGTAGATTTTAAACAGACAGGAGGTAATGTAACAGAATGTATAGAGGATGTAATCTAATACAGAGCAGAGTGTGGATTTTGAATAATACAAAGAGTAGCATCAAAAAAACCCAAACCCATGCCAAAAGAGTAAACCATCCAAAAAACCAGAGAAGTTGGTTCTGCTATCTTTGCTTATGCAAGTGCCTCATCTTTACTGCCATTAGTGCTGCACCCAGGCATTCTTGGAATAGGCTGCTGTATCTTGTTTGAACAATTCCAGTTTAGCTGAGGTCTTACACACTGACAGAAGGAAGAACATGAATTTTGTCTCATAATTGGAAAAAAATTAACTTCAGAGTCAAACACATCCCCTCCCCCCCTTAATTTACAGTATTTAAAAGAAAAATGAAAGTTCAAATACCATTTTACCATCAAGTCATACCTAAGAGAACAAAAATTATATATATGTATCACAGTATCACCAAGGCTGGAAGAGACCTCATAGATCATCAAGTCCAACCCTTCACCACAGAGCTCGAGGCTAGACCATGGCACCGAGTGCCACGTCCAATCCTGCCTTGAACAGCTCCAGGGACGGCGACTCCACCACCTCCCTGGGCAGCCCATTCCAGTAGCCAATGACTCTCTCAGTGAAGAACTTTCTCCTCACCTCAAGCCTAAATTTCCCCTGGCGTAGCTTGAGGCTGTGTCCTCTTGTTCTGGTGCTGGCTGCCTGAGAGAAGAGAGCAACCTCCTCCTGGCTACAACCACCCCTCAGGTAGTTGTAGACAGCAATAAGGTCTCCCCTGAGCCTCCTCTTCTCCAGGCTAAACAATCCCAGCTCCCTCAGCCTCTCCTCGTAGGGCTGTGCTCGAGGCCTCTCACCAGCCTCGTTGCCCTTCTCTGGACACGTTCAAGCATCTCAATGTCCCTCTTAAACTGGGGGGCCCAGAACTGGACACAGTACTCAAGGTGTGGTCTAACCAGTGCAGAGTACAGGGGCAGAATGACCTCCCTGCTCCTGCTGGCCACACCATTCCTGATGCAGGCCAGGATGCCACTGGCTCTCTTGGCCACCTGGGCACACTGCTGGCTCATGTTCAGGCGGGTATCAATCAGCACCCCCAGATCCCTCTCTGTCTGGCTGCTCTCCAGCCACTCCGACCCCAGCCTGTATCTCTGCATGGGGTTGTTGTGGCCAAAGTGCAGCCCCCGGCACTTGGACTTATTGAACTCCATCCCATTGGACTCTGCCCATCTGTCCAGGCTGTGAAGATCCCACTACAGAGAAAGACCTTGTAGGTAGTGCTGAAAATTTGTAAGGACATGAAGAAGGACAGTAAAAAAAAAAATAAAGTCCTTTCCATGGGTTCCAACTCAAAATTGTTGTATTAAAGACAACAGAAGAGAAGAAAATAAAGGCAGACTGTCTCAGATGAAATCTCTAGATGCATCCCCAAGCTGCTATTCTACCTTTAAAAAAAATAATTAAACTAAAATGAATTTGGAGATTGGTTTCTTTTAATTAAAAAAAGAAATAATGAAAAGATTAAATAATCCAAAAGCATTTCATGTTCTCTGATGCTCGTTCAAAAGATTGAATTTCTATTCCTACTGCTCTAGATACATGGAACCTGAAGTTTGTTTTTCATTTAGAAGCATTTTCTTTGTTTTCTGCTCACAATAAACAGTAAAATAATAAATCCATTACGAATATTTCAATTAATGAAACTGCTGAAATTATTCACTCCTGTTTGTGAGACCTTGTGACTGATTGCTTAAACCAGATAATTGATCTTAATTTGGATCACCAAAGCTTAATAGGTTATGTTAGATCAGAAAATTTATTGTGCACGATCTGTTAAAGAGTGCTTGTCATCCAAACACTTACCAGGGACAGAAGCTCATTATTTCATGCTTTATGTCTTTTACATTAGATGTAAAAGTCCTTGTGCAAGTAGACAAGGGTGGATTGTGCTAGTTTGAGCCTAGCTAGAGTGTTTTGGTGAGAAGGACTAGATCATAGGCTGTGAAATGAAAACAATGGTGATGTCTACTTCCCTCACAGTCTTGCTGAGATGTATTAGAATAAAAAGCAAAGCATAGATTAAAAAGTCACTTTGCTTGCTCACTTCACTCTGGGCTTTGCTCTGGGCTTTTCGGCTGCTGGAGAGCTGAGGCTGCTGGCTGAACTCCATCTTGCTCTCTAACCTCACCCTCCATTTGCTTTTGGCTGATTCACCTTTGCTTCTTAATCCCCCTGGCTGAACCTCCATTCTTCCTTGGGACTGGGGTAGGGGGAAGGTGAGGGGGTGGTTGAGAGCCCCTCCTGGGGACTCAGGTTTCTGGGAGGGGAGTTGTGTTTCTGTACTTCCTTTTTACCTTGTATATTTCTGTCTATAACTGTATATACTGTAAATATCTGCTTGTACATTGTGCCAGCTGTAAATATAAGCTTCATTCACATTTCCAGAGCTGGCTGAGTCTAGTCTGGGTGATTTCTAAAGTGTGGGGGGGCATGGGACACCCAAACCACCACAGTCCTTCTTTTACATTAGTAGAAGTCCATTAGTCCTTCTAAAATTCAGCACTAATACACATTCTATAAAAAGATTATGGTCAAAATGACCAGTTTAAGGAAAAACAACTGAAGAGCTGCAATAATACAGGACTGAAGTGCCGTAATTCATACTGACTACATATATCAGACACCACCCTTTTTGTCTTGTAGTAAGCTGTTAATTAGTGATTATTCAGTCCTAAGTTACCAAACTCATTCCTTAAAAGTTTTTACATGAATTCTTAGTCTTTGAAGTGTTGACTACAGTAACTTCTTCAACTTGGCATTTGTTACTGAATTATGCATTAGTTATGTAAGAGTGGATACAGAGGTACTAATGTTTCACTTTTCTACATTTATGGATGTAAAGTTTTAATGGCTTATGAAAGCATTAAAAAAACTTTAGAAATGTGGACAGGAAAGGGTTTAAAATAATAATATCTGCAGGAGTGAGATGGTCCTTGTTGTGGTATTGTCTACTTTACTCTTAGTGAACAATGTTTTCTAAATTTTATCATAGAATCATAACCATGAAATGGTTTAGGTTGGGAGGGCCCTCAAGGATCATCCAGCTCCAACCCCCTGCCATAGGCAGGGACACCTCCCACTAGAGCAGGTTGCTCAAGGCCTCATCCAGCCTGGCCTTAAATGCCTCCGGGGAGGAAGTATTTTAACAGTAATTGTACAAATACATGAATGTTCTCACAGCTGTGGTCTTATCCAGTGCAATGTAAAATTCCTCCTTATCATAAACAAGTGGTTTTCATTGACTGCATTCGTAGAATCATAGAATCAACCAGATGCAATAAATTAAATATTAGTGCAATATCTACATCTTTAGAATGCCACATATTAGTTAGGAATAACCTCAACAACTTTGTGTTCTTCCTGTAGTAGGAGGAGATATATATATGACAGCAACTATGTATAAATATATATATATCACTCTATATGTGTGTATGTATATATATAGAGAGAGAGAGTTGCTGGTAGAAATACAAATTAAAATCATGCTATGGGTGTCAAGTCAAACACACACAAATTAAGAAATGAATTTTGCCAATATCATAGAATCAACCAGGTTGGAAGAGACCTCCAAGATCATCAAGTCCAACTTATCACCCAGCTCTGTCCAATCAACTAGACCATGGCACTAAGTGCCTCATCCATGTTTTTTTCAACACATCCAGGGGTAGTGGCTCCATCACCTCCCTGGGCAGCCCTATTGTTCCAGCTGATTCTATTAATAGTAGCTAATGGCAGCTTATCATGGAATCATAGAATGGTGTGCTAGTTTGAAGCTAGCTAGAATGTTTTGGTGAGAAGAACTAGATCATAGGCTGTGAAAGGAAAACATTTTCATTCCTCAAGGATCATCCAGCTCCAACCCCCTGCCATAGGCAGGGACACCTCCCACTAGAGCAGGCTGCTCAAGGCCTCATCCAGCCTGGCTTTAAACGCCTCCAGGGAGGAAGCATCCACAACCTCCCTGGGAAACCTGTGCCAGTGTCTTACCACCCTCACTGTAAAGAAATTCCTCCTAACATCCAGTCTAAATCTCCCCTCTTCCAGCTTAAACCCATTCCCCCTCGTCCTGACATTACTAGACTGTGTCAATAGTCCCTCCCCAGCCTTCCTGTAGGCTCCCTTCAGATACTGGAAAGCCACTCTAAGGTCTCCTCGAAGCCTTCTCTTCTGCAGGCTGAAGAGCCCCAACTCTCTCAGCCTGTCCTCATAGCAGAGCTGCTGCAGCCCTCTGAGCATCTTTGTGGCTCTCCTCTGGACCCGCTCCAGCAGTTCCATGTCCTTCTTGTGTTGGGGGCTCCAGAACTGCACACAGTACTCCAGGTGGGGTCTGACGAGAGCAGAGTATCATGTATTTACTTTTGCTTTTAATTAGCTTTAGTATTTGGAATGCATTCTAAATAGTCTAAAAGGAGGTAAAGATGATGTTAAGGACTTTTGGTCACGTAACACCTTTTTCCAGGCAACACTGTGATATTTTCTCTCAGATTTATGTATCTTTTCAAAACTGTAGCAATGTTAATATGGCATATAACAACTCAGAAATATCTTGTTAGAAGAGTATATTCATGGAAACAAAGGCTTCCATACAGTAATCTATGAATATCCAGGGGGAAAAAAAAAAATCTACATAAATACTGTATTTATTACACCAAATACTATATTGATGATGCTCTGAATGCCTTAAATAATTACATTTATGTGAATATGAAAATCTACTAAACAGCAAAATATTCTCATTTTTTCAGTCCAAGACTTTTTTGAGGGTTAGAAAGTTAGATTATAGAAAGAGGAATATATTTTTTCCTGTGCTTCATTGCAAATAAGGGAGAATGGAGTCCTTTTTTTTACTATTTTAGAGCTAGAAATTAATTGCAACTAGGAAATAGTGTAATTAAGGATCCCTTAGATCCTCCAGGAATTATTTATATTGTGAATTTTTCCAGTCACCTGAATTTAAAGTACAAATGAGGATGCTTTGAACCATTTTTCATTTGTTGTTGAATTAAAGGGGGTAGGGGAAGCAAAAGAAATGATGTCTGCTGACAAATATTGACTCTATAGATGTTTTAACCTTGCTGATTACCTCAACACAATTCAAAATTAAGCATTTGTGCAATACAGGCAAAAATTCTGAATGTGAAACTAATCCTACTTTATAATAAGTAATAAATCCTAGGAATCAGTGCTGAAGAACTTATATTCTTTTAGAAAGTAAAGCCAGCACAGTCAGCTATTTCATAAATTACCCCAGGTTATTCTTGTCTTTATCATCCTTCTACTTTTAAGCTCCATTATTCTCATCCCAGTATATGTATTGTAAGTTATAATCAAAATATTCAGGCCAAATGATTTCATCAACTTCACACGTTGAGGACTCATAAGTGTAAGGACAGAATCTGAGATGGTAGCCAGTGCTCAGTTTGTAGTACTTCTCATGCTAGAGGAAAAGGAATTTAATCCAGCTCACTATTCCAGGGATTTGGTTTTGACTTGGCAATGTTAACAGGAGTTAATAAATGCTTAACAATCATTTTGACAGTAAGTCAAACGGAACTTCAAAGGATAATAGTAACAGACCTCTTGAATGGGAAATCAGAAGTTTTTAGAACAGTTATTTGGTGCTTTTAATTTTCAGAATTATTGTGGTAGAAACTGATGTGTGCACTACAGGACATTAGGGGGAAAATTCCAAAATGGTTTCCTTAGAGTACCCTGTCACACTTATTACTGACTAAAATGTGTTCCACTGAATTTGGAAGTGTGTAACACCATATTATTTTAATAAAAAGCAGAGTACAGCTTTTGGAAAGGGCTGCATTCCAAACATTTATGGGTTAGGAAAGAGACCCTTCAGTTGTCAGATACTCTGCTCTGATTCTGAGGTAACGTATCCTATTTCCATTTTGCTACATTAAATGATATCACTTGGAAACATCAGTTTCTGTGATTTCAAATGTTCTCCCCAACATATGCCACATCCTCATTTAGATGACCTTCAGAAGGTTTATGTGTTCTGGAAATATAAATATGTGTATGTTATGATACCTCAATCTTTAAAAATAAAAATAAAATTAAGAAGTATCAANATCTGCAAACTTGCTGAGGGTACACTCAATTCCTCTGTCCATATCACTGACAAAGATGTTAAAGAGCACTGGTCCCAGCACTGACCCTTGAGGAACACCACTTGTCACCGCTCGCCACATCCTCATTTAGGTGACCTTCAGAAGGTTTATGTGTTCTGGAAATATAAATATGTGTATGTTTTGATACCTCAATCTTTAAAAATAAAAATAAAATTAAGAAGTATCAAATAAAAAAAAAAAACACCCTTCAGAGGCAAAGCTTCTAGAAGGTAGAATTATATAATAATTGCACCGTGCCTACATTTTTTTTTCTCTGTCTTTCTTCTATTCTCCATAATGAAGTTGTTTCTGGACATAACATATACCATTTTAGAGTGTGAATCTCCTAATATTAATGCTTTCTAGATCATATATAATATCATCTATATATACATGTATATGTGATCTATATATACACATATATACGTATTAAAAACCCAACTCTGTGTGTGCAGGCAGGGTTTTGGTTATGACTGTCAAAATCCCCACAAAGACAAACAGTGGCATTCTTGTTTCCTTTCCAAAGTTCTGGTTTCTATCAAGAAACACAGCCTCAATCTACACCAGGGGAAATTTAGGCTTGAGGTGAGGAGAAAGTTCTTCCCTGAGAGAGTCATTGGCTACTGGAATGGGCTGCCCAGGGAGGTGGTGGAGTCGCCGTCCCTGGAGCTGTTCAAGGCAGGGTTGGACGTGGCACTTGGTGCCATGGTCTAGCCTTGAGCTCTGTGGTGAAAGGTTGGACTTGATGATCTGTGAGGTCTCTTCCACCCTTGGTGATACTGTGATACTGTGAAGTTAATCTATAAAATTGTAATGCATGAAAGAAGATCCAAAACATCTGTACTGCTGATTTGTAGGAATATCTATGTTTAAGGAGATATAAACCCATTAAAATCTAAATATTAGAGAACTAATCTCTTAATAATTTTTAAAATAATTTTTATAACAACATTGCCTCAAGTGCAAATGAAATTGTGCTGGTTTGAGCCTAGCTAGCATGTTTTGGTGAGAAGAACTAGATGATAGGCTGTAAAATGAAAACAATGGTGAGGTCTACTTCGCTCATAGTCTTGCTGAGATGTGTAAGGAAGAAAACCAAAACAAAAGATAAGGTTACTTCTGCTCTGCACTTCGTGCTGGGCTGTCCTCTTCTCTTTGCCTGCTGGGGAGAAGCTGAGGCTGCTGGCTGGACTCCATCTTGCTTTCTAACCTCACCCTCCTTTTGTTTGGCTGCTTCACCTTGCTTTTTAACCCTCTTGGCCGAACCTCCATTCTGCCTTGGGACTGGGGTAAGGTTGAGAGGGGTAGCGGGGAAGGTGAGGGGGTGGTTGAGAGCCCCTCCTGGGCACTCAGGTTTCTGGGAGGGGAATTGTGTCTTTATTACCTTTTTTACCTTGTATATTTCTGTCTATAACTGTATATACTGTAAATATCTGCTTGTAAATTGTGCCAGCTGTAAGTATAAGCTTCATTCAAATTTTCAGAGCCGACTGAGTCTAGTCTGGGTGATTTCTAAAAGTGTGGGGGGGCAGGGAACACCCAAACCATCACAGAAATTTAGAAGCTTGTTGTGAAGCATGCAGGAACAGCTACACCAATCACTAGGAACTGGAAACAGAGCTGGAGTAGGAGAGTGGTGTGTAGGTTCATCTGACTCACCGAAAAAGTATCCAGTTACCAGTGTCTACACAGTACTTTGTATTTGGGTTACAAATGTCTGTGTGGTTTTGGGTTATTTTTTTTGTGTTCTTTCTCTGTTTGTTTGTTTTTTCCCAGGCTTTGGAAGATGAGGTATGGGGCCTGTTGCATGAAGCAGACAAGGCTGCAGAAGAAGACAAAGAAAAGAGTCACGTTTATGATGCCATGGCAGAGACCCTTGGTGATGCATGGGATGCCCTCATCATTATGTTAGAAAAGCGACAGGCACTTCTAGAACTTACTGCAGTGTTCTTTGAAAATGCTCTGGAGGTCTGTATTCAAATCAAGTGACTTAATCTGAAACTTCTCACATCTCAGAGGTGTTCTGTCTGCTGTAATTTTACTCTGTTGTCTACGTTCATCATATTCCTAGCGTGTGAAGCAATTAAGGAAATAAAAATCTCTATATACATCCTTCCTTTTACACTTCCTGGATAGTTCAGGATGAAACTGTGCAAAAAAAAGTGCCAGCATGTCAATTTAAGAAATATTTTAGTCATGACATCCTCAAAATTTGCAGTTGACAAAAAATGACTGCAAAGTGGAACTGGACCAAAACCTAAAATGAATAATTCAGTGGCTGTGTGCATTCTGCAGGATATCTTCCATTCCTTATGATTCAATTTACTTGACATTGAAAGAACTCATTCCTCAGGTGCATCTTTTAATGCTTACTAAAATACCCATACAGCTACTGTAATTGTGCAAACTAAACAGCAGTCTACCTTGCCAGTCCTTTACTTCAGACTTCCATATCCAGATGTGCCCAGAGGCAGCTTTTAGAATATTCTTTCCTCCTTTACCAATTTCTTTGTATCTCTTATCTTCGTTCATTGGTATTCACTGATACAGGAGGAGCTAAAGCAGAGAGAAATTCCATGCCCTGTAGCTAGGTGCTCTACTCTTTGTAGTCTCGCATTCAATTCTCCCCAGGTCACCTGTCTCTGAAGAGTTTGGTAATTCTTCTCGATAATTGTTTCTACAGTAGCCCAGAGCTGCCTATAAATCACAAAACCAACTCTTCTACTGCTGACTGTCCTAAGATAACATCAACGTTCTGCTAATTATTGTGTCCTGGTGATGTGTATTATACAAAGAAATTAGTAGAGTTGGTGGAAGTATCAAGGTGATAAATTCTGTATTACACCAAAGGTTAACCTAATGAAGATCAAATCTTTAAGGCATTAGCTGAATTGCCCCTGCAACAAAGCTTCTATCGTTAGAACAAAATACAGCAGCTGGAATATAGTACAGATCACTCCCATTATATAGCAAAGGGAAGAAGAAATGCAGTAGCACTTTAGACAAAGGTTGCAGGAACTTCTTATGCAAAGGCTTTTCTACAAATGACAGCCTGTTATTATGGAAATTGTTGGTGTGATAAAGTGCAAAATGTATCTCAAGAATAATCCAGTGAAACTCAGAACTAAAATCTCAAGTGCTGCAGAAGCAAAGCGCTTGATTTTCAATTTCCTTCATTTCACTACAGATTTCAATGTCTTTGCTTATGCTGAAACACAAGTTTGAAGTCTACTGGCTTCTTCATTCTCTAAGTAAAGCACTAAGATTGGTAAACACTAGCTGAGATGAAGAATATAGCACTCTTTAAGCTACTCATACTTGGAACTGCATCTGCAAGGTGGAAAGCAAATAAAGGATTCCAATCTTAGTTTTAACAAAGCAGATTGCCAAATCTGTTCCAGATCTTCCTCAAATAGAATGTTCTGATATTTGAAATAGAGAATCCCTGGACAAATAAGATGTAAAGGAGCATATTAACCTCAGTCTTTGTTATGGAGATGCTACTTCCCCACTATAATTAGTTACCTTGTTTACCATAGTATTAGTTCGCTTAAATTTGCTACTCAGTCTGGTCTTGTCTTCAAATGTTTCGGATTCCTACCACTTCCCCCCATACTTTAACATTAGAAAGAAGTTCTGGGAAGGAGGCCTAGGTTAAAGGCCTCATTCATGTTAAGTGATTTTATTGAAGCCCTTGAAATTAGCAGACTTTTCTGTAAGATTTTATTTTCAGTAGGTCCGAAGGCTACATAGGAAAGAGATTTCACAAAGTGATGAACTGGAATTATGGAGTATGTCAATGCATGAGAATCTCAAAAAACCCAAGAAGATACATACAGCCCTGTCCATGTCTATCCCATATTCAAGGTTAAATTGTAGCAGCTGCTCTGTCACCTGTTGACCTCACCCCAGCAGCAATGAACTGTGGAAAATGCAGGAAAACAGAAGACTTGAAGTGAAATTGGATTTAATGGGGCAAAAATTATGCCAATGTCAGTAAAAGGATATAAATTTATATCCAGGGCAGTAAAGATACAGCAGTCACAATAAACAGGAAAACTGTTCTTGAGAGCAGAAGGAAGGAACAGGGTCAAGAAAAGCCTAAGCAGGAAACTCCCCTCTCCTTGGCAAACTTCTCCCTTTGTACTGAGTGTGAGGTTTATGGCTTGGGATACACCTGTGAACCAACTGAGTCAGCTGGCCTAGCCGACTCGTAACTACTACTGGCCTGAAGCCCACAGCATACCTGTGATTCTGCCCCAGAGAAATCAGGACAGGGCCACGAAGCATCTGTATCTAGCAGACAGGAAAAATGCCTTTTTACAAGAATTTACTCATTTTTATAGAATCACAGAATCAGTCAGGGCTGGAAGGGACTGCAAGGATCAGCCAGTTCCAACCCCCCTGCCATGGGGATCCCCTCCAGGGATGGGGCCTCAACCACCTCCCTGGGCAACCCATTCCAGGCTCTCACCACTCTCATGCTGAACAACTTCCTCCTCACGTCCAGCCTGAACCCACCCACCTCCAGCTTTGTTCCATTCTCTCTAGTTGTGTCACTACCTGATATTCTCAAAAGTCCCTCCCCAGCTTTTTTGCAGGCCCCCTTCAGATACTGGAAGACCACACTAAGGTCACCCGGGAGCCTCCTCTTCTCCAGACTGAGCAGCCCCAAACCTTTTTCTTTCCCCACAAACCTTACCTGTAATAGAGTGTCCTGTTTTGAACTCACCTGGCAGTTGAATCCCAGCAGTCCAGCTACAACAGAGGGGTTTTCTTCTTGTTCTTGTCTCCCTATGTCTGGTTGAGCAAGGAGGAAAGGAGCCAGGAAATCTGAAATGTCAGTTGAGATAAAGCCATTTTACTACTCTATCGAAGGAATATCAGATTACACAAAGGGAAAACAAACAAACCAACCAGGAGAAAATGTCCCAAGGCATACAGCAGATGAAACTGCAAAAACCTGCTGCTGCTGTGCTCAAAACAAAACTAGAACAAAAAGGGACAAACCCCAGCCCAGAAACTGTGGGAGAACCACAAACAACCCAGAACAGGAAACTTTATGAACTACAGAATATATTGCAAGTCCCATAAATTTTGTCCAACCACTTTCCTGTCACGCAGCAAGAGTGATGCGAGCATGGCATAGAAGATATGATCCAACTTACTGTGTTACTCCGTGCCAAAAGATGGAGGTGGCTCCATCCCGGCAGGGACAGTCAGCTTAAACCAACACATACAAGAATTCTAATCTAGGTTTGCAAAAGAAAATTATACCATGCCTCTTCCCATCTTTTATTTTCCTTCTGCAGTTTGCTATTAAAATTGACCAAGTTGAAGATTTCCTGAAGGCTTCCCAAGTGTTTGATAACATTGACTCTTTGAGAGAACTCCTCCTGCAACAAGAGCATCATACAAAAGGTACAAACAGTGTTCCACTCCCCATGGTCTGCTTTTGTGTGACAAGTGGTGAAGTTTTGAAAGAGATTGGCCAAGGTGGTGGTGGAGTCACCATGCCTGGGGGAGTTGAAGAGGCATGTGGCTATTGCGCTTCAGGATACAGTGTAATCCTCCTGGTAGCAGGGTGATGGTTGGACTCTATGACCTTCAAGGTCTTTTCCAACCTTCTTGATTTGAATGATTTTGAATGATTTTACTCTTTATGTATGTGGAAAAAAAAAAATCTTAGGGTCAATATGAAAATGTTGTGTTTGGAAAAGAATATAATGGTGAAATAACTCCGTAGCAGGCTTCCTGAAAGATATGAAACTGGTTTTGAGCTCTTTCTCTTATGGTTCCACCTCTGTTGCTTCCAAACAGCAGGTAAGATTGTACTCTGATTTCAGGGTACGTGAGCTGCTAAGAAATCAAGGTGAGTTTCAGTGTTGATTGGCAAAGCAGGTTCTAAAACTATCCTTCTGATCTTTGGGAGAATTCATTGAAGTTACAGCTATCAATGAAGGAGCATTTTCCTGTGGAAAACCTTCTGTTAGAAAATCTACAATCAGCTCTAGTAAAAATTCTTTGTCAAGTCCTGAAGTCTCTTCAGGGTGGCAAAGGGAGAAATCTGCTTTTTGCTTTCCTTTGACTTAGGATGGGGTTTGAAGAAGTGGTGAAGTAAGGGTAGGAGCACTGAATTAGAGATGGGAGCTAGCCAGCTTCAGAATCTGTTTGCCTCCAGTGGTTCTCTGCACTTTGGTTCTGCGTTTGAATAATGGGACTGTGTTTCACTTCCCCATTGAGTTGTACAATCTGGTCCACGAGGTTCTGTAGCTAGAATCATAGAATCAAACAGGTTGGAAGAGACCTCTAAGATCATCCATTCCAACCTATCACCCAGTCCTATCCAGTCATCTAGACCATGGCATTAACTCTTGGAAAAGAGGTGTTCTTTCCCCTTCCACCACAACTTCCTATGCCTAGAGAAGTTCTTCAATGTGAAGAATTCNGTAGCCAGGAAGAGGTTGCTCTCTTCTCTCAGACAGCCAGCACCAGAACAAGAGGACACAGCCTCAAGCTATGCCAGGGGAAATTTAGGCTTGAGGTGAGGAGAAAGTTCTTCACTGAGAGAGTCATTGGCTACTGGAATGGGCTGCCCAGGGAGGTGGTGGAGTTGCTGTCCCTGGAGCTGTTCAAGGCAAGATTGGACGTGGCACTTGGTGCCATGGTCTAGCCTTGAGCTCTCTGCTAACGGGTTGGACTTGATGATCTCTGAGGTCTCTTCCAACCTTGGTGATACTGTGTGGTTCTTTTTGTTTGAACATATTTTCAAGTTAAACATCTTCTACCATGGTATGATACTCATTTCAAAAAATGAGAGACAAAACCAGACCAAACAACAAACAAAAACCCAAACCCAATTCTCAAAACCAACCTCATTGTGTCACTACTTCAGACACCTTTGTAATTCCATATGGGTTTGCCTTTTATGTGTACCATTATAGGTACACATAACTACATGTATACGCTGTTATACCTTTGCAGGTTTGTATAACAGCTGTCCAAACTCAAATGTCTCAGGGTATAAACCTTCTAGAATAGATGCTTATAACCAGTTCACACAATGCTGATGTATGCAAATAGATGGGTAGTTTTAAAAATACTTGAGCAGTATTTGAAACACCCTACTGGAATTACAAATCACTTTTTTTGTTGTTGTTTTTTTGTCTTACGAAATTCTGTTCCTACAGAGCTTTTGGAAAAGTCACTTGCACTGTTAAACAAAAGCCAAGAGCTAACTGAATTCATAGAAGAATTCAAATATGAGGGGCCAAATGTAATTCCAGAGCTGATCCAGGGAGCCCGCAGCAGCTGCTTGAAGATTGACAATCTCCTTGAAATGCTACAAGACAGGAGACGGCAACTGGACAGATTTCTTAAACATCAGCGCCAAGGGTTGGAGCAGGTTCTGCAAATACATTTGTGGCACCAACAAGAGGACCAGGTAAGACATGTAATATTAAGTGATGTCACAGTAAAAAAAGGTCAAACATCTAGTAGCTGGTTTACGGTAGAGACCATTACAGAAGCGGAGCTTAAATATCTTTATTAGCCAGTATCCCTGGGCTGCTTTTGTTTGAGATCCTAACTTTTGAATATTTGGGATTGTAACTCTAGCATCCTCATAATTTATTTTAATATGACTTTAATGTCTTCAAAAGCACTGTTTCCATTTTGTGGATCCTTCCTGTAAGTTGTTAAATGCCATGCTGCAAACGAAACAAGTTTTCCACCAAATGGAATTTCTAGCACAAGCCAACTTTTAGACACACGAGTGACAATAGTAATTTTTGACAGCAGTTGAAATTGCAGCAGTGTTGTGGTAGGCCTGATAGGCCCAAAATAGGCTTATACATGTGCTGCATTGCCTAGGCATGTTTTTCTGCTCCACCAGAGAGGCAAGCATGGGAAACAGACACAAAAGAACCTGGAACCACTGAGTCTGGCCTGCCCAGGGTCCTGTGGTGTAAGGTACACACATTTAGCTTGTGGCTGCCTAGTGCAAGGCCCGTGCATTTCCCAAATTAGGGAAAGGTGAGCCTATGGCTCTGCCTAATATGGTATGGTCTGGTTAACTGCCATCCTGATTGGCTGTTCTTGTGTCCAAAGGGCAATTAATCCTGGCCCACATTGATAAAAGGAGATACACAGGTAAACAACCTGTTTTTGCTTCCCTGCTCTTTGCCATGCTCTCTCTGCTATGCTCAGCCGTGCTGCTACTGCACACTGCCTTATTGCTTGTCGGGTAAACTCCACTGCCAAGAGTTGCCAGGAGCAGACCCTGGATGCCTTCACACGATTGGCCTTTGTGCCCAGCGTGACATCGTGCTGGGACTGCACAACATCTGCCTTCTGCACCTGAAGGTCCTGTTTAGAATTCCTGGACATATATACAGATCGTCCAGAAGAAGCCGGAAGAACAAGGTCAGAGATTGTCTGCCTCTTTCCCCAGAAGCCAGGAAGATTCGAGCCTCAACATCCAACAAGACAGAGTCCCCTGAAAAGCATTTGGGCACTGTCTGGACTGTGGCTAGTCCCCATGAAAGGGTAATAATAATAATTTGTGAGTAAATGCTTCAATGCCTCTTTGTAATTCTCAACTACCTCCTGCCATAGAGCAGAAAGTTCTTGAGCCCATCTACTGGGCAAATGGCTTATTGACTGCAAGTGGCATTTGATAGCAGAACCTTCTCTTCCAGTTCAATTAATGTTTATACATATTTGCTGGTTATTACTAGATGTAGATATTATCCATAGAATGTTTCCATGACCATGTAAGACCTGGAATATTATTAAAATTAGTGGTGGGGGGTGGCAAGAGTTCTGAACAGCAAAATTAATAACCAATATTAATTTCAGAAAAATATTGTCTTGCATCAGTTTCCCCTCCCCAACAAGCAGGCTGCTTCTGGACAGGTCAGTTCCACAGGACAGACAATAGAGTTAGCCATCTGGTGTGTGTGAAAAGAGGGATATTTCATTCTTGGAGTCAAACTTTTCCGCAACTGCAACTTGTTTCTTTTTCTTCCAGCTTAACTCCCATCTCTCACGTAATTTCTCAAATACAGCTTGGTTTTGTAGCTTCTCTTCAGCATTTAAAAACATTTAAATTGTACAATTTTTTTGTCCTGTTTCCAATTCTACTGCTTTGTCTTTCATTTCCCAGCATTCAGATTAGATAGCTTTTCTCTCTTTGTGCTCCACATTACCAGAGAAGCTTTTGTAAGTTAGGATTCTCTCTTCTCATCTTCCTCATGAAGCACCACACAACTTCACCAACTTGTCATAAAAAGAGATATGAGGAGAGTTCTGCTCCACTTATCTTTTAAATTTGTTTTAATAGTATGTAAGCTGAGGAGGAACCTACACAAATTTAGCTGCCAAAATCTAACAAGACTAAAACTGTTGTTGTCAGCATTCTGTAAATAGTTTAATTTTTTTCTATTAACCTCAGACATTACAATTGTGATTGTGATACATCAGTAAGTTTCCTTCTTAGCCTCCAAAACAGTTGCCTTCTGAATCAGAGGAAAATGTTAGAAACTGTTACCAGTAGTCTATTCTGTGGACAGCAACTTGGTTAAAAAATTATTTCAGATACAAATTGTTAAGGTGCACAGGGAGGCTGACAACCTTATTTCTGGAGTATTCAATATCAGTGCCTGCCAGAAACAACAAGAATTGTTTACTTTATGATAGGATAGAAAAAAACCAAAACAACCAAAACCAAGCAACCAACCAAACAAAATACACATAACACAAACAAAACCCAACAACAAACCAAACAGAAAAAAAAAAAAAACCAACCCCACACCAAGCAAACAAAACTCGACCAAAAGGAAAGCTGGCATGGTCTTATGTAAGTGCTGTAATTTCACAGACTCAACCAGGTTGGAAGAGACTTCCAAGATCATCCATTCCAACCTGTTACCCAGCCCTATCCAGTCAACTAGACCATGGCACTTCAGACACAGTTGTAAAATAACAGCTGACAAAGATGCTGAAAAACAAGAACTGTGCTATAGGAGGCAGTAGCTGTTTCTGTGCAAATCATGAGAAACCACCTAGAAAATTATCTAGTGCTTGCTTAGAGACAGATATGATTGATGTTGTTAATGGTTTTGATTTTTCAGTAGCACTGCATACCCAGACCATAAAAGAAAGATCCTCACAAATAAAAGTTTCCATCTAATGTATTCTAATAATTTTACAACTGAACTTTAAGTGTCAGTCTAACTCACTACATTGGAAATATTAGCTTGGAGAAGAGGAGGCTCAGGGCAGACCTCATTGCTGTCTGCAACTACCTGAAGGGAGATTGTAGCCAGGTGGGAGTTGGTCTCTTCTCCCAGACAACCAGCAACAGGACAAGGGGACACAGCCTCAAGTTGTGCCGAGGGAAGTATAGGCTGGATGTTAGGAGGAAGTTCTTGACAGAGAGAGTGACTGGCATTGGAATGGGCTGCCCAGGGAAGTGGTGGAGTCACTGTCCCTGGAGGTGCTCAGGAAAAGCCTGGATGAGGCACTTAGTGCCATGGTCTAGTTGACTGGCTAGGGCTGGGTGCTAGGTTGGACTGGATGATCTTGGAGGTCTCTTCCAACCTGGTTGATTCTATTCTATTCTATCCCTGTTTTGTCTAGAAAAAAAGACCCTTTCTTTACAGAAAATAGTATGAGATGTGGCTACGATTACCTGGCCATGACAGTTATCCCATAATATGCAAACAGATAAGAAAAAGATAAGAGGAAGTCTCCTTGATCCTGATAACTCACTCTGACTACTGTTTTAAAATGCAAAAAGCTTCCCTTAGGAGTTCTTGCTGTGTGCTGTTTACAACGAAAGTGAGAAGTACCTATTGTGAATCCAGCAGAAATAAATGCAAGTCATTCTGTGCAATTTAGAAGATCCACTCGCATGCTGCACGGATTTGCTGCATATACTTTCCTCAGTAAACCTAGTAAAATGGAATTTCTCTTTAAGGGACTAAAGATTATCCCACGTAATACTGTTTCTCTCTTTTCAAGCCAGGCATGAGAGGTTATATTGGACCATCAGACTTATTTAGATGTTTAATTTTTGGAGGTATAAGTGACAACAATACTCAGATTTATAGATTTTTACTGCACACAGAGGGATATTTTTAAGTTAGCATGTGCAATATCTATTGTGTTATAAATGGTGCATTGATTCTATGTATACTCTAAGCTGATTTTTGTTTGTTTGACTCTGTTAATTTACAATTCGATGGTTCTTGGTGAATGATTTTTGTTCATTTTGCTATGTGTAATCCAGTATGTGCTTGTTTTGACCGCAGTCCTTTCCTTCTGTGTTTATTATCATTTAAATAATACAAATGCAAACACCTGATTAAAAGCATGACTATTAGGAATGAAAAGTTAAAGAAATTAAAATGAAGGCTTCTTCATTTTAATGGTCTGGTATGTATTTTAAGAAGTGGGTAGTTACTTCTCAAATTGTTTACTGACTGAATTATTTTTGTGACTTATTTAGGTAACATCTTGGTACAAGAAAAACATCAGAGATTATCTTTGCAAGCAAAACTTAGGCTCATCTCTACCAGAGAATGAAAAATTACTTCAAGAGCTTGAAGAAATGGATGTCAAGATGAAAGTAAGAGATGTGGTAATTGGTCAGTGAAGGAACTTTACAATGAGTAGGAAAATGTGAACGTAGGCATTTAATAAGCACATACTGGAGCAGATATTTGGTATGTGTACATGAGGCTTC
Source organism: Tricholaema leucomelas (assembly GCA_013400475.1). NCBI lineage: Eukaryota > Metazoa > Chordata > Aves > Piciformes > Lybiidae > Tricholaema lacrymosa > Tricholaema leucomelas. The sequence goes on along the minus strand of WAAF01001799.1, from coordinate 18,982 downwards.
TATTTCTATGTCAAATTGAGGAAATTATTCTGTTTTACTTTTTAAAATGCAGGCCTCAATGTTTCTCAGTGTTTTTCACCTTTACAAGTTTAAAAGCTATTGATAAGGTAGAGTAATCCTTGAATCATAGATTCATAGAATGGTTTAGGTTGGAAGGGACCTCAAGGATCATCCAGCTCCAACCCCCTGCCATAGGCAGGGACACCTCCCACTAGAGCAGGCTGCTCAAGGCCTCATCCAGCCTGGCCTTAAACGCCTCCAGGGAGGAAAGATCCACAACCTCCCTGGGCAACCTGTGCCAGTGTCTTACCACCCTCACTGTAAAGAACTTCCTCCTAACATCCAGTCTAACTCTCCCCTCTTCCAGCTTAAACCCATTCCCCCTCGTCCTGGCATTACTAGACCTTGTCAGTAGTCCCTCCCCAGCCTTCCTGTAGGCTCCCTTCAGATACTGGAAAGCCACTCTAAGGTCTCCTTGAAGCCTTCTCTTCTGCAGGCTGAAGAGCCCCAACTCTCTCAGCCTGTCCTCATAGCAGAGCTGCTGCAGCCCTCTGATCATCTTCGTGGCTCTCCTCTGGACCCGCTCCAGCAGTTCCATGTCCTTCTTGTGCTGGGGGCTCCAGAACTGCACACAGTACTCCAGTGGGGTCTGACGAGAGCAGAGTAAAGGGGGAGATTTTTCAGTTAGCGAACAACTTCCACACTGGTTCTTTATATATTAAATCAGATTTAAAAACAAACCAAAACAACCCCCAAACAATCAAACAAATGAACCCCCAACAAAAACCAAGAAAAAGCAGTTTTATTGAAATGTTACCAAATGTTAATGTTCATGAAGAACACAAAGCAAACCCAGGCTATCTTTCTCTTCTTTTGAGTTTTTCTAAGACTCGAATTCTGTTCTGGATTTTGACAAGTATTGCAATTCATCTGCATAGCAGGTTTTTTTAACACACTCCTGTATTTTGACAACTAGAACCAAGCATGCAAAGAAAATACATTTTTTTTTTTCTTTATAGGCAATTTTATTTTTACTTAAACCTGTGCTGGTTTGAGACTAACTGAAATATTTTACTGGGAGCAATTAAATCCTTAGCTGTGAAAAGAAAGAAGAAAAATAACATGTGCCCTATATCACCATTTTTCTGCTGAGAAATGCAACTAGTCAAAATATAGATAAGACAGGCGCTTCATACACACACTTCTTAGCTCTCACTTTGAGCTGTGCCTTCTTTCTGGCGGTCTGCTCTCTGGCTGATTCTGCCTTTAACTCTCTAATCCACCTAACCCCTTTTTTCCTCTAACCTCCTTGTCTTTTTTTGACACCTCACCTCAGATCTCCAGGTTTATCACGTGAGATATATGTGGGTTGATCTGGTTATTTCTGAAGGGAGGGAAAGAGGGACAGGGAAAGGGATTTGGGTTGGGAGCACTCCTGGGGACTCTGATTGTTTCTGGGAGGGGTATTGTGTTTCTCTGTTACTTTTAATTTGTATATAATGATATATATTGGTGTATATATGCCTGTATATTGTGCTAAGCTGTAAATATAGCTTCATTCCTTAATTTCCAGCCCTCTGAGTCTAGTCTGGGTGATTTTCTTAAGTGTGTGTGGGGTGGGTAACTCCCAAACCATCACACCTTTTTCACACATGAAATGTAAATCTGTGTTTATTTATAAGATGCTTCTCTCTCAATAACTTTCTGGTAATGTCACCTCACTGCTTTGGATGAGTGCTCCTTTTTAATCTTTTTGTTGTTATGAACGGTTTCACTCGGGGTTTTTTTGTGTTTTGTGGGTTTTTTGACTGGTTGTTTAGGGGTGGTTTGTGGTTTTTTTTTTTTGATAGGCCGCTCTCTCTGCTGGCATTATCATTTAACATGTCTCAACATCTTCTGTCAGGTGATAAACTTTGAATTACTCTTTGTTCTTTCTGTCTGTTGGTTCTACCAACTCACTGTTAAACACACAGAGAGCCATCCACTGGCCTTTCCAACAGACAGATCACATGGTAGTTGTCAGAGCCCACCACTGGAAGCAGCTATTATCTAGACAGTATTTTAATTTATTCTTGATTAAGTCATTTGGCTTAATGTGGTCTTACCCAGTAGAAGTTTCTTTTGTTTATGTTTTCCAGACTATTTTTGCCAGCAAGATGTGATCGCTTGTGTGCTACCTGCCCCCTTACTCTTATGAAATCACCCAGACTACTCAGACAAACTGGAAATTAAGGGATGAAGCTGTATTTAGAATAGAATAGAATAGAATCAATCAGGTTGGAAGAGACCTCCAAGATCATCCAGTCCAACCTAGCACCCAGCCCTATCCAGTCAACTAGACCATGGCACTAAGTGCCTCATCCAGGCGTTTCCTGAACACCTCCAGGGACGGTGACTCCACCACCTCCCTGGGCAGCCCATTCCAATGCCAATCACTCTCTCTGTGAAGAACTTCCTCCTAACATCCAGCCTATACTTCCCCCGGCACAACTTGAGGCTGTGTCCCCTTGTCCTGTTGCTGGTTGCCTGGGAGAAGAGACCAACCCCCACCTGGCTACAACCTCCCTTCAGGTAGTTGTAGACAGCAATGAGGTCTGCCCTGAGCCTCCTCTTCTCCAGGCTAAACAACCCCAGCTCCCTCAGCCTCTCCTCATAGGGTTTGTGTTCCAGGCCCCTCACCAGCCTTGTTGCCCTTCTCTGGACACGTTCCAGCACCTCAACATCTCTCTTGAGTTGAGGAGCCCAGAACTGGACACAGTACTCAAGGCGTGGCCTGACCAGTGTTGAGTACAGGGGCAGAATAACCTCCCTCCTCCTACTGGCCAGACTGTTCCTGATACAGGCCAGGATGCCATTGGCCCTCTTGGCTACCTGGGCACACTGCTGGCTCATTTACAGCTTAACACAATATATAAGCAGATATACACAAATATATACAGTTATATACAAAAATATACAAGTTAAAAAGTAATACAGAAACACAACAGCCCTCCCAGAAACCAGAGTCCCCCAGGAGGGGCTTCCAACCACCCTTCCACCTCCTTTCCACCCCTCTACCTTATCCCAGACTTTGCCTTATATTCAAGGAGAGTTTGGAAGATCAGCCAGGAGAGTTAGACAGCAGAAACATTAGTTAGACAGCAGGTTAGGGAGAAGAGTGCAGCCAGCCAGATACACACAGCAACTGTGATATCTATGTTTGTATTGGTTTTATACATCTCAGCAAGCCTATGAGTGAAGTAGACATCACCACTGTTTCCTTTTGACAGCCTACAATCTAATTCTTCTCACCAAAATATTTCAGCTGTCTTCAAACTAGTATCTGAAGGGAGCCTACAGGAAAGCTATTTACAAGGTCTAGCAATGTTAAGACGAGGGGGAATAGGTTTAAGCTGGAAGAGGGGAGATTCAGACTGGATATTAGGAGGATGTTCTTTACAGTGAGGGTGGTAAGGCACTGGAACGGGTTGCCCAGGGAGGTTGTGGATGCTTCCTCCCTGGAGGTGTTTAAAGCCAGGCTGGATGAGGCCTTGAGCAACCTGCTCTAGTGGGAGGTGTCCCTGCCTATGGCAGGGGGTTGGAGCTGGATGATCCTTGAGGTCCCTTCCAACCTAAACCATTCTATGATTCTATGAAACAAGCACACAAACACACCAGTAACTGCTGCTTCTGCTTTTGAAATTGTGTCAAAGAATGTGGAATGCCAATACTGAGAACTATAAACTATAAATCTATAGCTTGCTGAGAAATCTCTTCTAGAAGAAATACTGTTTTAAATGGTGATAACTTTCAGACCTATATAGAATCATAGAATCAACCAGCTTGGAAGAGACCTCCAAGGTCATCCAGTGCAACCTAGCACCCAGCCCTATCCAGTCATCTAGACCATGGCACTACATGCCAGGTTTTCCTGATGAGGTCCTTGTTCCCATTGTTGTTATTATTGAGGTATATTACTTTTGTATTTATACAACATTTTCTCTGTTAGGAATGGACTTCCACTGTGGAACAACTGGAAGCTGAAGCACTGAAGATCTTGCTTTCAGAGGACTACGCAGAAAAAGAACATCTAAAGCTTTCAAATCAGAAAATCTGCCTGTTGAGAGAAGAAGTGTGCCTCCATATGGAAGAAAGGAAAGCTCTGCTACAAGAGGCAAATGACTTCTTTCATACTGCTGGGAAGGTTGGTAAGAAGCCAAGTCTGTAATAACAGCCTGATAATACAACTGTGTGTGTGATCTTAAAGGCTGATATATGTGAGATTATGCAAACAGTTTGCTAAACAAGCTGGAATTGAAAATTCTAAATCTGATTACCCTTTGAGAAAAACCAAGGACAATATACAAATCCTATTGGATATGTCAAGTACTGCACAGTCTAGAAAAATACCTATATGGGCATGGAAATTTTAGTAGCATAACCACAGTCAGATGTCAGACTTTGTCAATTTCCAGCATGTCTTTCAGACAGAGAAGAAATGAGTTATTGGAACAATTTATATGTTTGGCTTACCATATAATAAGAGTAAGCTGTGTTGTTACCAAGCCAGCAGTGTGCCCAGGTGGCCAAGAGGGCCAATGGCATCCTGGCCTGCATCAAGAATGGTGTGGCCAGCAGGAGCAGGGAGGTCATTCTGCACCTGTACTCTGCACTGGTTAGACCACACCTTGAGTACTGTGTCCAGTTCTGGGCCTCCCAGTTTAGAAGGGACATTGAGATGCTTGAACGTGTCCAGAGAAGGGCAACGAGGCTGATGAGAGGCCTTGAGCACAAGCCCTACGAGAAGAGGCTGAGGGAGCTGGGGTTGTTTAGCCTGGAGAAGAGGAGGCTCTGGGGAGATCTTATTGCTGTCTACAGCTGCCTGAGGGGTGGTTGTAGCCAGGAGGAGGTTGCTCTCTTCTCTCAGGCAGCCAGCACCAGAACAAGAGGACACAGCCTCAAGCTACGCCAGGGGAAATTTAGGCTTGAGGTGAGGAGAAAGTTCTTCCCTGAGAGAGTCATTGGCTACTGGAATGGGCTGCCCAGGGAGGTGGTGGAGTCGCCACTCCTGGAGCTGTTCAAGGCAGGATTGGACGTGGCACTTGGTGCCATGGTCTAGCCTTGAGCTCTGTGGTAACGGCTTGGACTTGATGATCTATGAGGTCTCTTCCAACCTTGGTGATACTGTGATACTGTATATCAACACAATAATGCAAACTTCTTTTTCCAAAACCTTTTTGTTCAAAGGTTAGTTAAAAACATTTACATTTTAAAATGTCCAAAGACCACATGATCTTTTTGTATCTTTTTAAAGTGCATTGTTTATATATTGTTCATAGAAGTTTTGGAACAAATTGTTTCCAAGACTAGTTACAACAGTAATCTTCATATGTCTATTAAGTAGCTCTGCTAACTGTGCTGAAAAATAGAGTACAATAGAATAGAATCAGCCAGGTTGGAAAAGACCTCCAAGATCATCCAGTCCAACCTAGCACCCAGCCCTATCCAGTCAACCAGACCATGGCACTAAGTGCCTCATCCAGGCTTTTCTTGAACACCTCCAGGGACAGTAACTCCACCACCTCCCTGGGCAGCCCATTCCAATGCCAATCACTTCCTCCTAACATCCAGCCTATATCTCTCCTGGCACAACTTAAGACTGTGTCCCCTTGTCCCGTTGCTGGTTGCCTGGGAGAAGAGACCAACCCCCACCTGGCTACAGCCTCCCTGCAGGTAGTTGTAGACAGCAATGAGGTCTGCCCTGAGCCTCCTCTTCTGCAGGCTGCACACCCCCAGCTCCCTCAGCCTCTCCTCATAGGGTTTGTGTTCCAGGTCCTTCACCAGCCTTGTTGCCCTTCTCTGGACATGTTCCAGCACCTCAACGTGGCTCCTCAAGATTCTGCCCTTGCTAGTTTTCATCTTGAGCACCAGATGGGGCTGTATCACAACTCGCTTTAACCTCTACTATGTTCTTTGGTATTTTTTCTTTGGTATTCTTTTATTTATTTATTTTAAAACAATATGTAAACAATACTCATTGAAATTATTTACAGACCCCTGAAGTGAGAGATATCTTTTGCTCCACTAAGTCTGTAATTTTTTATTTTCACTTAGAATGGGGATCTGAGATGGGCTAATGATACTTTTTGAAAGACATTTGGATTAGTTATAAAGTGTTTTTTAATTAGCAGTGATGAAGCTGGTGAGAGGCCTGGAACACAGCCCGATGAGGAGAGGCTGAGGGAGTTGGGGTTGTTTAGCCTGGAGAAGAGGAGGCTCAGGGTGACCTTAGTGCCATGGTCTAGTTGAGTGGACAGGGCAGGATGCTAGGTTGGACTGGGTGATCTTGGAGGTCTTTTCCAACTCGGTTGATTCTATGATTTTCATTGAAATATCCAAAATGGCTTAGGAAAGAGAGATATTATTTTCATTCACAAGAATTAAGTTGATGTTACCTTCAGCACGCTGGTGTTTATCTTACTTACAGCTTATAAGGTTTTGCTAGCATAACTACTGATTTTTCCCTACTAATCTTCTATGCTGCAATGAAAAAAAAACCAACAACTCATCCCATCATTAATGTAAAGCATTAAGATAACTACTTCTAACTCTCTGGTGTCTTTAACTTCTGAATACATGAGTTTCAAAGCATTTTTATGTTATCAGCTGGTAGATTAAACAATAGGATTTTCAAAGTCTTATTCGTTTTATGCTCTGGTATCACAGTTGCATGTAGAGGTGAAGCTCTTCTTGTATTCTTTTGTCAGTATCATAATGTGCTTATGTTAGAAAAGAAACAACAATAAGCAGAGATATACACATTATGCTAAATCTTGAAAACTGTCTGAGATAGAAGCAGACTGTTTAAAGTTGATTTGGTTGAGCTCTTGAAAGTCTGAATTTAGGACCTCATAGTGTCAGCAGAATAGGAAGAGTGTAGAACTGCCAGCGACTGCAGCAGCTGCTATGGAAAAAAAGTCAATCCAGATAATATCTTACCATAATCAGATTTTCTGCTAGCAACTTAATTTGAACATCAGGAAACATATTTCTTTGCAGCCTCAATTGATTGAAGTTGTAACAGCACTGAGAAGGCAGGCAATAAAACACAATTTCTCTCCTTGAAAGTACAGACTTATGAACGTGCAAGGCATTCAGACTAGGAAGACACTCTGCAGATCACACCTGAGTTTCTTCAGTTGTGGTTATTTTTTCTCTCCATCCTGGTTCTGCTCTAAATGTTTTGTCCAGTTGCCATCCCAAACACGTTCCTCTTTGAAACGTGGTCCAGTAATGTCAGGACGAGGGGGAATGGGTTTAAGCTGGAGGAGGGGAGATTTAGACTGGATGTTAGGAGGAAGTTCTTTACAGTGAGGGTGGTAAAACACTGGAATGGGTTGCCCAGGGAGGTTGTGGATGCTTCCTCCCTGGAGGTGTTTAAGGCCGGGCTGGATGAGGCCTTGAGCAGCCTGCTCTAGTGGGAGGTGTCCCTGCCTATGACAGGGGGTTGGAGCTGGATGATCCTTGAGGTCCCTTCCAACCTAAACCATGCTATGATTCTATGATTAACAGTGGCAGTGATACATAATTTTCTTACTGCTTTTTTGCAATACTCAAACTACATGCTTACATTTGCTACTTACCTCATTAAATATGTCAACTAGCCATACACACAGTAAGTCTGGCCCAGTGGTTAACTCCTTCTCAAATGCTTCTTAGTATTTAATCATTCTTGAACACTTTACAATTTTCATATGACTCTTTAATGTTAAATATGGAAAATAAGGGAAAAGAGAGTAGAGGCATAATAAACCCAAAGCTGTATATGTGCAAAATCAAAGCCTACTTATTTAACAAAAACATATTTAGTTTACTTTTTGGCAACATGTTTGATATATTTAAAATGTTAAAAGGAAGAAGAATTTTGTTATGACTTCTTAGAAATGCACTTCAATAAAACCTTGAGTGCTGGTGTGCTGCTATTACTCTCGTTATCTTGGTTCTGCTTTAGTATATCTAACAGACATGAATATTCCTGAAAAAAATAGAAGGCTGAGGAAGCTGGGAGTGTTTAGCCTGCAGAAGAGGAGGCTCAGGGATGATCTCATTACTGTCTACTACCACCTGAAGGGAGGCTGTAGCCAGGTGGGGGTTGGTCTCTTCTTCTAGGAAACCAGCAACAGGACAAGGGGACACAGCCTCAAGTTGTGCCAGGGGAGGTATAGGCTGGATGTTAGGAGGAAGTTCTTCCCAGAGAGAGTGATTGGCATTGGAATGGGCTGCCCAGGGAGGTGGTGGAGTCACCGTCCCTGGAGGAGTTGAAGCAAAGCCTGGATGAGGCACTTAGTGCCATGGTCTAGTTGATTGGCTAGGGCTGGGTGCTAGGTTGGACTGGATGATCTTGGAGGTCTCGTCCAACCTGGCCGATTCTATAATAAAAGAGAAATCATGATTTTGTGTACCCCTGTTTGTGTTAACTTTATATTTGTGCATGTGTTCTTCTGGGCCATGCCAAGTCAACAAAAGAAATATCTCTGAAGATGATCAGAAGGATGGAGCACCCTTCCTATGGGACAGGCTGGGACATATGGGCCTGTTCAGCCTGGAGAAGAAAAGGCTCCAGGCAGGCCTTATAGCAGCCTTCCAGTATTTGAAGGGGACCAACAGGAAAGCCGAGAAGGAACATTTTATGAGGACTTGTAGTGAGGAGACAAGAGGGAAAGGACTGAAGCTTGATGAGGATGGATTTAGACTAGATATTAAGAAGAAATTCTTTACAGTGAGGGTGGTAAAACACTGGAACAGGTTGCCCAGGAAGGTCATGGATGACCCCAGGGCCAGGTTGGATGAGGCCTTGAACAACTTGGTCTAGTGGAAGGTACTCTTGCCCATGGCAGGGGCCTTGGAAATAGATGATCTTTAAGGTCCCTTCCAGCCCAACCAGTGTATGAATCTGTGCTAGTTTCTGGGAGGTGTGCTGTGTCTCTGTATTACCCTTAACTTGCATATTTCTGCATATTGTGACATATTGTAAATACCTACTTGTATATTGTGCTAAGCTGTAAATATAAAGCTTCATTCCTTAACTTCCAGCTTGGTCCAGTCTAGTCTGGGTGATTTCATGAGAGTAGGAGAGCAGATAACTCCCAAATCTTCACAGAATCTATGAATGTCAAGATCTAAACTAAGTAATATTTTTCATTCCTGCAAAAAAAGTCAAATATTAAATGTCAATTAATTACACACTTACATGAAAGAATATGCATGCACATTTTAAACAGAGATATTCACAACCTGTTTATTTATTTGCAGGTACTTGATGGTCTTGAAGATATTGAGAATTACATTGAAATCTTCAGTTCAGAAGGCTTACATTTGCCTGTCTTGACAATGAAGTATGAGGAAATACAGGAAACAATCCGAGTTTGCACAAGGAGCGCCTTGCAGAAGGGACAAACTTTAGTTAATAAATCAGATTCTCACAGGTATTTCATCCCTTTTTGCGTATTTTCTGCATTTCTCCATGTCTCTCTGTTGCCTTATAACTGGACTAGTTAGAATCAACCTACATTTAGAGACTGTGTAGTTAACTAAGATGTGTATTTAAAGGACATGAAACTCAAGGCTTCTACTGTGCTTATCTGCTGGTATTTATACAAGCCAGCTCACTTTGGAAGAGGAATAGATTACAGAAAAGGTGACGGAAGGCAGGTCTACCTCTCAAGCCTAGAGCATTTCAGAATTAAAATATTGGTAAATCGGATTTTTGAACTGTCATATTTTAAAAATTAAGATCAGCTAGCAAAAAAAAAACAGGGGGAGAAAAAAAATTACATATTACTTCTACAAAAACTACACTGTCAGGAAGTTTTGTCCTTTTAAGAGAACTAGTGTTTGCCAGCTGATTAGTTTGTCTGTAAGTCTAAGAACTTGGGTGTAGAGAAGGGCAAGGAGGCTGGTGAGAGGTCTGGAAAACACAACCTATGAGGAACGTCTGAGGGAACTGTGGTTGTTTAGTCTGGAGAAGAGGAGGCTGAGAGGAGACCTTATTGCCCTCTACAACTGCCTGAAAGGAAGTTGTAGTGAGGCTGGAGATGGTCTCTCCTCCTGAATTACTAATGATTGAACAAGAGGAAATGGCCTCAAGTTGCATCAGGGGAGGTTTAGGTTGGATGTTAAGAGGAAGTTCTTTACTCAGCGGGTGATCAGGCACTGGAACAGGTTGCCTAGGGAGGTGGTGGGGCCACCATCCCTGGTGGTGTTTAAAAGGAGAGTGGATGTGGTGCTTGAGGCTATGGTCCAGTGATTAAGGATGCTGGGATGAAGGTTGGACTGGATTATCCTGGTGGTTCATAGCGATTCATAGTGATTAGATGTTGTGCTGAGGGATTTGGTTTAGTTAAGGACTTGTCAGTGTGAAACTAATGTTTGGACTCAATGACCTTGAAGGTTTTTTCCAATCTAAGAAATTCTGTGTTAGCTCATGGTAACCAATGATACTTCCAAAGATTTTAGTGAGATCTAAATTATCATTTTCAAAAGCTATAAATTTTGTTCTCTTACTGCTCTCTTTAGAGTGGTGCTAGTAGAAGTAGTTTTTAAATATACCTCATTTGAAAGAGTACTGAAACAGAGGAATGATATTTATAGAATTTAAGGATAAGACTAACAGGATGTTAATTCTTGAAAAAGTAATTCACAAAATTTGAAACCACCTACTCCCTCAAAAAGACTTCAATTTTGGTTTCTCTTCGTGACCAGTTCTTGGATCTGATTAAGAAAGAACAGTCTATTAATACCATAATTCATGTTAGTAGCGTAGATAAAGGGTTTTTTGCAGTTGCAGAACTTAACTCTGAGTCAGATCTGAAGTGAGGGGGAAAGTGCCTTGCATTTTAGAGGTCAAAGGAAGAACCTTTGAATAATTACCTGCATTAATGTAAGTTTCTGATGAAACTGAAGTTATGAAAATATACTACAAATATTCTTAATGATGAACAAATTTCAGTAGTGAGTCGATTGATACGGGAGTTTATTTTGTTTAATATCAAAACCTGGACCTTAATTGTATGTGGTAACTTCTATGCAATTTGAAGAGGACTGCCTCAAGTATTTAGATTGTGAATTGCTTCTCTTACACTAAATGTTTAAAGCTATGAAAAAATTATTGTTTTGTAAAGTATTGACTCTTCTTTTAAAGAAGCAGCTTCAAGGAAATGTTGACTTAGAATGGATATGGCTTTCTCTTTCCAGTTACTGTAAAAACACAGAAATATTTCAAAGTCTTCATAAAAAAATTTTTTTTTACTATTTTCACTCATTTCAGACTGTTGCATTTGTAGCTTTAGTCTTTAAATAGATAAAATAACAATTATTTGTGAAATGAGGCATTTCTCTGTGGTTCAGATTATCTGGCATGTATGTCTAAGTTATGTGTTGGTGAAGAATTACTTATCTTGGAAATGTCTTCTCTGTGTCCTACTCATTATCCATTTTCTTTGGATTCATTTTAATATTTCTCATTTTTTTCACTTTGTCACACTTTGTGCTAGTTTGAAGCTAACTAGAATATTTTGGTGAGAAGAATTATAGGCTGTGAAAAGGACACAATGGTGATGTGTGCTTCACTCATAGGCTTGCTGAGATGTATAAAAACAAGAACAAAAACATAGACAGCAGAGTTGCTCTCTGGCTCTGACTGCCTCCCTTCTCTCTCTAATCTGCTGTCTAACTAATCTCTCTGCTTCCTAACCCCCCTGGCCAATTCTCCAAACTCACCTTTAATATAAGGCAAAGTGTGGCACAAGGTAGAGGGGTGGAAAGGAGGTGGAAGGGTGGTTGGAAGCCCCTCCTGGGGGACTCTTGTTTCTGGGAGGGGTATTATGTTTCTGTATTACTTTTTTAGATTTGTATATTTCTGTCTATAGCTGTACAGACTGTAAATACCTGCTTGTATATAGTGCTAAGCTGTAAATACAAAGCTTCATTCTCAATTTTCCAGCTCGACTGAGTCTAGTCTGGGTGATTTTCTTAAGTGTGGGGGGGCCCATAACACTCAAACCATCACACAGTTTAAAATTAATATTTTTTTTGTCATACAAAATTACAGAAAAAGGTAGTAGTATTATTAAAAAATAATTATCATTCTGCTTGTTGAGTTAAAATGAGAAATAACAGTTTTATTTTCCCATCTTAGCACGTGGGTGGCAGGAATTCAGAAAATGATGGAATATGTTAAAAGAAGAGTAGCTCAACTACCCACGCAGTCACCAGATTTTAAAGAACTTACCTTGAAGAAACAACGATGGACTGCCTCACTTGAAGATCATCTAAATAAGGTACGTCATGACACATCTTCTACTTAATGCATTAATTCACAGTTCATTGCAGTATCACAGTATTACCAAGGTTGGAAGAGACCTCATAGATCATCAAGTCCAACCTGTTACTACAGTGCTCNAGAGTACAGGTGCAGAATGACCTCCCTGCTCCTGCTGGCCACACCATTCCTGATGCAGGCCAGGATGCCATTGGCTCTCTTGGCCACCTGGGCACACTGCTGGCTCATGTTCAGGCGGGTATCGATCAGCACCCCCAGATCCATTTCTGTCTGGCTGCTCTCCAGCCACTCCGACCCCAGCCTGTATCTCTGCATGGGGTTGTTGTGGCCAAGCTATGTGAGATTTAAGTTGACTTAACTGCAAAAATATTGTTTTTCTAGGGAGCACACAATTGTAGTTAGAATGCTGAGTGCTGTTATCAGTACAATTAATCTAAATCTGTTCTGAAAATTCAGTTGTTTCATGAGAGCATTTTGCCAGGAAAATGATCAGCTATTATAATTTCTAATTTTGGAGAAGAATTGAGCAATCAAGACTGTGACCTGCATGCAGGTTTCCTATACTGTTTCTGTCTTTTATATTTGGCTGAAGATAAAAATAGGAGTGTGGCAAAACTGAGCATTAATAAGCATGGCAGCTGTGAACCACAGCAAATTTTCAGTGAGGCTGAAGAGATCGTGCTTATGATAAAAATTCCCTTTATTCATTAGGGTATTGATACATTAATGACATCACAACCTTCATAAAGCAGCTGAATGCTCTGTAGTAATGGCTTGTCAGGGAATAAACACGTGACTCCTAAATGAGGTTCTACGTGTAAATTTAAATCTAGAAGTATAATCTTTTACCAAGTTTAATATTAAGGAAATCTCTATGCATAGACCAGAAAATCAGCTGAAAATATTCCTGAGTTTAACTAGAAGAAAAAAAAGAAAAAAAAAAAAAAAAAGAAAATATTTAGTTTCAGCTGCTGCTGGTTGTGTAGAAATTTTGTCATCAGGATATAGAATCATAGAATGGTTTAGGTTGGAAGGGACCTCAAGGATCATCCAGCTCCAACCCCCTGCCATAGGCAGGGACACCTCCCACTAGAGCAGGTTGCTCAAGGCCTCATCCAGCCTGGCCTTAAACACCTCCAGGGAGGAAGCATCCACAACCTCCCTGGGCAACCTGTGCCAGTGTCTCACCACCCTCACTGTAAAGAACTTCCTCCTAACATCCAGTCTAAATCTCCCCTCTTCCAGTTCAAACCCATTCCCCCTCGTCCTGACATTACCAGACCTTGTCAATAGTCCCTCCCCAGCCTTCCTGTAGGCTCCCTTCAGATACTGGAAAGCCACTCTAAGGTCTCCTCGAAGCCTTCTCTTCTCCAGGCTGCAGAGCCCCAACTCTCTCAGCCTGTCCTCATAGCAGAGCTGCTGCAGCCCTCTGAGCATCTTCGTGGCTCTCCTCTGGACTGGCTCCAGCAGTTCCATGTCCTTCTTGTGCTGGGGGCTCCAGAACTGCACACAGTACTCCAGGTGGGGTCTGAGGAGAGCAGAGTAAAGGGGGAGAATCCCCTCCCTTGCCCTGCTGGCCACACTTCTCTTGCTGCAGCCCAGCACACGGTTGGCTGTCTGATATTGTGACTTTTAGGATGAAATTTCTTTTTTTGAAGATAATTTTGGCTCAACTTTGACACATGATTTCCTTCTGCAATTTGTTCCAATCACATTGTTCCAGTCTTTCATTGGAGAGCAGTTTTAAGATTTAAGTATGTTATCTTTCATTGCAGTAAACAGTGCTTATTGTTGTATTCCTACCAAGCAAAAGACTTTTCATTCCAACACTTGGCTAATGCAATCTATCCTCGAGAATCTGGTGCTAGATTACACTGCCTCTGAGCTTCATTTAATAAGGTTTCAACCCCAACCAGTAGAGACTTAAAATATATGGCACATGTGAATTCATGTGTCTAATAATAACTATATATGCTATATCTGGTATCTTCTGCCCTTGCCTTTCATAATGTGCCTCGTTATCATCACAAATGGAAACAAAACCAAACAAATGAAGGAAAAACCCAAACCACACAAAGGAAAACCCCCCAAAAATCACGCCCCCCAACCAAAAGCAAATCCAAAGGAAAGCATCAACAACAAAGTGAGAGTAAACAGAAAAGTTTTTTTCTTGAATTCTGACTTAGAGTTTTCTTAGACACCTTGTCTGTCAATTTTTTCTTGAGAGAAATAGTGTATTTCTCTTTATGTTTTCATTCCTGAATTTTGTAGTCTAAACACCAACAGACAAATGTTACTTCACTTTTTTTTTTTCTATGTAAAATGATGTTTTATACTGTTTCAATGTGGACTACTTGTATAAACTAACTGTGTAAACAATGCTTTCAATTAAAGGTATCACAGATGATTAAAAACATCACCCCGATGCTTGCAGTTGGCATGGAGATTGGTTCATATTTGTCTGAGTCAGAAAGAGTTTTGAACAAGCACCTTGAAATGGCAAAAGAAACAAAGGTAAACCAAACAAAACCCCACCAAAAACCCTCAAAACAAAACCAGGTTTTAATAATCTTAAGTACCTTTTAGAAACAAATGCCTGATGTATGTAATTCTAAATAAAGCGAGAGACTGAGAGTTCCATTTGCATTCTTCAAAAGAAAATATGTTTGTAGTACACTTTAAAAACTTAGCTAATTAGCACAACCACAGATAGCAATACCAGTCAGCTCTCCTGATATCATTGGTGATATCATTGGTTAATACCAGTCAGCTCTCCTGATATCATTGGTGATATCATTGGTTAATACCAGTCAGCTCTCCTGATATCATTGGTTTTGTCAATCTCATTGCGCTATTTGTTGCTACCTCAAGATTTCAGTATAAACCCTTTATAGGAAGGCTCTTCAAATACGGGTTGCTACTCCCAAGCTACCAAGTCAGTGCCTTAGTCAGAGCCATGGAAAACTTCTCTTGTGGTTTATCATGCTGAATAAAAGTGATGAATCAGGGAAAAATAAGAAAAAAGAAAGAGGAGTAGTTTCCAGGTCGAGAAAGCTTGAAGGGAGCTGTAAAGTTGCCATCAGATATGCATTAGTTATGTAGGGAATGCAGCCATGGTATTGAAAGCACTGCAGCACTTTGGTCTGTAGCACAGATGAGGTTATTTTTAAACCACACACAGGGCCTTTCCAACTCCTGTGGAAGTCCTGGAGTATCTGAAAGTGGCTTAAAAAACAGTTGAGTCCTTACCACTGTCTTGATGACAGTGTTTATTTCATGACTAAGCTGAAGAAAAAGGAGATCAGGAGAAATTGAATTCCTTTTGAACAAATTCTGAAAAGCACACAGAAAGAGCAAAGCTCAAGAGCAAAGGCCTCTTTTTTATTCCACAAGACTGTATAATAATTTTTAGTTTCTTTTCTGCCAAATGTTTGCATGCCAGTGTGTTACCTTTATTTGTTGTAGTGTACAGTCTGCCCTGACAATAGCAGCTTTTTATTTGTGTGCTATAAAAGTTTATTCATTTGGGTGAATACCAGGGGTAGGTACACTGTTACTGTAGATCAAGTAGATGAATGCATAGACATAGATATATGAAGCTGTGAGTTAAGACAGAGAATCTGAAAACAAGAATGCCAGCTTAATCCTGGAAAATGTTGGTAACTTGGCTCTTGCTCACGCCATGTCCTGTGACTTCATTCTAGGGCTGAGCAGTTGATGCAGTTACAGATACAAACCACTGCTTGATCTCCATCTATTTCTGCAGATTTGCTGCAAGCAAGGCCAGTAATTTGGGTTGGAATGCAGTGCAGTCAAGCTTGATGGGCAACAGTTAGTCTGGAGCTAGGAAACAATTATCGATTCAAGAAGGAAGGCATGGGTGGAACCAAGATTCACAAGTGCTATGAGGATAAATGAATAATTTAAATAATAAATCAATCCAATTAAAGCAGCAGGCTTGTGAGCCTCATTCTAAAGTGGACACTGAATTCTTCTATGGGATTTGAGTATCAGACAAGCAGTTAAGAGGGATTGAGACGCAAGAACATCAGTTCATAAAACTGGGCTATACTGTTTATTAAAGGAATTGTATTGGTTCTGGCTGTCAGTGTTCCCATATGGAATGCTTCTGTTTCCATTCTTACACTGTAAGTGATTTACCTAACCTGAATACTAAGATTCCTACCCTTTTCTTTTTTTTAACCCCCAGTGAAAATAGATATCTTAATATCTACATCCATAGATTTTAGGGAAGAAATGGTTGTTTTCACCATAAAATGTCTTCTTTAAGTCATTGAATTATGCATAAGAAAGCAATACCATTGAAAGTTAGCAATGTGAGATCAAATCCTTTGAAGTCATTATATGTATCCTTCTGTGCTTCTACCCTCAAAGGAAATTTCACGTGAACTGGAAGCAGCTGAAAGAATCATCAGAGATATTGAAGAGTTTGAACCCGAGCAGGTGGCACCTTTTACTAGCCAAATTGATGTTCTGAATGTAGAACTGAAGAAAATGGAAAAAAAAATTTGTTCAAAACTAGAAATTCTCAAAACCTTTGTGGCCTTTTTAAAGTCAGCTATGGAGGTAACTGTTTCAACTTACTCATACTCTGAGTAGACCGTGAAAAACTTACAAGTGAAAAATGTGCATTTAGATAACTAAGACAAATCTTGTAGGTGCAGTACCATGGAAGCACTGCAACCTTTTGTTAGCTCCTTTCTACTTGAAAGGATTTTGTTCCAACAGGGTGTTACAAAGGGGAAATGAACTAATGCGAGATGGTATTTTTTCCAGAATCAATGTTGTTTATTAATTTTGATATTCAGAACTCTTGCCACCCCCAACCACTAATTTTAATAATAATCAGTTCTTCACACGATCATGGGAAGATTTTACAGATAAATAGATCTAGGAATAACCAGCAAAATATATAAACTTTAATTGAACTGGAAGAGAATCTTCTTGCGGTCAAAATATCGCTTGCCCACTAGATGGACTCAAGGAGCTCTTTCCTGCTTGTGGCCGAAGGCAATGGAGAATTGCAAAGAAGCTTTAAGTATTTACTCACAAAATTATTATTACCCAAATCGTAGGGCTAGCCACAGTCCCAGACAGTGCCCAAACGCTTTCATGCAACTTTATCTTGTCAGCCACTGAGACTTGATTCTTCCCAGACTTCTGGGGAAAAGAGGCAGACAATTTCTGACCTCGTCTCCTGGCTCCTCTGGATGATCTGTGCATCTCCAGGACTTCTCATCTTGGCAGGAGACTTTCAAGTGTAGGCAGGATGTCCTGCGACATGGAGTCTCAGCATGATGTCACGTTGGCTATGTAGGCTGATCGTGTGGATGCATTTAGAGCCTGTTCCTGGTAAACTCAAGACAGTGGAGTTTGCAGGCAAACAATAAGGCAGTAAGCAATAACAGCAGGCAAAAGCAGGCACAAATAGAACAGCAAAGCACACTGCATTTACCTGCATATTTCTTTTATCAATGCGGGCCAATATTAATTGCCCTTTGGACACAGAATAGCCAATCAGAATGGCAGCTAGCCAAGACTTGACCATATCGGTCAAAACCATAGGCTTGTTTTATGCAAATTTGGCAAAAGCATAGGCCTTGCACAAGGCAGGCACAAGCTAAGCATGTGTACCTTGTTTACTACAGGAGAAAAACATGCCTGGGCAAGTACATGTATAAGCCTATTTCTGGCTCATCAGGCCTACCACAACACAGGGCAAGCAGCTCTGGTCATTAAAGTTGCATGAACATAATTAGTCTATATAGACATTTTCTGCTGACTTAAATCAATATTGTAAGAAGTATTACAATTTAATTTTTACTTTTTCTCCTGTGCACATGTGCACTTGTATACATGGTGAAAATAGTTGTGTATGAACTCTGTCTCATTGTATTGATTTTCCTTTGGATAATTAAAGAATCCAAAATTCACAGAAGATGCTGATATAGATATTTATCATCATATAAGATGTTGGTACAGATATTCATCATTGTTTTACGTTACTTTTGTTGAAGTGCTAACTCATCTGATGGAGTTTAAAGATTGAGCACAAACCTGAAATCGTTATCAGTTCAATATCAACATAATTTTGCTGTGCTAATGATACCAAGGACAGTTCATTTTTGGTTTGATGAAATGCTTGTTCTAAGATTCTACAACACTGGGGTGCTCTTTATATTCAGAAAGAATATATATATAGATAGATAGATATAGATACAGATATATATATATAAAAAGACCAGAATAGAAGCTATCAGATAAAATTTGTCATAGGATTGATTTATTTGGATAGAAACTGCCAAAAATTTGGCTTACATCTACATCTGTTTATTGCTAACTTTAATTAACATCAAACAGACCTGTGAAAACCTTTACACTGAAACACCAGCATATAATACCCATGTAATGATACGTAACTGAAATGTAATGAAACTCCTTGCCCCTATTTGCTTGCTACTGGCTGATTTACAGGTTATTCACAACTTTTTTGTTACTCATTATTTTTATGGATTTTAGGAAGAATGATAGATTTTAAAGCCTGGATAGGATTCAGAGGCTGCTATTCAATTTGATCATTTCTGTTTACCTTCTGATTATAAGGGAGGATTATGAGGGATGGCAAAGGGCTCAGGTCCAGCC
>WAAF01001798.1:0-31002 GCA_013400475.1 Tricholaema leucomelas | reverse complement strand
GGTCTCTTCCAACCCTGACGATGCTATGATACTATGATAATAGGTAAGGGCCACAGGCCTGGCCCCCCAGATATGGGGAGAGCATGGGCCTTATACCTGGTAAGCCATAAGGTAGGTGTGTGGGCTTACACAACCGTGTTACACAACCTGGGCCCTGGGCAGGCCAGACTTTATGGCGCCAGGTCTATTGTGCCCCTTTTGATAGGTGAACAGGTATAAGCCTATTTTCGGCCTATGGGCCCTCCACCACAGCTTGACCCCTGCTTATGATTTCCTCACTTGCATATAATATCCTTCTATCAGTGTTTGAGTTAGGCTGGTAAAAGGAGATAACAATAATTTGATGACATTTCTTTCTCATCACTAGCTGTCACAATAGTACAATATGAATCAACTCCATTTCCATCTTACTGCAAATATTTGATGCTCACACTGCCATTGTTTGATTCTGCTGTGCTGGAGAACCCCTCTGAAAAAACACTTTCCCAAGGTTCTCTATTCTGAGGGATGTTAAAAGTTCTTTTACCTTCAGCACTTCACAGACACTCAAAGGCTAGTTAAAACTTCAGGCTGTAGAGGTAAAGGCTGTGTAGGCCTATAGCAAAGACACTTATGTTGACAGTGATCCAGATGCTGACTAGATAGGTTGTTTCCTTGTATTTATAGCAGTGTGGAAATGACAGCACTAATTAGACTGGATGTAATGGAAACAACACTAAGAAATACTAACTTAGGTGATGTTACTTTCAGTTATTTTGAAAGCTTTTTTTATCTTTCCCTTTTTTTTCACTCTAATGTCATGGAGCCAGCTGCAGGTGCACAGGAAACATCTGGGTAGGAAATAGTGGATAGAGGTGATGTTTGTTTTGTTTTAATACTCTTGTTGTACTAGACAAAACATAAATATGAATTTGTCATCTTCTGGTGTAGCTCTCAACTTTTCATACACTGTATTATGACAATAAAGGAGTTGTCAACATTTGGGAGCATTGTCTAGTCTGATTCAGAGTTGGTGTTGGGACACTTTCTCTTGCTATCATTTGTCAGTTTATTTTTTTAAATGGAATGTTTGGATGCTGCAATTATTTCAGAGGATGATTCCAAAGAGTTACTTGACCTAATAATTTGTTTATATTTAACCCCAGAAACACGACTGTGCAAAACTGATACTAGATTTATAGTTACTTCATAACATAAATTACAATGTTTTGGAAGATGATATGAATGATAGGTTGGACTGGATAATCTTGGAGGTCTCTGGTAGATTCTATTCTAAGATGGTGCCCTTACTGCTTCTATTAAAATACATTAATGTGTTTTGCATCATCTTCATTAACCCTCTTTATATGTCTTTGCTCAGGTATTCCTGAGTTTTGTGTGTTTGTAGCCAGGCTTCAGTTCTGTTATCAGTATAGATTAGGGAGTCATCTGTTGGAAGACAGCAAAGGGGAAAAGGATTTGAGGGTGCTAGTTGATGGCAAGTTGACCATGAGCCAGCAACGTGCTCTCGTGGCCAGGAGGGGCAATGCCATTCTGGGATGTATTAGAAGGGGTGTGGCTAGTAGGTCGAGAGAGGTTCTCCTGCCCCTCTGCTCTGCCTTGGTGAGGCCACATCTGGAGTACTGTGTTCACTTTTGGGCCCCCCAGTTCAAGAGGGACATAGAATTGCTAGAGAGTGTCCAGAGCAGAGCCACAAAGATGATTAAGGGAATGGAACATCTCTCTTATGAGGAGAGACTGAGGGAGCTGAGGCTCTTTAGCTTGGAGGAGACTGAAAGGTGACCTCATTAATGCTTATAAATATGTAAAGGGTGAGTGCCAGGAGCATGGTGCCAGGCTCTTCTCAGTGATGCCCCATGATAGAAGGAGGGGCAGTGGGTGGGAGCTGAGGCATAGGAAGTTTCATTTAAACATGAGGAGGATTATTTTCACTATGAGGGTGACAGAACACAGGAGCAGGCTGCCCAGGGTCGTTGTGGAGTCTCCCTCTCCGGAGATACTCAAAACCTGCCTGGATGTGTTCCTATGTGATCTGGTACAGGGGATCCTGCTATGGCAGGGAGGGTTGGACTGGATGATCTTTCGAGGTCCCTTCCAGCTGCTGACATTCTATGATTCTATGATGATCAGTTTCTAAACGTGTATGTAGAAACTTGGATGGTGCACTCTGTGTATGACTCAACATTTCTAGTGATAACATTTTCCGTATCTTAAAGTGCCTCTTTGACAAAGCTGCTGAAGGCTGCAGATTTTGGGTAGGAGGTCAAGTGCTTATTGCAAGGAAAGTAGAGATTTCAGAATGGTAATTACCTCCTGCATTTCCTCTGTTGGTGCAGGATTATCCCATTTTACAGTTCTGTGCATTCTAGGATTAGAGGATTGGTTGTTGTGCCTTCTACTTTCCTTTTGAGTCGCTGCAGAACGAGGACTTTTGTAGATTGCTAATAATTAAGTTTCCCAGTTAAACAATGTTATTGGCAGGATATATTATTTAAAATAAAAACAAAACCACTTTAGAGGTCTTGAACTGTGCAAGAATGTCTTCTGATAGCGGTCTAGGAGAAAAGTAGAATTTCTGCCTCAGGTTTTATATTTCCAGATGATTTCTGTAAGCCAACAAAGGTGTTTCCCTTCTCCAGTTCCTTATGTTGTGACATACTGTACAAAGTATTAGCAGTCAAACTTTGCCAGAATATTTCTATATAAACTATGATTTTTGAGAACTGTTTTAATTCATCTATGTACTGCCTTTCAGTGTAAAAGGTATTTTGAAATCATTTAAGAAGGAAATCAGTTGGAGGTGGATACAAAAATCTTTTTCAGATGTTCTTTGGTGAATTCTCTTTCTGTGCTCTGGTTCAGATGTTTTCTAGTGATATTTTGCAGCTGCTCTGTACTTAATTAGGATGTTACTGGCTGAAGTGCTTTCCTGTGTAGCAATGATAAACTTGTGTGCATAATTAAGTTTTGTGAACCATAGAAATTTTAGATTTGAAAACATGTAGTGCTATGTCTGGTATCCAATTCATACTTTGTGATTTCAGATTAATGTAACAGGGCTTTTTTACCTCTTTGCAGTCAGGATAATTTAAGCTAGAAAAACTGACTTCAGTAGTTTCATTTTGGTGGAGTATGGTGACACAGAGAATGGCACAAACTTTTGCTTACCTGGTGCTAGTGTTTTTATTGGTTACTTTTCAAAGCTTTATGCTAAGCAACTGAGCTCTACACAAAGTTATTTCAAGCATCAGAGATGCTTTCTGATGCTTCCTCTGATCTGGTACAGGTGATCCTGCTCTGGCAGGGGAGTTGGACTAGATCATAGAATCAGCCAGGCTGGAAGAGACCTCCAAGATCATCCAGGCCAACCTAGCACACAGCCCTAGCCAGTCATCTAGACCATAGTACTAAATGCCTCATACAGGCTTTTCTTGAACACTTCCAGGGATGGTGACTCCACCACCTCCCTGGGCAGCCCATTCCAATGCCAATCACTCTCTCTGGCAACAACTTCCTCCTAACATCCAGCCTATACTTCCCCTGGCACAACTTGAGATGATGTCCCCTTGTTCTATTGCTGGTTGTCTGGGAGAAGAGACCAACCCCACTTGGCTACAACCTCCCTTCAGGTAGTTGTAGACAGCAGTGAGGTCCCCCCTGATCTTGCGAGGTCCCTTTCAGCCCCTGACATTCTGTGATTCATTAAAACCAGTATCTAGTAGAAACAGGTGTGTGAAAACATCTCAGGACTGTTAAGGTACAAGGGAAAAGGTTTTGGTCTGTGCCATTTTAACTTCTTTTCCAGTGATACTGGCAGGCAATGTAATTGCATGCTTGGATTTTTTGCCAAGGATTAGGAACTGTGATTTCATAGAATCATAGAATAGAATCATAGAATCAACCAGGTTGGAAGAGACCTCCAAGATCATCCAGTCCAACCTAGCACCCAGCCCTATCCAGTCAACTTAGACCATGGCACTAAATTCTGTTATTCTGGAAAATAAATCATGGATTGATTCTATTTCTCTCAATGATTTTGCTGCAGAATGTTTATTGCTTGCATGTATTAATCATTGTGAGTAGCCAGATGAAAAATGTTTCTACATTTTTAGTTGGTTTGGTTTCTTTTTAACTTTAGTGGATGCAGAGAGCTTTCAGTTTCTTTTGCTTTTTAATCCTTTGTCCTTTTTTTTTTTTAAAGCTTATGGGTGGTATAATTTGAGTGTGAGCTAACTTAATGTCAGATTGTTAACACTGTCTCTAACAAAACATCTTTTCTGGTTTGAATTATAGTTTGATATACAAAAACTGCGAATCTACTGTGACCCAGAGCAAAATAATCGAGAGACAGTCTGTGAGATCCCAGGATTTGTGAGTATGATAGATGAACTTCTGAGAACTACTTGACATTTTTTTACAAATCACTGTGTAAGAAGCTGACTCAATGGATTCTTAAAATAACTAATACTTATTTCACATTGATTCAGCTGGCAATACCAGGTGCTTGTTACCTGTACAGTATCAAGTGACACAGAATTATCTCTTTCCAGCCTTATTTTTGCACNGGTTTCTGGGAGGGCTGTTGTGTTTCTGTATCACATTTTACCTTGTCTATTTCTGTCTATAACTGTCTATACTGTAAATATCTGCTTGTACATTGTGCCAGCTGTAAATATAAGCTTCATTCAAATTTCCAGAGTTGGCTGAGCCTAGTCTGGGTGATTTCTAAAGAGTGGGGGGGCAGGGAACACCCAAACCACCACACACCTGTACAGATGACTCTCAGAATTCTACTAATTAGGATTTTAAACATTAAGAATTAATATAAAACTATTACATTACTGAAGTCTAAACTACTTTAAATATTACTTTTTAACTGATGTGATATACTTCTGTCTACTTGTCAGATGATTTATCTCTGAAATTTTCACGTGTACCACTTTTCCCTATCACAAGTTTCTATGCTGATGTCTGTGTTAAAGATCTCATTAACTGAAATTTTGCCAAGATTTAATGAAAAAAAAAAAAGTTCAGGAGTATATGATTCATGCACATAATTAGGAAGCTTATGGGGGATTCTTTGACCTTCTCTTTGCCCTGCTGCTTACAGTTAATTATGCAGTGAAATGTAAACCACGTGCAAGCAGGTTTAGCAACCATTCATGACATAGCCAGATTTTCAAAACCATTCATCTCCCATCTTGAAATATGAACAAGAAGTTTTATATGTAAAGTTTCCTTTAAAATGTCCTTATTTGTTTAGTATCTAAAACACAGCTAAAGATAATCTATAACAAACAATACAAAGCTGTATGCATTCATCGTAGGATCATAGGGTGTTAGGGGTTGGAAAGGACCCAAAGAGATCATTGAGTCCAACCCCCCTGCCAGAGCAGGAAAATACTGTCACAGATCACAGAGGAACACATCCAGACAGGCCTTGAAAGGCTCCAGAGAAGGAGACTCCACAACCTCTCTGGGAAGCCTGTTCCAGTGCTCTGTGACCCTTACAGTAAAGAAGTTCCCCCTTGTGTTGAGGCAGAACCTCTTTTGCTGCAACTTACACTCATTGCTCCTTGTCCTATCCCAGAGAGCAAGAGAGCAGAGCCTGTCCCCCTGTCCTGGCCAGCTTTCAGATACTTATAAACATTTATCAAATCCCCTCTAACTCTTATTTTCTCCAGGCTAAAAAGCCCCAGGTCCCTCAGCCGCTCCTCATAAGCCATGTCCTCCTGTCCCCTCATCATCCTTGTAGCCCTCTGCTGGACCCTCTTCAGCAGATCCCTGTCCCTCTTCAACTGGGGAGCCCAAAACTGAACAAAGTATTCAAGAAGAGGTCTCAGCAAGGCAGAGTATAGGGGGAGTAGAACATTCTTCGTGTTGTGCTTTGGTTTAGTATTAGGATAATTTTGACAGAGTTTGTGAATCTCCAACATCCAGATATTTTATTTTTTGGTCAGACTTTCACATATTCCCACTTGGTCTATTTATTTGTGCCCAGTGTGTCTATTGCTTTCAGCACCCTTATTAGAGCATTTTCAAAACTCACAGCTTTCATTTAAACAATCAGTAGGTGGCTGGATTATTAGCTGTTCTGAAATCCAACTGTGTATGGCAGGAACTAATGGTTTCAGAAACACTTTTGTAAAGTTACCTTTAAATCCCGAAGTAAATTTAGTGTTTGGCTGTGCACCACATATATTTTCGCTATTTGGGAAATATAAATAAGATATGAAAATTGAGCAAATTAATAAGAAATTTGCATAATGAAAGCAAACACAAAGTCCCTTACACATTGCATTCTCTGATTTGGCAAGAGGTCCAAGCAAAGAGATTTCTTTTTGCCAGTTTTCCTGGAATGGCTTAGGTCAGATGGGACCTTAGAGATCATCTACTCCGATCTCCCCTCTATGAGCAGGAATGCCTCTTAACTAGACTTGGCTGCTCAAGACCTCAAGGCCTTGTTTTACTTGCAGTTGTTGCAAACTAAAATTGGCCTCTACCCATGAAATTCTGGACTCCTTCATAAAATAAAAAGTCTGGATTAGCTCCGGGAAGGAACGTGTGGTTTGGATTGTGTCAGAGCTCCTGAACTAAGCAGGGGGCATATCTACTAATTTTAGTCTGGATTCATTCCCTTCCTAGATGCATAGTAATTTTAAGCTCCCTCAATTATCTGTGGAGAAAGATAACTAAGATGAAAATTGAATACAGAGGAAGCTTTCTCTTTCCTTAGTGTATTGAGCCTGTGGTGACTGCATGTGATGGTTTGGGTGTTACCTGCCCCCTCTCTTCCCCAACTTTGGAAATCACCCAGACTAGACTCAGCCAGCTCTGGAAATTGAATGAAGCTTATTATTTACATCTTAGCAGAATATACAAGCAGATATTTACAGTATATACAGTTATAGACAGAAATATACAAAGTAAAAGGTAATACAGAAACACAGCAGCCCTCCCAGAAACCTGAGTCCCCAGGAGGGGCTCCCAATCACCCTTCCACCTTCTCTCCCTCTCAATCTTCTCCCAGTCCCAAGGAAGAATGGAGGTTTGGCCAGGGGTTGAGGAAGCAAAATGGATTAATCAGAAAAAAATGGCAGAGAGGCTAGAGAGAAATGCAGCTCAGCCAGTTCCCCAGCAGAAGTGCCTTATCTATGTTTTGATTCTTCTTCTTGTACCTCTCAATAAGCCTGTGGGTGAAGTAGACATCAGCCTTGTTTTCCTTTCACAGCCTGTAATCTAGTCCTTCTCACCAAAACATTCTAGCTAGCTTCAAACTAGCAGACTGCATTAAAAAAAAACCTCTACATGGTGTAACTAAACCATTAAAACAGACAATTTCATGGTTGATACGTGGAAATCTTGGGGGATGGATTGTTCTCTGGTGTTGCAGATACTGGAAAACTCCATTCAATTTCTGGTTGAGTCTAACGCAGTCAAACACGAAAGCAAGAGAGCGCCAGCCTTGCCTCTGTGTTGCTGTGTGTATTTCCCAGACGCTGGAATAGAACAGAGAGTTTAGAAATATTTTGACCTGAATGAGTAAGCAGGGGATTTTTTTGATGAGAACTTAATCCCGACAGAACATTTGACTCAGATCTAAACATTTAGTGTGCAGATATTTTCATGGTAAATGACATGGTTTTGTCATCGCCTTTTAAAAAACATTACTGGTAGCTCCTGGCCATTCAGTGAGGTGAACTAAATGAAATGAAGCTTCATCAAAGTCTGTGAAAGTCTGAACTTTTAAATAATTTCTTGACAGTTACAGCCTTGAATTTATGATTGGTTTTGATAGTACTTATTAATCAATGCTTTTTGCTTATTATGGATGTTGCTGTACTCTTACACTGTGTCTCTTCTTCTTTCAGAATGGAGAGGTAGGCTCAATCCTAAACTGCTCAAACTCACTTTCAGGTAGTATTTGACTTTATATGAACTTCTCATTACTCTAAGAGATACACACTTTGTTTTGAAAAGTGGAGAGAGGTTTGTTAATGCTCAAAGTGCTGGATTTCCATAACTGAACTCTGGTCTGTTGGGAATAGTAATGTTAAATGTAGTGATTCTATAGAATTGTCTGAATATTATACACTGGAACAGAAGCCGTGGACAGGCAAGAGTGCACCAGCTCAGTAAGTGCTGAGTTGAGATAAAGTGGGAGGTTGGAATGACCTTAGAGAATGGTGTAACAAATCTAAACAAATGTAAGGCTGGAGCCTGTGGTTTTCACCTATCTCTGCTGAATTGTTTAGACACAATGCACATATTGTTGAGAGAATATGATGAATGTCTATGACAATTAGTATGTAATTTCTAATGCAAGTACATGTAACCAATTACAGTTTAATACAATTTGTAGCCTTCTGATCAGGCATTCTGATTGGAATGCAATAAACTGATTGGAATTGCTTGCATCAAGCATCTCCCCATCTCTTCTGATGCCTGAAGAAACCATGAATAGCAGGATAATAATACCTTGATAGTTTTTTTTACTGTGGTTCAGTTCAGTTCATGTCATTTGCAGGGCTGGAAGCTATTGCAAAGTGAACAGGGATATATACAAGCAGGTAGCTATTACCTGTGTCATGCTAATGGAAGCTCGCTGAAGGGGAGCTTGTTTGAAGGGTTAATATAAGAGCTTCCCTATTCATTCTTGTAACTCCACTTGGTACCATGGCAAAGGAAATGTGGATTTGTGTTTTGATCAGTCATTTGACCCTGAAAAAGTATTTAATTCAGAGAACATTATAAAAGGTCTTAATATTTGAGAAAATAGGAGCATTATAGGAAGCATTTTAGATAATAAATACAAAATTTGCTTTTCAAAAATATGTTGGATTCTTAAGTTTTTGCCTTTGCCTAGCTCTGAGAACTTGCTGGTTGAAAAAGAATTCACTAAGGCAAACTTCAGCATATAAATTTGGTACCGATGCACCTAAATTTTGAGTGCTTGTCCTCAGGCAAATAGATTTCAACTAGTGGCTCTCCTCTTCTCTGCCTTGGTAAAACACTAAAATTTCCTGTGATCTCAATGGTAAGAAGTAAATGCCTATAAACCCAGAAATCTAGAGGGTGGTATGGTCTGCCAGGGTTTAGTGTTTACAGCTGTTTATATAGGGAGCATAGTTTGGAGGAGGTCACCTAATGGCCTGTGGAGGATGGGCACCCTAGGGACCAGGACTTGGGACTTACAGGAGTCGCTGGTAGCAGGCATGCACCTCTTTTCCTTGGGCTTTACATTCTTTTCAGGCTTGCTACACATGCTAGGCATGCCCATCAGTTGTGGCTGTTATGCTGTACATAATAGATTCTATTTTACAAATGTATTTAATACTTGATTACAGTTCAAATAATGTCAGTTTAGGAGTTCTGCATGTTGCCAGATTTATAGTTAACAAACTGTAGAACAGAATGTTGGTGGAAAAGCAAATAGAGTTTCAGATATCAGCCCAATATCAGTACTTCATTTTGTAGTTGCTTTTCTTCTGTATAAAATTATGAGTTCATGCCTGCAAAGTAGTTGAAAGGCAACATTCAGGTGAGCAGAAATTCCAGCTGAACAAAGGAGTGAAAGTCAGAACCTATGCAACCTAAGAAAATGATCTCTGTGTAATGTTATGATATGCTTGTTACATGCTTTTGTCTTGTGCATTGATGGCTGGTTTCACTCTTGGTAGTGCATGAATGGTCCCAGTGATGTAGGCTCCACTCCTGCACCCTGCATTTGTCCACCAGGAAAACAAGGACCTCCGGGCCCCAAAGTAAGTTCCCATTCTGCCTTACTGACTGTACATGACTTACTTTCCATTCTTCCCCCACCCCCAATCTTATTGTTGACCAGTCAGAGTCATGCAGATTAAAAGAGTAGGGAACATGTTCTAGTCATGGTTTCTAGTGGATGAATATAGTGAGTAGGATCCTCAAGGTCCTAATAATACAAGTATATGTTTTGTTTTTAAGGAAAATACATATGTAAAATTATGTTTCGTTCTGTAGCAAATAATCTGTTCATTGTTTGAGAATTAAATGGTTTGCTAATAAGTCTTTTAATGGAGAGGATTTTCCTTCTTTGTTAAAAAATGCACTAGATGCTTGCTGGGAGAATCCCACTGTAGCTGTTCTGATGACCTCCCTTCAGAGTTGGTGAAGGATTAAAAGGAGAATTACAATGAGAACCCAGCTAGAGTCTAATATGGTAAATTCAGATCCCCAGTGCTTTACTGTAGCACCTTTCTCAACAATTGTGCCAAGCAGTGCTTTCAGAGTTACTGGCTTGCCTTACAGAGGTGGACAAAAAAACCAAACCTGCTTGTCTTTCATTAAGCAAATAGCTAAAAAAACTTAGGAGTTAAGAGTTGGCTGCAGCTACCTCAAGTCAAAGGGCTTTTTGCTACAATAGTAAGGATTTCTAATTAGAGAAATGAAATCCACAAGTTAGATCACTGTTATTAAATCACACCATAGTTTGTTTGTTTTTTTTTGTGGACTTGTACTTTTTTATTTCTCTTTAGCATATTAGTGGAATAAAAGAGGGAAGAAAGTATTTATCATTTTAAAGAAAAAGAAAGCCTCATCTTGTAAAGTATGAGGGAGTATGAGATGTCAGAATTAGGGTGACCCAGAAAATGTTACTTAGATCCCTGCTTCATGCACAGTCTTTCAGTTGCATTGTAGTATAATGTTTGTTTGAAGATAGCTGAATAATACAAGTGGCAAGATGATACCTGACACAATAGTCTGCATAAAGAGTGAAAAGGAAGCCAGTGTTAAGTTGTGTAGGTTATCTTAGAGATGTTCTTAACCTTTTAAAACTGCACTTTGGAACTGTGTAAATGTAAACTTAACTTTTTTGATGCTAGTAGAGTGCAATAAAATCAGTTCAATTAAAAGAATTTATAAAGACAAGTTATTGGTATTTTAACTTTGTCAACTTACAGGCATACTATTTTATAATTTAGATAGTACATTTAAAAGCAAATCTATTGTTTGCTTCTCTCAAACCTGAACTTCTTGACTTGGACAATAATAATTCTGGATAGCCTGTTAGTAATTTTGCAAGTGATAACTGCTATGCTTTTATAGATAGATGCTAGATCGTTTTCCACTTAGTTCAGCACTACATTTACGTGGTTTACATGTGAAATTTTCAGTCGCAGTGGATGCTGTTTTCATATTTCCCTTCTAAGATCCTTCCTGTTTATAACAATTCTCAGTTTATTGATGGTTCAGACTGAAGAAAGCAATGCATGCTTAACACTTCTGTAGAAGCAAAATGATTTTGTAGAGCAAATCAGATTGGATTTTGCTGGCCTCAAGTCAAGTCTGCGAAATAAATGGAGAGCTTTAATGCACTATTATATGGAGTATATGGTTTGTAGAGAGCTCCTGCTTTCTCAGCGTAAACATGAAGCCTGAGGAATCAACTTTTCCTTTAATGGAATCAACTTTTCCTTTAACATGGTCATAAGGGAGGTTATCAAAATAATTTCAGAGGCCTTATAAGAAAAAATCTAAAAAATTGTATAGTTTTAGATAGCAGTAAGTGGGAGGAGAGGAGTTTAGTATTTAACAGATTATAATTTTGGCTCCTGTATTTCCATTTATTTTTTTTTTTGCTTTAAGAACTGAACTCTGCCAAGGCAGGTGAGAGTTTTCTTCAGAGTGGAACTACTAGATTAGTAAAGGCTTAATAGAGATTTTTTTTCATCTATTTGAGGAAAAGTATTTTTATTTTGTTAATTAAGATGTTAAAAAGCTTGAAAGCAATTGAGATAATGGGCCAAACCTGTCCTATAGCTGAGCGTGGGATCATTTCTCCAAGTCCTGCACAAGAAACTGGGAAGAATTTTCCCAGAGGGTGGATTACAATATGGTAATCCTCAATAGTAGGGCTTTCAAACACTATTTGTGGAATGTGTTAGGGCTAAGGTTGCCCATTGCTAATTTTAAAATGCTCTTTCATGTATTTTGTGTGCTAACATTTGGCTTTCCATAGGGTGACCCAGGGCAGCCCGGGAATCACGGTTATCCTGGTCAGCCTGGTCCAGATGGTAAGCCTGTGAGTACTAAAAACTTAGTCATATATTGCAAATGCAAAGCTAGCAGGAGAGAAAACATGTACCCCTGATACCAGATTTTCCTAGTTATTTGATATTTTTCTCCATTCCTTGAAACTAAAAACCTGTGTATTTTGATCTAGGGATTGCTTCTCATGTGCAAGCTTGGTTCATTTAATTTCTTTTTAGGCTGTCTCAAGTAGTCCACCAAAATATGTAGATATGCATATACAGTGTTAAAAATACAGGTATTTTTGCAGTTCTAGGCACCTAGAGTACTGTGTCCAGTTCTGGGCTCCTCAATTCAAGAGAGATGTTGAGGTGCTGGAATGTGTGCAGAGAAGGGCAACAAGGCTGGTGAAGGGCCTGGAACACAAACCCTATGAGGAGAGGCTGAGGGAGCTGGGGTTGTTTAGCCTGGAGGAGTCTCAGGGGGGATCTCATTGCTGTCTACAACTACCTGAAGGGAGGTTGTAGCCAGGTGGGGGTTGGTCTCTTCTCCCAGACAACCAGCAATAGAACAAGGGGACACAGTCTCAACTTGTGCCGGGGGAAGTACAGGCTGGATGTTAGGAGGAAGTTCTTCAGAGAGAGTGATTGGCATTGGAATGGGCTGCCCAGGGAGGTGGTGGAGTCATGGTCCTGGAGGTGTTCGGGGAAAGCCTGGATGAGGCACTTAGTGCCATGGTCTAGTTGACTGGCTAGGGCTGGGTGCTAGGTTGGACTGGATGATCTTGGAGGTCTCTTCCAACCTGGTTGATTCTATTCTATCCTATTCTATTCTATTCTATTCTAATTAGTGTAGAATTTATGTCCTGACAAAGAACATGTGCAAAAGTCTACAGCTGACATCTCAATAAAAACCAGTCCATTAATAAAGCTATGGGATTTAACTGCAAGCAATTAAAATAGCTTAGGAAGTTCAATTTGGCAAAAATGTAGAATTTCTCCATAAGCAGAGCTTTCTGATTCTCTTCTAATTGTTTGGGATACTTTTGTTACTCTCTTATATGTTAAGATGGTCAAAATGTGATGGACACCTTCTCCCATGTAGCTCCTGATACAGGCCAGGATGCCATTGGCTCTCTTGGCCACCTGGGCACACTGCTAGCTCATTTTCAGCCTACTGTCCACCAGTACCCCCAGGATTAGGAGTGTTCAATTGTCTGCAGCTGTGGCCAGTACATTAATGTTCCTTATAGTAGGTTCTTCAGAGCTTTCCAGGCTAGGTTTTAGCTATGAACAAGGGGAGAGCTTTCAGATATGCTGTGCAGGAAAAGAGATGCCTTTGTGTCGCTTTTTCTTTCTGTTTCATTTACTTATTTACTAATACAACTTGCACATTTTCCATGCTGTCAGTGATTTTCCTTGTTTGCTATATCTTTACTCATAGGAATCTTTTTAGCTGTATCACCCAGGGAACTCTGAAATGCAAGCTCTTAACTCAAACAGCACAATAGGCTTACAGGTAGTTGTGTTGTCAGTGTTGTTTGACCAGATCACTTTTGCATGCAAAACCTTTCCTGGAAAGTCAGTCTTTTCTGTTCCCAAACACATTTTTTATGTTCTCTAAAGCTATTCCAGTCTGCCTATCTGGTATTCATTTTCTTGTAACAGTGTAACTGGTCAACAAAATATTCCTTCTCCTGAGAAAGATTTTAAGCATGCATTTATATTACTATGTGTAGCTGGGTTTTTTTTAAGTGAAACATCAAATAAAATTTAGTTTATTGTTTATGTGCTGGCTAGTTTGTTGTAATAGTTAAATTTAGCTTTAGCCTATAAAAATTCAAAACAATTCCCATTAGTATCTTCAATATTACCAGAAAATAATAATTCACCTGGTGTTACCTAGTAAAATTGTTTATTGATCTTGGAGGTCATTTCCAACCTAGTTGATTCGATTCTATTCTAATACTTGGGTAAGTGCATATAAACCTGACTCATTTTCATTCATGCTTTCATTATTTTTTTAATGGTAATGTTTATAGATTCTTTGTTTTTTTCCCTTTAATTCCCACCTCTGTTTTCCATATTCACATATGATAAAGTAACTGGAGAAAAGCACAAAATATGAGAAGCATAACATGTATTTTTTTTTCCCATGAAAAACATCACTTGGGAGTTGAAACGATTAAACTGTCTTGTCAGGAGTAATGACACTGCTAAATAAGCACAAGGATAAAATTATTATCTCAGTCTTGAGTGGAACTCATTTTAATGGACATTATGAAAGAAGCAGCTGATGTGGTTGCTAGCCTTGAGAGTGCACAGCAGCCTGACAGTGTGGTGCCAAAGCTGATTTTTATTCCAAAGGATGCATCGTATGTACTGAGCAAAAACTTAAGGGGAAAAATAAATGCACAGTTTATGCACTGATTGATCATTTTTGTTTGATAGAGGTGACAATTATTGGTCTACCAAATGAAATGTAAGAATACACTTATTTGCCAACTTTGAACTTTAGACCATATGGCTGGCAAAATTAGACAAGTTTTTAGTATTCCATCTAGTTTCATTCATGGTAGTTTGGAACCATCTATCTTGTATTGACTGTGTCCACAAACAATAAGCAATTTAAAAGTTATCTGGTGAACTTGACTTTGCAGATCCACCCAGATACAAAATTCATAAGATATCAAGAGCTGCCCTTAAGTAATTTCTGATTTTTCCAATATTACTTTTTGTAAAGTTAGTGATCATTATTACAGTAATACTATCAAGAGTTTAATATTCAGTGACCAACTAAAGGCACAATGGCAATGGTCAGCGATTTCAATAGTCCTTTTGTGATAAAAATGGGTAAGAGTTTCATGTGTGCTTGGCCTTAGTTGTGCTTTTGGAGGCTTTGCCTGGGGATTTATGTTTATATAAACTCTGCAGTTTCTTTTCTCAGGAAACTTTCCAGAGACACAGTTGATAGTTCAGCTGTAAAATGCTGCTCCCACTTCCAGAAAAAATACATAATCTTAAGTAACAGTGTGACCTTGTTATTCTTAGAGGAAATACATTTGCTCCATTCTGACCATCTCATACCATCATGTAATGGCTTCACTGAGACCTACTACTTTAGTTATCTTTGTGATCTAATCATAGAATAGTGGGAGTTGGAAGAGAATTCTGGAGATCACCTAGTCCAACCCTCCTGCTGAAGCAGGTTCACATAGAACAGACTGAACAGAAAATGCTGGATCTGCCCTTTATTTTTATGTTTTGGTATGTGTAGACAGTGAGACTTAACTCCAGAGACAGTTCTAGTAGCCTGCAGAAGTAGATGTCATAAGAAATCCTTCCACAGGGCTGCATTATTTAACAGAGAGAGGAGAAAGAAGATGACACTTGTTCTGAGCTTCCCAGTTCTTTGCTGAAGAAAGTCCTAGAGTAAGGCATGACCTCTAAAAAAAGCCCTTCTGGAGTAGACCAGCTGACTGATCTACATGTCTAAAGAGGCAGGAAAAAGAGAAGCACTAGGTGAATGGGTACAGACATAGTAAGATGTTACAGAAAATTGGTTGCTATTAAGGTGAAAAAAAAAACTCCTTCAGAAAAGGGCAAGGGAAGACCTAAGGCAAAAACATTAGCTGATGATAAACAACTTCTCAGAGAAAGGCTAAAACACTTAGTTTAAATACTTTAAACAGTTACTAGTGTTTTCAGGGAGGGAGCAGGTCATAGCATGACTGTAAATTTGAGTGTAGGCCTATATACATGTCTGAATAGCTGTAAGAATTTCTGTCCTTTAAGATGTAATATATTTAATGAAAAAAAGTTTGAGCACTTCTAAGACTTTAGATAATTGTGCTCAGTGTACTAAAGAGAACTCCACAAGAGGTCCACAGACCTCACTCAGTCAAATTTTTCTTTCTCACTTTAATTTCAAGATGCTTAGTCGCATCACCCTAAATAGTCCTATTTACTTAGTGTTTGCAGTCCTTAAATATCTTTACACTGTTAGTGTTGATCTTTGGTTATTTCCTAGCCAAGTTGTACTTTTTTTGCTTCTTCCTTTCTTTCCCAAGTA
Organism: Tricholaema leucomelas; assembly: GCA_013400475.1. NCBI lineage: Eukaryota > Metazoa > Chordata > Aves > Piciformes > Lybiidae > Tricholaema lacrymosa > Tricholaema leucomelas. Next base: position 14,922 of record WAAF01001798.1, on the reverse strand, counting down.
GTCCTGTTGTCATGGCTTTGTCATTTATGTTGTTCAGTTGTTGGGTATGGTAATATTAGATGTAGTGATTCTATAGGAATGTTGGAATGGTACAGCTATTGGAATTTGATACACTGGAACATAAGCCAAGGACAGGCAAGAGTGCACAAGCTCAGTAAGTGCTGAGTTGAGATAAAGTGGAAGGTTGGAATGACCTTAGAGAATGATGTAGCAAATATAAACAAATGTAAGGCTGGAGCCTGTGGTTTTCTCCTATCTCTGCTTAGACACAATGTAGGTGTTGCTGTGAGAATGTGATGAATGTCTATGCTAATTAGTATGTAATTTCTAATGCAAGTGCATGTAACCAATTGCAGTTTATTACCATTTGTAGCCTTCTGATGAAAGGTATAAAAACACATCTTTGGAAAGCAATAAACAGATTGATTGGCTTGCATCAGGCATTCGCCCTGTCTCTTCTGATGCCCATGCTACTGAAGCCCATGGCATTCAGTGATTCCAAAAGCTTTCTGGTAAGGAAGTGTGCAGTGTAGTTGTCATTGCCTTTTCAGTACATCCTCTATTTTTATTATTTAGCATTTGTCTGTGATATGGACTCTTGTCCTTCAGGCATGCAAGGGCGTTGAAGATAACTTCTGAGTTTTACTCCGCTGTTGTGTCTAAAAATTCATTGGAATCAACACTTGTCATGAGACCTACTTGCTAAGTTTTTTTTCCCCTTACAGGTTAACTTTCTTTTTCTGAGAGGGCTCTTAATTCACTTACAAAGACAGTATTGCTAATTTTTTGGTGTCCTTTGTGTAAGTTCTTTGGCTTAAGATGTCTGTTCAACTTTCCTCCTTAGAATTATTTGTATATTATTGCTGTTTTCTTTCAATTCCAAAGTTACATTTTATCTGTGACTTTTTAAAATACCCAGCCATCTGGTACAAAAACACCTCAGTGTCTTGCTATTTATGACTTTACAGATATTCAGGCACTGGAGATTTATCAATACAAACAACAAATCGAGTGTGAGATTTTTCTTAGTCCTCATTTCCGTGGCACTGGTGTGAAATAATGAATGAGGATATGTGGGAACAGAGTGAAGAAGAACAATAACAGGCAGATGCTGACCTTGGTTCTCACAAGCAGCTGGCTAACTTAAACCTTACGAGGAGAGGCTGAGGGAGCTGGGGTTGTTTAGCTTGTGACAGAGGAGGCTCAGGGGGAACCTCATTGCTGTCTACAACTACCTGAAGGGANATTCTATTCTATTCTATTCTAGTCTAGTCTAGTCTAGTCTAGTCTAGTCTAGTCTAGTCTATTCTATCTCAGAAAGGAGACATAATGGACACCTTTTTAATGAGGAAAACAAGGTGTGGTTTATGCTGATGGAGTGGGTTGTCCTTGAGTAATTATGCTAATGTGTAGGTGTGTGCCTTGTGGTCCTGAGGGATATATTGAGAGCCGAAATGATCAATAAAGCTCTCTGGTGTAATTCACATTGAATTGTCTGGAGTCCATGTGGATCAGCCTTTGATCACACTGATCTATGAGGGCCTTGACCACGTTCCCGTGGCAAGCTAAACAGCGTTCTGCAACATGGATATAAACCAAGTGCTGTGGAGTAGTGCTAACTGAGAACACTTGATAGGTGGGACACAGTTTAAGACACCTAGCTTTAGTGTTTCATGTGTGCAGTGACACTGGGTGTCTAAATTAATGCATTTGTTAACAGATGCTAACTAGGAGGTATTCTTATGCTCCAAGATATTTTCTCTGCTTCAAATGGATGAATGCCTTCCAAGTATTTTGTACCATTATCTTCTAACACTCAGTGAATGTCTAGGGAACGTTGTCAGGAACGTCTAGACAGCTGTATTCAAAACCAAGCATCAAATTCAGGGTTAGTGGAGTAGTTTTCACACCATTTGTGTGTCTTCTGCAAGCTTGTAAGACAAGACCAAATCAAAGTAAAAGGAATTCTCCTTTGGTAGCAAATTCATTGCTTTCACCTTATTTGACAGTGAATGTGTCTGTGTCAGTTGAGAAGGGAATTTTCACTTCTTTCCCTTTTACATAAAGTATTAGCTACAGCACAGCTGTTCCTGGAGCATATGTATGTCCATCACGTATGTACTCCTACTGCAGGCTTTGATGTTAGGGAAAGAGGACTTGAGCTGACATAAGTGCCAAAAAATTGTAGGCGTTCCCATACAGATTCTGTACTGGAAAATGAGTTCCTATGCAAGTCAGTTTTAGTAATTTATAGACAGTTTCTTTTAACTTGTCCAAACAACCTTACTTGTGCCACGCAGTAATTCTTATTTTTGTGACGTTCTGTGCGTTTCCTTCTGCATCTTTGGTTTCATCTCTCCGTTAAACAATCACAATGACTATGTCTTTGATTTGCTTCAAAATCACGTTGCAAGATACAGCTTTCTGAAAACTTTTCTGCCACCCTCCATTCATATTGTGAGTTTTGAAATGGAGTTCAGCCAGGAAATTGTCCTCCTCTACTTCTTGCACTACTCAGAAGGGAAGGGAGGGGAAATTGCATTTTTGAGATCTAAAAAATGGAAATAAAATTTTATTTATATAGAATTGTATAGAGAGGCAAATTTTGGTTGTTCTTGGTTTTTTTTTTTTTTTTTTTTTTTTGAGAGACAATGAAAGGGTAAACTTTTAAAGGCCTTTTTTTTTCCTTAGTGAATTGTTTCAGTTACCAAGGAGGACCTTCAAGTAGTCAGGGAATGCTGCACCACTTACAGTTGAAGCTGATTTTGCTAAAACTGCCTTGAGCACTGAAAGTGAAATGCTTGATAAAGGATCCATGTATGACAGAGACCTAGAATTCTGTTTACTTCTATGCTAAACATTACCAGCTGTCTCTTTGGGCATCTGCTCAAATGGCTTTTGGGAAGAGGGCACAGCAAGTACTTTTGTATCTAACCCAGCAAATAATTTTAGCTGTTTGTTATTCCCAGGAAACTCTGGCTGATTTAAAGAAGAAATCAGGCATACAAATTATCTTTCATGTATTGAAAAGGTTTTGTTAGCTCTTCTTTTTTTAACCAGTGTTGAAATCTCCCCATTAAATTTTGTACTGAAACTCATTTAAAAATAGGAATATTAGTTCTTACAGTTCAAATCAAGATCTAATTCTGGGTATTTGCAATTGGGCACTACATTTTGGGGATTTATCAGATTTAGTTTGGGCTGCCTGTTAAAGTGTCCTCTCCCCAGAGGAGGCTCAGGGGAGACCTTATTGCTGTCTACAACTATCTGAGGGGTGGTTGTAGCTGGGAGGAGATTGCTCTCTTCTCTCAGGCAGCCAGCACCAGAACAAGAGGACACAGCCTCAAGCTGTGCCAGGGGAAATTTAGGCTTGAGGTGAGGAGAAAGTTCTTCACTGAGAGAGTCATTGGCCACTGGAATGGGCTGCCTGGGGAGGTGGTGGAGTCGCCGTCCCTGGGGCTGTTCAAGGCAGGATTGGACGTGGCACTTGGTGCCATGGTTGAGCTCTGTGGTAACAGGTTGGACTTGATGATCTATGAGGTCTCTTCCAACCTTGGTGATACTGTGAGACTGTAAATAACCTCAATTTTTTATTGGCCAATTTCTGGTCTTGTTTTGCAGGTTTTCTCAAAAAAAACCCAACCCAACCAAACCAAATTTTTTTTTTGGTAGCTCTTTCCCCCCCCCCCCCCCCCATTGTAATAGACAATGTTTGTTGCATTCTCACTTAATGGTTCTAAAAGAATAGATTTTAGCATAAAGTCTGGAAGCTGCAAAAATCAGATGCAGTTGAAAGCTGAAATCTGAATCTCAGGGGTATGACTGTGACAGCAGTTACTAAAATTTGTGACCTAAACTGATGGAGTTGTGGCAACAATTCTCCAATATCCAGGACTGTTCTTTACTAAACAGGTGTTTGTGAATTTGTAACTATCAATTATAAAAAGTCACAGGTTCTGGTTTCTTTTCCTTAGGGATATCAGGGATCAGCAGGAACTCCAGGTGTTCCAGGATCTCCAGGGGTTCAAGTAAGTTTCTGTTCCATTCCTAGAATTTGAAAATTTGAGACAAAGCTCACCAACTTTCTCCCAGTGTCCATTGCTTGTGACTCAGGTTTGAGGTGTGGGGAGTGAAAAGAGCTCGAAGGATGGCATGAAGTCAGGGGCCATCCTTGGGTGAGTTGCTTTGGAATTCATGTGGCTTTGGGATTTGTAGGTAAGCTGGTGATTAGATTATAGATCTAATTGTTGCGGGGTAAGGCCTGGAGGAGCAGAACTCAGCTGGGACTATAGACATTTTCATTCTGATCCAGAAGCCAAACACTATTTCCTTCTGTTTTTTTATGAATCAGTAACAGTGATCTAAGTCTCATCGTGGCAATCACTCAAAAGAATGTTCCAGTTAAAGCCCAGGCTGATGGAGAATTCGTTTTCTTATTTCATTATATTAATATAGTAGCCCTTAATGGGGTAGTTAGTGGAAACTAATGCTGTATTTTACTTGTGGCATGATCCTGTCAGACTGCATATTCAAGGACTTATTAATCTGTTGAATTAAATATCTGGCACTGTGCTTGGACCAAGAGCAAGACTCCAACATGTCCTATGTGAAGGCTATCTGATGGACATTTGAAAGGAACAGGACATCTCTGGACTGGTAGAGGCTGTGAAGTCTTTTTGTCCTGAGTTGGTCCTTGCTTAGAAGAGAAGAATTGTTTTGATGTTCCCTGCCAGAGTCTTGAGTTCTCCAGTCATGTGTTATGATAGTGTGCCATATTCATACATGTCCAATACATGTCGTGCTTGGTATTGCTTTGCTATCCAGTTAAGAAAATGTGATCAGGCAGTTGATACATCAGTTTGTGGGTCATGCTGTGTTACATTTCTATATTTCCTTTTGTATTAGATTTTACTAATATTTCAGGTGGGTTTCTTTTTTATTTCTCTTTTAGGGACCTCGTGGCTTACCAGGTGTCAAGGGAGAACCAGGGAAAGATGGGGCTAAGGTAAAAAAAAAAAACCTCTAATAAGTGGTGGTAGTTAAGATCTTACTCTTAACATTTATAATTGTTGTTTGTAGAATTCATGCTATCAATATTTTCACATGAGGCTTCTGTGGGAATTGTTTGCTAAAAGGTAATGAAGAAGGAATACTGTGGGAATTGTTTGCTAAAAGATAATAAAGAAGGAATAAGAATCCTAAATTTAGAGTGTAACTTCAATTCTAAATCTGGTCTGCTTTATTTAATGAAGTTTATATAGGCTTTAGCACTGCCAGCAACACCTTTATTGCACTGAATAATTGATATTTAGAAAGCATATTTAAATATGGGTACCTGGAAACACAATATAGATATCTGTTGGATATCTGTTGTTTCTTTCTAACTCTCTTCACCATTTTTCTCTTTCATTGAACATACAGACAAGCCAGGTAGGAATTTTTTGGGATGCCACTTTTAATCAGAATACACTGGCTGATTGAAACCAAAGCTTTTTTTTTTTCCCTTTTTTTTTAATTCCAGCTGAAGTGTAGCCAGTAGCTTGGAGCTGCAGACAGATATAGAAGCTTATATATAACTCTTCTGGTAATCAGCATGAACTCAAATCTCCATCTCTTATATACACAGTGAATAACCTAACCTTTACTTATTGGCAGATCTCATTGATATGTAAAGATCTGTGCCCAAATATATTTGCATATTTTCCATCACACTTTTGCCTCATGTTTAGTAAAGTTCTAGGTTCATTGTGATAAAATATTTTGGTTTTAGTGTGGCAGATTACTCAAATGTGTAATTAGAGCTGAAAAATGTGCTTATGTGGTCTGTGCTTAGTGATCTTAAATTTACCTAAATGATCAGTCAGTGCAGAAGGGCCATGTGTCGAAAGTACAATCCTGATGATGAAAAATACTCTACTCTTGGTAATGCAGGGTTGTAACAGAATATTTCCTAATGTACAGTCCAGCCTCGTTTAAAATGTGCCAAGAAATAGGGATTCCACCACTGTTGTAGAAAACTTCTTCCATTCTAAAATAGATCTTGCCATTAGAATTTTTTTCCTGATGATCGAGTCCAATTTTCATCTCTTAATTTCGTTGTTACTTGTAAAGTTTCTGTAGCAACTAATTTAAAACTGTTTCCAGTGCCAAATGTTTTAGTTTATCCAATAACTGAGTCACTACTTCTGACCAGAGGGCAAGGCTCCATTCTTTTTCATTAAGAAGCAATTAATGCATTAAGCATTTATTTCATAAGCTTTGATGATTTTTTGTTTTGTATTCCATTGCCTTTCTAGTAGAGATGTTTTGATAGCATTAGCCTGTGGTCATGTTCCTGTCTTCTGTGAATAAGTGATAGATAGAATCCTAGAATGGTTTAGGTTGGAAGGGACCTCAAGGATCACCCAGCTCCAGCCCCCTGCCATAGGCAGGACACCTCCCACTAGAGCAGGTTGCTCAAGGCCTCATCAGCCTGGCCTTAAACACCTCCAGGGAGGAAGCATCCACAACCTCCCTGGGCAACCTGTGCCAGTGTCTTACCACCCTCACTGTAAAGAACTTCCTCCTAACATCCAGTCCAAATCTCCCCTCTTCCAGTTTAAACCCATTCCCCTTCGTCCTGACATTGCTAGACCTGGTAAATAGTCCCTCCCCAGCCTTCCTGTAGGCTCCTTTCAGATACTGGAAAGCCACTATAAGGTCTCCTCAAAGCCTTCTCTTCTCCAGGCTGAAGAGCCCCAACTGTCTCCAAACTCCTTAGAACTCAATGGTTTTGATAAATACCACTGAGATTGTTCATTTATCCTTTGTCTTAGAATTTGGAAAATTAACACAGAAAAAAATCCTGAGCATAGTTTACTATTCCTCCTTTATGACTGAAGTGTATTAAATGAATTGTAATTTATAAATCAATGTTAGCTTTGATATTGATAGAGAGGAGACATTGTCATTGTCCAAAATCATAGTGGTGATTGGCTCTTTATCCTGAGTGAAGTAGATCCTGTCTGCTGAAGCAAGCAACTAAGCTTGAGTTTGTTGTTTCAGGTGGTATCAAGTTATAATACATCCTTTTCTTGTGATTGCTCTAGGGAGCTTACAGACAAATTGTCAGATAAGTGTCTTCAGTACCAATAGCAAAAGTTTTGGAATCCCTGATATCTGACACTTGTGAGGACAATAAAAAGAACAGATGAGTTTGTCTTGTTTTTTCCATTCGTCTTACCAGTGTGGTAAGAGGAATGAAAAACATCACTCAAGTGAGAATTTACCACTCAAGTGAGAATTTACTTGTCAAAATGTCAACGTTATTAGTGTATTGTGGGTTCATTTTGTTTATTTTCATCCTGGGTTAGGATGGATCCCTCCCCTGGTAGAGTAAAGTCATTACAACATGGATGTTTGGAAAGTCAGGAAAAATGAAATTGCATTTCTTATAGTTTAAATATAACAGTATGAGGAGAATAAACTACTACAGAAATACAATAACCTTAAGGAAGGTGGGGAAGGGGTCAAGCGGCAGCGAAGCAGCAAAACCAGCAGCAGCAGCCAAAACAGTAGCGGGGGAAGATAGCAGCGAGTGCAGCAGAAGCAGCAAGGAGAAGGTACAAGCTGTGCTTCCAGACATAAAGCTCTTGATGCTCCAAGGAAATTATATTAACTTATCCATCATTGCCATGATGTGGCCTATCCCTAGAATGTTCACCTCTCCACTCAGAGCTTCCACTTCTAAGTTTCTCTGTTCTGATATATATTTTTTTAATATCTGAGCTAGAAGTCTAGCTCAAATGGCCACAGTTTTTTAGAGAAAGTACTTAATGCCTTACTTTTTAATACTTCACTCAGCCAAAACAAGCTGATAAGAAATTTGACAGGGTTAGTAGGTCTTCGATATTTTCAGTAAGATATAGTGGCAAAACTATCCTGGATGTAGGGGATTTCCTTATTCTTTGGGAATTAGGAATGGATGGTAAGATTATCAGAGCCCATCAGCCAACATACCAATGTTATTTAACTGATATGGCAAAATATGGCATTATTGTTGATCATTGAAAACATAAGTGTTATTATGTTATATTGCTGCTTATTATACTACATTGCTTTATGTTAGATAAAAGGATTAAAAAGATATGTTTGTTCTTTTAGGGTGACAGTGGACTACCTGGTTTTCCTGGATTACATGGGATGCCAGCACCAAAGGTTGAAGTCAAATATTTCTTGTTACAGTATTCATGTATTTCAGCTTCTTTTAAAGGGAAAATGAGATTGTGTACACGATTATGTCATTGCATTTGGTGACCTACATAAAATCAATAGATATGAAGCTGAAACTAAGGGACTAAGGGAAGGTACATGCCAGGAGATTTCATTAAGCAAGGGAAACTGCCTGGTTTTTTTTAGGTTTGTTGTGTGGGGTTATATGTTAATTATTTTGAACTGTGATTTTACTGCTACTTAGCACCTTCTTAACACAATTAATCATAGAATCATAGAATCAACCAGGTTGGAAGAGCCCTCCAAGATTTGCCATTGGAATGGGCTGTCCAGAGACGTGGTGGAGTCACCATTCCTGGAGGTGTTCAGGAAAAGCCTGGATGAGGCACTTAGTGCCATGTCTAGATGACTGGCTAGGGCTGGGTGCTAGGTTGGACTGGATGATCTTGGAGGGCTCTTCCAACCTGGTTGATTCTGTTCTATTCTAACCTATCCCCCAGCCCTATCCAGTCATGTTAGACCATGGCACTAAATGCCTCATCCAGTCTTTTCTTGAACACCTCCAGGGACGGTGACTCCACCACCTTCCTGGTCATAAAATGATATAATTATATAATTTTCTTGAGTTAATTCATGTTGAGTGACAGCGTTTTGAAGGCTAATTCTGGTCTAACCCTAATGAGTTTATTTCACGTATATATATTCCCCCAAAACATCATCTGTAGCTCTTTTGTGCTAGCACTCAACTGAATTTATTTCTTAGTTTTTCCAAATTTGTGTTTTAAACTTTTCAAATAAGGTCTTTGGAGGAGTGCAGCACATTTCAAAGAGCTGAATTTTCACAGAAGTACCTATTTGTACTGAAACTCAGAGTGCTTTCCATTGAAAATAGAGGCATTAAGTCTAGGAGCGGCAGATTGTCCTCCCAGCAGCATTGGACATTCTGAGCTTCCCCTCTAGAACACTTGGAAAGTTTAAGATTTGCTTTTAGTGTCTTGAGCATACTTTTTTTTATATCAAGTAGAGCTCTCTGTCTGCTATGTATGTATACATGTGTATAAATACTTCCATTTCTAAAAATTAACTTCTTTATACACATTATGTCTAGGGAGAAAGGGGTCCTAAAGGAGATCAAGGAGTGCCAGGAATATATGGGAAAAAGGCAAGTAAAATCTATAATCTTAAAATTGTATTGTTATCTCTGGTGGGGGGATCTTGGCTGACTGCCTGTATGTCCTCCCCAGTCCCTTCCTGATTTCCCCTTCTGAAAAGTATAGGAATAGAAAAGCTAGTAGGTCCATATAAGGAGAATGGAGACCATCTGCCATTCACTGGTGTGGGCCAAACAGACTCAACTTGGGGAAAATTCGTTTAATTTATTGCCAACTTGTCAAGGGCTGGCCACTGAATGAATGATAGATACTCTCTATTAACTCCTGTCCCTTCCCAAAGGGAAGAAAAATGAGAATAAGGGAGAGACATTTAAGAACTGGAAAACTGAAACTACTTTAATGAAAATTATAACAACAAAATAAAATACAGAGAAGTACAAAACTAATATCAAACCCGACCTCCCTCATGGCAATTTTGTCACCCTCAACACTGATGCTGTGGTAGATGTCCCAGACAGGACTCAGCAGCAGATTGGAACCAGTTGCAGGAGATAAATTCTGGAACTGGATTCAGGAATGCATGGATTGGGACTGAAGGCAGAATGGATGGAGTCCTTTCTTGGATGGTGGACATTGAAGAAGAGAGTTTGATGTATGGAATCCCTCAGCTTTATACTGAATATATGTATATAGAATGGAATCCTTGTTGGTCAGTTTAGGGGCTCCCTGAACTGACTGCTCCTCCCTGTAGGTAGAATCTTTTACACCTCACCCCTAGCGTGGTATGCAAGATTTATCAGTGACCTTGGCCTCCATACCAATCCTTGGTACTGACTAGAAACATTAAGTGTTATCACTTGTAGAACCAAACACTGTCGGTGAAAATATGCTGTTAACTGTAGGAAGTGCAGCTACTTCGAAAAGACTTAGCTGAAATTGCTGAATTAGTTCTGTCCTAACTCAAACAAGGACACAACTAAAATAGATTTTGATACTGACAAAAAAGACAAAGCCTGAAACACCACTCTCCAAACCTGTCTGGAATTGACTGTGTCTCCTCACAGGGGCAGCCCCTGCAGCCTTTGCTGCCAGTGTCTGGGCACCATCATCCAGTCCTACATAATTTATATTTTTATACTTGGTGCATTGATAGAGAATTTAGTTCTGCAGAGCTAGCTCAGAAAAATTCCCACTGAAGTTCCTGAGTATACTTGTATAGCAATGTCAAACTCATGCTCAGCATAGTTGGATATTTGGAGAAGTCTCTTCATCCTTCTGTTAATGGGTTAATGTTATTCATTTTAGCATAACACAAACTGCTTATAAATGCTTTTTTTTTTTTAAGTATGTCTACACCTTTAATGTGTAGTATATGTAATAATTCTATTGCAAAGAAGCCTGTACTTTTTACATGTACATGAAGCGTATGGCTGAATGGGAGAGAAGAAGAGGAGTAAGGAGTGAGAGGAGACAAGCACACAAACAGAGTGAGGCTGATGGTGGCCTGCAAGAGAGATGTTGTTTTAATCCATAATTCATACAAAGCAGCGTATGTTTGTGTGTAAATATTTATATTATAGAGAACATATTTTGTTCATCCAGTGTTAACAATTAACTTTCTTCATGTGTTTGTTGTTCTAGACTTTTAAGCAGTTTGAAAGAGAGCCTGTGTTCACATGTCTGTATTTTGGAGCATATTTATGTTTCTGTAACAGAGGGTAGAATCATATAGAATCATAGAATCAACCAGGTTGGAAGAGAACTCCAAGAGCATCCACTCCAACATATCACCCAGCCCTAGCCAGTCATCTAGACATGGCACTAAGTGCCTCATCCAGGCTTTTCTTGAACACCTCCAGGGACGGTGACTCCACCACCTCCCTGGGCAGCCCATTCCAATGCCAATCACTCTCTCTGACAAGAACTTCCTCCTAACATCCAGCCTGTACTTCCCCTGGCACAACTTGAGACTGTGTCCCCTTGTTCTATTGCTGGTTGCCTGGCAGAAGAGACCAACCCCCACCTGGCTACAACCTCCCTTCAGGTAGTTGTAGACAGCAATGAGGTCCCCCCTGAGCCTCCTCTTTTGTAGGCTAAACAACCCCAGCTCCCTCAGCCTCTCCTCATAGGGTTTGTGTTCCAGGCTCTTCGTCAGCCTTGTTGCCCTTCTCTGGACATGTTCTAGCACCTCAACATCTCTCTTGAATTGAGGGGCCCAGAACTGGACACAGTACTCAAGGTGTGGCCTGACCAGTGTTGAGTACAGGGGCAGAATAACCTCCCTCAGCCTACTGGCCACAGTGCTCCTGATCCAGGCCTGGATGCCATTGGCTCTCTTGGCCACCTGGGCACAATGCTGGCTCATCTTCAGCTTACTATCTACCAGTACCCACAGGTCCCTTTCTTCCTGGCTGCTCTCCAGCCACTCTGTCCCCAGCCTGTAGCGCTGCTTGGAGTTGTTGTGGCCAAAGTGCAGAACCCTGCACTTGGCCTTGTAATTCTGAGTTAACTTGTGTTAAGAAAGAAACAGATCGTTTTCCAAATAAGGTGTAACATACGTGAATTGTAGATTAAATATACTGAATTTGTAGGATAAATGTTGAGCATAACTTTTCATTTGCTGTATTTCTCAGGGTTCAAAAGGAGAAAAAGGTGATCCAGGGTTTCCAGGAATGCCTGGGCGATCCGTAAGTTTTGTGAAGATGTTTTGCCTTTAGCTTTTGCTTGTTAATTGGCCAACAGATGACTGTTAACCCTTTCCACAGGGAGAGCCTGGCAGAAGTGGGAAAGATGGATTACCAGGAAGTCCTGGTTTCAAGGTATGTACAAATATATATTAATATCTTGTCAAAATCTTCAGAAGCTTTCCTGTTGGTCTAAATGTACCCAGTTTATTGTGTGGAGAATGACAGGATATTAAAATAATGTGAGTTACTGGGAAATGCCAGTTTACTGCATCAATGGTCAGACTTTGTGAGGAAAAAAAAACCCACTCATCTGCTGAGTGTTAGCTGCTGTAACTTCTGTGAGATCACTCATAAGTTTGTAGTACCATTGTCTGGTTTGGGGCACACCTGGTGACCTCTAAGTGCCATTTCAGAAGGACTGTTGTAGGTGACAACCTGCCTGCATGATGTGTAAGCCTTGGCTTCCATAAAGCACCTCAAATAGCTGCAGACATTTGTGATTAGGTAGCTGAATCATGCCTCTATTCACTGTAACAGGATCTTGGATCCCTAATGTGTCTCTAGGCAGCTTCAAGTTGAAAAATACATGTAGGCAGCTTTAACTTGAGTATAAAGAAGGTGCTGTTACTCAAAAGATTGCCCAGCTTCCATGTAGAACTAAGCATCCTGACATTCAAAAATGTATTAGGAGAACACATAAAAAAATAACAGTCTTTAAAAAGTACATATAAAATTTAACTTTTACAATAGGTAAACTCAGTATTTCCTGTATGATTTGTTCTCTTTGGAAGGCCCAGTGCAACTGTGCTAAAAGGTAATGGATTAACTCCATTTTATGTCAGATTGATCTCCTGCTTTTTTAAACTGCCATTAAGCTTATGCTCTTAAAATATGTTAGTAAAAGAAGTTGTAAGCTTTAGTTATGGCAAAAAAAATGTTTTCTTATTGCTCATTTTTCTGAAGTTAACTTCAGTAACCAACATCTGATTATTTCTTCAGTACCAAGGGACTTTCCTCTATTTGTTACTTGGTTTAAATACTCTTACACTCGTTTCATTTTGATCTTCAGATGTCATCAATAGCTGCCAACAAATCTATGAGAGCATCTGTCTCTGGCATTTGCAAATGTGTCAGACAAAGACAATAAAACAGACATTCCTACGACACAGCTAAACTTGTGTCTGTGCATGTAATAGTCACTTGTGTTGCCGTTGCAAACAGCGGTGGTCTAACAATGCTAGTGGAGTCTGAAAAGCAATTCAGCTTAAATGCTGCAGATTTGTAGCTGCCATTTTAGTTGCCTACATAAAGTATCTGGTTGATAGTGTCCAAGGCATCCTAAGGGAGCTGACAAACATTACATAAATGGTGGAAAGTCAGTGTCTTTTTGGAGTGGGCATAGGAACCTAGACAAGACAACCTTGACTATCTCAAATACAACTAAATCTATATGTGTGGGCAATGAAACTGAACTCCTGCTGGCTGGTCAGCTGAATGAAAACTCATTCTTAACTGTCCTGACTAGGTTTCTACTGACTGTGAAGCTTAGTTGCCTACAGATTCTGTTTGCAATTAATCTTTCATTAAAAAAAAAAAAAAATTATATACATCCACAGATATCTCTGCTACACTGCTGGAGAAATTAATTTTCTGGTACTATAGAAAGTAGGAAAAAATTAGGTACTAGATTTTTTTCCTCTCTGGCATTTGAGAACATGGAGAGTTAATAATCATAGTTCTTAACTGCCACTGGTGGTCCTTCAGAGTGATGTATTATGATGGTAAAGCATGAGTTTAGAGAGTAGTTTGATCTGGTTCTATCCTTGTAAACTGTATACAGGTAATTCAGTATATTAGTTGTGTCAACCTGTGATGGTTTGGGTATCCCCTGCCCTCCCACACTTTAGAAATCACCCAGACTAGACTCAGTCAGCTCTGGAAATTTGAATGAAGCTTATATTTACAGCTAGCACAATTTACAAGCAGATATTTACAGTATATACAGATATAGACAGAAATATATAGAAATATATAAGGTAAAAAGGTAATACAGACACAACTCCCCTCCCAGAAACCTGAGTCCCCAGGAGGGGCTCTCAACCACCCCCTCACCTTCCCCCTACCCCTCTCAACCTTACCCCAGTCCCAAGGAAGAATGGAGGTTCGGCCAAGAGGATTAAGAAGCAAAGGTGAATCAGCCAAAGCAAATGGAGGGTGAGGTTAGAAAGCAAGATGGAGTTCAGCCAGCAGCCTCAGCTCTCCAGCAGGCAAAAAGCCGAGAGCAAAGCCCAAAGCAAAGTGCCCCAGCGAAGTGCAGAGCAAAAGTGACTTTATCTAATGTTGTGCTTTTCCTTTCTACACATCTCAGCAAGACTGTGAGCGAAGTAGACCTCACCATTGTTTTCATTTCTCAGCCTATGATCTAATTCTTCTCACCAAAACAGTCTAGCTAGGCTCAAACTAGCACACAACCAGTGTACTTTTAAACTGAAAGACATTTTCTTGACCATTTTCTTAATATTTGTAGTACAAAAATATTGCATAGTGAGTTTTTATTAATCTTATAATATTTAACATAGATCATGTCTTTCATTTGAACATTTTGTCAGCTTGACCTAAAAATCTCCTTGCTACAAAATGTTGCTTCATTCTGAGTCTGTAATCAAATTAAGAGCAGTAACAAACAGGATGTCTTTGAAAGAAATTTCTACTGGAGCTGTTGTGTTTTCTTACAATTATACATCCCAGGAAAGAATGTGGGAAAAAATCAAGGATTGATAGCCAGATGGCACCTGCTGTTACTTCAAGTCTAGTTTTTGTAATTTGAAGCTGATCATTATCAGATTATTTTAGATGTATCTTAATTGATCTTTGGATTTGTTTTGTGTGCTTTTATTACTGGAATTAGTCTT